>VZTG01005937.1:220298-346509 GCA_013397845.1 Melanocharis versteri
TGTTTCCTGTTTCTCACTGGAGTTGCAATAAACACAGACTTCTGTAAGAAGCTGTCAGAGCTGAGGCCAGAGGACAGAAACTGTCACCCCCAGCACCATCTCTATCCTGCTCAGAACTTGGACCACAGCAGGAGTCTTCTGTGCCATGTCCCGAGCACCTGGCGCTTGCTCCAGGTATTCATGAGGTTTTCAGGAGCAAGATGGTTGTGATTGCCTTCTCCGTATCCTGCAAACCATTACATAACTGCATTTTCCTGTCACATGCCCCCACCTTTAAGACTTCAGATCCTATCCCAGCTTTCCAAGCATGATGATAGTGGTTGGAGCAAGCTGGAGCAGTGATGTGACAGAGGAGGCAGGAGGGTGATGCAGTCGTTTTCCAGATTAACTAGAGCCTTCATTCCAGTATTTGCAAGGCCACACGTGTCTTCCCATCCCTCACCTGGACGTGGCACTCAGTGCTCTGGGCTGGTGACAAGGTGGGGATCAGGCACAGCTTGGACTCGGTGGGCTGGGAGGGCTTTTCCAACCTGAATAATTCTGTGTTTCTATAGAACATCCTGAGCTGGAAGGGCCCCACAGGATCACCCAGTCCAGCTCCTAGTCCTGCACAGACCCCCCAACAACCCCACCCTGTGCATCCCTGGCAGCGCTGTCCAAGCGCTCCTGGAGCTCTGGCAGCCTCGGGGCCAGGACCATTCCCTGGGGAGCCTGGGCAGTGCCCAGCACCCTCTGGGGGAAGAGCCTTTCCCTAATCTCCAACCCTGGCACAGCTCCAGCCATTCTCTGGGGTCACCAGAGAGAAGTGATCCCTGAAAGCCTCTCCATTTGTCTGTGGGTCATCCGCAGTGGCCCAGCCTGGAGCACTGAGTGCAGATGCCCATCCCAGCAGATGCTCCTGCCCCAGCCTGGCCTGGTTTGCCTGCTGAGGATCAGCAGGAATACAGAGCCCCCTTTGCTCTGGCTGCAGAATGAGCTACAGAGAATGAACTCCAGTTAAATGAAGCTCAGAAAATGAGCTTTTCAATGGAACACAGCAAAGCTGCAGGGACTGCAATTAGACCAGGCCAAAAGTGTCAAGGGAAGGGGCAGGCTAAACTTAAAATGTGCAGAACTTAAAATGGAATCACAGCATTCCAGAGCTGCCACAAGGATCAGAGCTGTAGTCTCTGCCCGACAAAGTACAAAGGCATTTTGCCACTATTCCAGGTACCTGGAGAACCAGGGTTGGGGATATCAGTATGCAGGAAGGAATCAAAGCAATGAATCTGCTAACAGATGAGAATTGCAAGAATAATTGATTCTGAAGGAGGAACACAGCAAACAAAGCCCAACAAATTTCTTTCTGCAGAACATTCTTGCTTCCAAAAAACACCATTTGGGAGCACCATTTCATACAAAATGGGGAGAGGAGAGTGTGACCTCAGATAAGACCTTGACTTTGTATCTGTAGAGGAGCTGGCAAAAAGTCCATGAGGTTCTTCCCTGTGAGGGTGGGGAGGCCCTGGCACAGGTGCCCAGAGCAGCTGTGGCTGCCCCTGGATCCCTGGCAGTGTCCCAGCCCAGGCTGGACGGGGCTTGGAGCAGCCTGGGACAGTGGAAGGTGTCCCTGCCCCGGCAGGGGGTGGAACTGGATGGGTTTTAAGGTCCCTTCCAACCCAAACCATTCTGGGATTCTGTGATTTGGGGGCAGAATGTGGGGTCTGGTTTCTGAGAGATTGAGGCAGGGAAAAAAGAGCAGGAGAAGGAAGCGAAAGGACGTGGAGGGAACTCCAGACCTCCACCAGCCCTGAGATGGGGAAGAGCCAAGCTGCAGTGCAGACAGCAGGAGAATTTTGAGGAAGGTCATAAAATGATGAGGGGAGAGAGAAAGCAGGAGATGATCCCAGAAAACAGAGCCAGTGGGTCAGGAGATCTTTACTCCAAAAGGTTGAGTGCTGGCCATGGCCTGCACAGACACTGTGAGAACAGGACGCAAGGGGCAGTGGGGGTGTAAAGGTCTCCCACAGTGGGAAACCCACATCACTCTTCAGGCTGGTTTGAAATGCTGCATCATCTCCATGCTAACGGGGAAAGGGCAGCTGATGCTCCTCACACGGGGTGGCTGAATTACCTACAAAACAGAATAATCAAAAGCAATCTTTGCAGCTCAGAGGCAGCAGCTGAATGACCACAAGGGAAGCCAAAGGCAGATATTAGCTCTCTGATTTAAAATTAAAGCAATTGATCAATTGTCCTTGCTGGAATTAATAGCAAAATAAATAGGCCTCCAATATTAAACTGAAATTCACTGCCTGGATCTGGCTGGATCCAAATGTATGGGGTCTCTCAGGTCAATCCTGGATATTTATTATGGCTGAATGAATTGCATTTTTGTACATAAAATGCAGATATTGGGAAATTTGAAAATTAAAGGTCATTCTGAAAAGAATGGGATTTTTTTGGTTTATTTTTCTGAAGCGTGTAACTCCAGAGTTTCCAGAGCTGGTCAGGCTCAGTGCAGCAAACGGCACAGTTGGGACATGGAATTTCAGTCATTTTCATACCGCAATTAAAGAATCTGCAGCTTCTGTGCTCTGGGGGAGGAGAGGGGGCTCTGGTGTTGAGTGTGATCATGGGCTCGACTTGAGCCTTGGTGGCAGAACTGATTGAGATTTGGTATTGAACTGGGATTGAATTGGGATTGAATTTCTCCTCCTCGTCCTTGAGTGAGTCTGTGCTCACTGGGGAGCTTGGGGTTACCTGAGCAGAGCTCACACCTTGGGGTGCTCACTGGGAACAGAAAAGGCACAACAAAGGGGATGTGGCCAAACACTGCTCAGCACTGCAAAGGGGCAGAGAGGAACCTCAGAATCCCAAAATCCCAGACTGGCCTGGGTTAGAGGGGCTTAAAACTCATCCAGTGCCACCCCCTGCCAGGGCAGGGACACCTTCCTGTATCCCACGCTTCTCCAAGCGCTGTCCAGCCTGGCCTTGGACACTTCCAGGCATCCAGGGGCAGCCCCAGCTTCTCTGGGAATTCCATCCCAGTCCCTCCCCACCCTCACAGGGAAGAATTCCTTCCCAATATCCCATCTAACCCTGCCCTCTGTCAGTGGGAAGCCATTCCCTGTGGCCTGTCACTCCTTGGAAAATATGGAGCTCACTGGGGATAGGGCACCATAATGCCTTTTGGAGAGGACAGCAATGGGAAGCTCAGGGTAATGTTTGGGTTCAGTAAAATAAAAAGGAGCAGAGTGTCCCTGCAGAGCCTTTGAATGAAGTCAGACAAGGAGGAATTAAGGACCCAGGCCTGGCTTATTCAGTGTCCCGACTTTGTCACTGCTGTTTGCAATTCCCTGTAGGATTTAACCCCTCCTGCTGTGTCTTTCCAGCCTGGGTGTTGGCCCAAGGAGCACTCAGGAGCTGTCCCTCGATTGGATTTCCCAGGACGTGATGGTAGAGCAGGGCTCCAGCAGGAGCTGAGTGCTGGGCTGGGCTTCCTGCCTGGAATCAGCCCCTCACTTCCAGTTGGGAGACTTTTGGTCTGTGTTTAACAATGTGTTTCATTGCAAATTCCATGTTTTTCTTTAAATGACAATTGAAAGATGTTTCATAATGAGCTAGCTCTGAATGAAAATACAAATTACTTCCCCTGAAGGACCTCGATATGAAACATTTCATCTGGAGTGCAGGGAATCACTTATTTGCTTTTCTTTGCCTTAAACAGATCAGCAAAATGAAGATGAGTTAATAAAATGGTTTTGATTCTGCCATTTTTTTTAATAAAAAATTCAGGCACTTGCAAAATGCTGCAAATACCCCAGGTCCACTGCATTTAACAAGGACTATTCCTAGGGATTTTTAAATTCCAGGTGCATTTCCTCCTTCCTGCTCCTCAATGCCACAACTCCAGTTCTTCTGCCACCTCAGAGCTCCTTCTTGGTGATTTGGAAGAGTCTCAGAGATGAGCTTTCCCCATGTGCCATGGGAAGAGAAGTGGCTTTGCCATGCAGGACAAGCTCCCTTTTGAGCTGCACCCACCCATATTTCAGCAGAGAATTATGAGATGGAGCAGATCTGGGGCCGTGGTTCCCCTGGCTGAACATGCATTTCTCTGGCAGAGGAAAGGAGATCATCCTCACACCAGTATAAATCATTAATTTCTCCTTAGCAATGGTGATTTCACACTTCCAGCCAGTAAGAATGGAAAAAAATCCAGGAAGAGATTTTTGAAAAGCTCTTTTTTGGGGTTTAATATTGTTTGATCATCTGTAGAGAAGAGGAAATTCAGTGCAGGAACAGTTTTTAAATAATGGTGAGGAATCAAATCTGTTCAGGGAATTCTGCTCATTCCCTGTCTCATGTCCCCCATGTTTTGAAGCTGGAGGGAGCTGCCAGAGGTGTCAGTGCCACCAGGGTGGGGACAGGGACCAACACCACAGTACCAACATGTCCAGGTTCTGGCCTGATACCCAGGTGAAGCTCCCCACCTACTCTCACCCCACTCCTGACCATATAAATCAGCCTGTACAGCCCCATGGGGGTGGTGTATTCATGGAACCACAGAATCTCAAAAAGTTTGGGGTGGAAGGGACCCTAAAGTTCATCCAGTCCCACCTCCTGCCACGGGCAGGGACACCTCCTACTATCCCAGGCTGCTCCAAGCCCTGTCCAACTGGTCCATTGCTCTGCTCCAGTTGTGGTGATCAAGTGCAGAGTTACCCAACAGGTGCCCTTGGGCACAATCGATCACATCATTTGCATTTTTGTTTTTTCTCATTTCCTGATTCTTCTTTTTGTCACCCATGTACCTCTGCACCTCCATCCCAGCCTTATCTCCAATAAAAAGCCCTGTGCTAGGTACTATTTCCCCATTTGTGCCAGTTTTGCACCAAAATCTCGTATTTCTAAGAAAGGTGTGGGTAAGGCTTGGTCTTATTTAATTTTATAAATACGGTAATGCAGATGTTGTTCATCTGTGCTCTCGAAAAATCCCTCAAGACTCCCCGCAGGTTACCTGGCAAATCTGGTCATTTCTTATCTCATTCCCCCTCGAACATCCCTAGAATCCAGCCATCCCTCCCAGGACGTTTTGTCCCACCTCACACAGCAGTGGAAGTGATCTAAACCTGGAGTGATGTAAACCCAAGTGGCTGTGGCCCTCCATGATTTGCTGTAGTGGGCATGGTGGGTCTGGTCTTGGAGGTCTTTTCCAATGATTCTAGGATGTTTTTGCCCAGCTGTTTTCCAAAGCCTGTTCAGTTGCTGTCACCAGGCTCCTGACTACAGCTCTAAGATCTTCTTCTTGGAATGTGTAACAATGGAGGATCAACAGAGGCAACCAAACGAGGGCCAAGGGCTTTCTGGCAGGTACTGAGGTGCAGAGTGGGACTAAAAACTCTGTGGTTGAAGCAGAAAGCAGCTTGGCAGATTCCTGTGTAGGTTTGAGGTCATACTTAGGTATTTCATAGGCACTTTAGACCAGGGGAAGCCTCCTTCCAAACAGGACACACTGCAGGACCTTGTTCCTGCTGTAACATGGGACACCAGGGATCTTTGGGGCTGTGGCGATGATGCCGCCTGGAGTTTTACCTTTTTTCTTTGATATATTCCCTGTATTCTTTACACATATATTGGTAGCTTTGCAGTCTGGTATTGTAACTTACCTTCAGTGTTTTCCTAGGCAGAAAGACAAAACAAATTCCAGGCCCTCTATGCTATCTCGGTTCTCCTTAGAAACCAAGGTTGAGACCAGCTCTTCAAGACATATTTTTATAAACAGGGCCTAGTCCTCATCTGAGGGGGGAGAATTTAGAAGGTGATAGAGATGGAGGGATTACTTCATCAGGCATGCTTCTAACTGGGGGCTCATGTCAGACATGCTAATTTGCAGAATCTATAAAAATTGTACATGGGTGCGTCTTCAATGTTTCCCACCCGATGAATTTGTGCACCTGAAGATCCTCATATAAAGGTACCCCTTTTTAACACCCTAACTGTGTCCGGCTTGAATTTCTAGGACTAGTGAAAAAGGCATCGGGGAAGGCAGGGGGTGCCGTGCCCTGCAGTGACCTTGGGAGGGAGGATTAACTGCTCCTCCATCGCACAAGTCCCCACGAGCTGCCAGCAAGGAGAGGACACCCCGTGGTGGCAGCTGGGAGCCTCTGGGAGCCCGGAGAGCCAGGAGCAATGATTGCTCTTTAGTTCAAAGTCCACACCCAGCCCCTCAGGGCAGCACATAAAATATTCAATGCAACACTTCAAAGCTCGCAGCGCTCCTTGCAGGAAGCTCAGCAGCATCGCCAGGCTGTCCCCGGGCCACCAGGGCCCGCAGAGCTGCGCTGGGAGCTGACTCTTCCCAACCCTGCAGCTGGAGCTGTGCTGGATCAGCATTTCCAGGCACTGCCCGGAGCCACAGAGACCACACCGACTCCTCAGCCTGAAATCTTGCATTCAAACTCTCCTTACAGGTCTGCAGCAGTGCTGGGGTTCTGCTGGAGCGAGGACACTGCTCTGCAAGGATATCTTACAAATATTCCTGCAGAATAGGCTGGAGAGGGACTTTCCACAAGGGCCTGAGGGACAGGACAAAGGGGAGCATCTTTAGGCTGAAGGAGGGTAAATTTAGATTGGATGTCAGGAAGAAATTCCCTCCTGTGAGGGTGGGGAGGCCCTGGCACAGGGTGCCCAGAGAAGCTGTGGCTGCCCCTGCATCCCTGCAAGTGTCCAAGGGCAGGCTGGACGGGACTTGGAGCAGCCTGGGATAGAGGTAGGTGTCCTTGCCATGGCAGGGGGTTGGAACTGGATAATCTTAATCATCCCTTCCAACCAAAACCATTCTGGGATTCTGTGATCTGCGTTTGATTTAACGGTTTCATCTGATGTAGACTTGACGCCATGCCCAGATTATTTATTCCAGCTGGGAGTCTCCTTCACTCAGGTATATCTACACCACCTCTGTAGGAACAGGTCTGGTCCAGATTCAACTCCTCTTTGTGGGCAGCCTTTTCCTGCCTGACAAAGCCATGTCCCAATTCCCAAGCTCTCCTCTCGGTGTAGGAGTCTGTAGCTTGTGTTTGTCCCACAGCAAATCTTCTGCTTTGATAAATTCAGTGATTTAGCTCCCATTTCTCACCAGAATTGTGTCCTCCTGACCACGGGGTGCTCTCAGAGCCGGTTGTGCCCCTCCACACCAAGAGAATGTGTTGGGCTGTGCTGCCAGCACCCTTTGCCAAGGGAGGGACAGAGATGGAGCAGGACATTGCTCCATTCTCTTCTCTCCCCTGCATGTTCTCAGCATTTCAAGAAGCTTCCCTGCTGTGCTCAAATCACTCTTCTACCACCAATGAAATTCACAGGGTATTTGGAGAATTGGTGTGATTTTTCATATGTAAGTTAAATTTATGAGTGGAAGAAACTATTATGGGATATAAACTATTGAGGGAATGGATTTGTCTACTCAAGGCTATCTGGTTTCACTATAAATTGCCTAAATGGACAGGAAGGAGGTGTTACACAGCACGTTTGGAATGATTTTTCCCTCTTCTGCTTTGGGACTTGTGCAAGCAAAATGCTGTTCCAAGGTGTAAGGACGGGACATTAAATAAATAAAGCACCAATTGCCAAGATCTAGAGATTGAAAGTGTTTACACAAAATAACACAAAAGCTCTCCAGGGGCTGACTTACACAGCCTGGCAGAGCTGAACTGAAGGGAACTCTGATATTCTAGAACACTCAGGTAACATTTTTCAGGACAACTTGTGCTGATGGGCTTTAGACAAAAGTGTTCAAAGGCTGTCCTGAGAATGTACCCCAGGATCTGCCACCAAAGTCCAGGGTGGATGGAGCTTGGAGCAACCTGGGATAGTGGGAGGTGTCCCTGCCCATGGCAGGGGGGTGGAACAAGATGAGCTTTAAGGTCCCTCCCAACACAAACCATTCTGTGACTCAGTGATTCTATCAAAGACCATCCCAGGAACTGCTGCACACACCTGGACACATCTTGGGAGTTTGAAATCACAGACAGGGCAGCACTACACTCAGAGATTGTGATGGGTAAAAGGGCCTTGCTGTATTTTATATACACAGGACTCAGAATTCAGTGTATGTATTTAAAAGTCTAGTTTTCCAAAATGTCTAAATAGTAGAGAAAAGCCTAGCAGAGAAAAACCTAATTAATAAAACAGTTAAAATTCTTATAGAGAAGCTCTCTGACACGTATTTGTCAGTCTTCTGGGTAACAAAGGGAAACAGCCTCAAGTTGCACCAGGGAAGGTTTACGTTGGATATTAGGACAAATTCCTTCAGTGAAAGGGTGGCCAGGTATTGGAACAATCTGCCCTGGGCAGTGGTGGTGGGATTTAAAACACGAGTGGATGTTGCACCTGGGGACACAGGTGGCTGGTGACCTTGGCAGTGCTGGGAGAATGGCTGGACTTGATGAGCTTGGGGGTCTTTTCCAACCTTAATGAATTCGTGATTTGTGATAAATCCAGACTAGTCTGAGATCAAAAGAAAGACTGAAGATTTTTGCTGGCAGTCGGAAGAAATGTATTTCCTGGCCTCCAGTTAGGAAAGCCTGACAGACTCTATCACTTCACCTCTTTGATAGGAGAAGTCTCTGTGCTATCTCTGGCAGGAGGGCTCCAAACCCTCTGCAGAGCTTTGGCTGCCAGTGATGTCCTGCCTAGCCCTGCTGGGATGAACATACCCAGCACTGCACTTTTGGGCAGAGTAGGAAGCTCAGAGAACCAGGGTTATTGGGAGGGTGAAGGAGCTGCAGTTTGGGAGTGGATTGTCATGGGAAGCAATAACTCAGGTATTTCATATCACAGATCAAATCTTTCCATCCCTGGTGTGTCCTGGCTGCTTCTGTCCTGTGGCCACCACGAGTTCATGTTCTACTGACCCCTTCCTGTGCTGCTGCCAAAGCCAAAGCTCTGAATTTGCTGTCACATGGGAAAAAAATTAAAGAAAAAAGAAAAACCCCAAGCTGGTGCTTTGCTAACCAGGTTTATTTGTAGCAGACATGGGACTTGCCTGAGGCACAGGGAGAGTTAAGGCTGGATCGATGTGAGGAAAGGTTTCATGGTGATGAACTGACATCTCTCCAGGAACAGTCCTGCATAAACTCTGACACTGCTGCACTGTTTGTTAACCATGGGATGGGTTGTTCTGCACTTCTCTTGCACTGCAGCATCATCCTGAACCACCACCAACTCCATGGAGGCAGGGAGAGCTTCTCTTAGGGCACTGCAATGGATGGAGGAGATTTAAACAGGGCTCCTACGCCCAAAATGCAATTTATGGATGAGCTGAGGCCTGCCTGTGGAGCCCAGCTGTACAATCTGGGTGACCTCCTGATGTCAGTGAGAACAATCCATCCAGCAAGGTTAAAGGACTGGATTTAGATTAATTCAAGAGCTTGTCCAGTGAGATAAAGCAGTGTAGTGAAGGTAAATATTTGCAGCTTTATTTGCTGGGAGATTAATGTAATTGGTTTGGATTCCTTCACATCCTCCAGCCTCTTCATAAACAGTGCACACTGTTAAATGCTGCAATAATGAAGGCATTTTGTCTTCATCATACTGGAGGGCAAGAGGCAGGGGAGAGCTATTCTTGCAAAATATTAACCCAGTTTTGCACACCCCGGAGGATCTATTAATTTAGGTTAGAGTCTCTGCAAGGGCTGAGCTCGGTGAGCATGGGAAGCTTTCCATAACCCCACCTCCACCTCCTCTGGGGCTTTCCCCCCCTTTCTTCCTTTTTTTTCCATACAGCCAGTGCAGAACCCGGGCACAGAGTAACTCAGAGTGATCCAGTTTGTCTGGATTCCCCCCGCCAGGGGCTGCCAAGTAGGGCTTGGACTGCTTGGAAAATTCCACCACTCTCTTGTATGGCATCACTGCTGTGAGATACCCTGAATCTCAGCTGTCAGGTGATAAAGGGAGTAACTGATCTTCAGGAACTGGGAGATAAAAGGGAAGGGAGGGATTGATCCTAGTCCAGCCCCAGTAACCAGTGCAATTTCCCTCTGCTCCAGTTATGGGACAGGAGAACGTGGCTTTTCTTGCAGAATTTGAGATTTAGGGACTGGGATGTGCTCTGGTTTAGTTGACAAGGGGGTGTTTGGTCACAGGTGGGACTAAATGATCTTTGAGGTCTTTTCCAACCTGAATTATTCTAGGATTCTATTCTATAAACTCAGCATCACAGGGAACAGAGACCCCTCTGGAGACCACCCAGTGCCACCCAGCTCACTACAGGCTGATCCTACACTGATTGTCCAGGCTTGTGTCCAGATGGGGTTAGGATATGAAAAGAGAAAAGCTTTTCTATGTTTAAATGAAATTTAAATTGCATTTCAGTTTTGTATTCGCCTTTTGGTGTCCTTTCACTGAGCACTGATGAGAAGAGCGTGGTTCCATCTCCCTTTCTCACCTCCATCCCTGCTGAGTCTCTACAGCCACAGGGATTTTCTCCCTCACTTTCTTCGGCCAGGGCAAGGCTCTCCCAGTTTCCTCTGATGCAGGTGGGAATGGAAAAAGATTTCAGTTCTGTTATTCGGAATGTTTGGCTCCCACCCATTCCCTGTGCTCCTAACCCCCTGGGAAACACAGCTGGGCAATGACAATGGAACAGAAAGCAGCTGTGACACAAGTTTGGGGTTTGGGTCAGTAATGTCCAGTCCCAAAGTGTAACTGGGCTCTCACCCCTGGCCAAGCTGCCCCTCTGGGTGGGCACTGCCAGCCCTGGGTCCCAATCCAGCAAAGCAAATCTGCACCAATCTGTGCAAAATCAATTAAAATCCACATTTCCAATGTGGGACTGGCCTGGGATGGATGCTGCTCGTGCTTCCTCAGCCCATCATGCCAGGCCCTAATTACCTGCTGCTTTTCCTTATACCCATCCATTCAAGGACTGTTCCAGTGCTCAGAGCCTGCTAAGGACTTTGGGGACTCTTTTAAAGATCCACTTGTCTGTCTCTCTGCTCTGTGATTTCCTTTCCAGCCTGCAGACATTCATTAGTGGAGTCTCTCATGGCATTCATACACATTCTGTGGCCATTGTTACCAAAATGACACTGGCCACATCAGCCTGGACAACAGCAATAATCCAGGCCTGATGAGCTCTTTAAGCAGTTCCCAGCCAGGTATTGATTAGGTGGTTCTGGCTTAGCTATTGAAGAGCAAAAGTTGTTTATTGCAAATATCCAATCATACATCATCCAGCAACTCTCACTTGGGAAAGCAGAGTTATCCCCCTGATTTCCCTCCCTCCTGCGTGTGGAAGCCAAGTGCGGGGATGTGGGGAGCTTGTGGGGCTGGAGGGGATATGGGGAGTTTGTGGGGCTGGAGGGGATGTAGGGAGTTTGTGGGGCTAGAGGGGACATGGGGACTTTGTGGGGATGGATGGGATGTGGGTAGTTTGAGCTGGTGGGGACACAGGGATCTTGTGGGGCTGAAGGGTTGTTTGACAAATGACAGGGATGTGGGACACCGGGATCTTGTGGGGCTGGAGGGTTTTTTGACAAAGGACAGGAATGTGGGACACCAGTGTAAGCCCCAGCTGGAGGAAGTTCTGGTGTCACAGGGATCACCACTCCCCACTGCCCCCACCAACCTTCCCACAGTCTCACTTCTGTAATAACATCTGGCTTTCCCACACTGTAATTGAGTGGATTTTATCCTTCCAAATTCCAGTCTAGTTAGGAGGCTGGAGCACTCAGAAGGACTTTATTGCTCCAGCAATGCCTGGACGAGATGATTTAGTGACCAAACCAAAACTTGGGACAGATAACATTGTCTAAATGTCACTTTGTCCCCTGCCTGTGCCACCATCCTTGCTGGGTGCAGGGGGTCAGTGAGGGCTGTGGGGAAGGGACTCTGGTGTCAATCAGCAGTGAGTTTCAGCTCTAAAAGTCTCTACTCAACCAACAAATGGGTGTCAAGACACAACCATCATGTTACTATTTCTACAAGCTCCGTGTAGGTGACTCTTCCAACTGCAGTGTGTGTCAGAAATATACCAGAATGTGAACAGAAGGTAATTTTAGGTCTGTGATTTCTTTATAGAGATTATCATCAAATTTAGATCTGTTGCTGTCAGCACAAACCACCCACCCAGAGACCTGGTTTTCCTGAGGTATTGCAGACAGCATTTCCCTTTTTCTGAACTCTCTGGATGCCCCACTTCCTACTGGCCCTGCTTTCCCTTGGTCAGAAAACTCCATGGGCCCATCCAGTCCCATCCTGCCCCACAGCTCCTCTGGGACAGAAGAGACTCAGGAGAAAAGGCTCATAAAAGCACAGAATTCTCTTTCCCATTTCCTCAGTCCTTCCCCTCTCACAAGGCATTTAGAGATTCCTACACCTGACATTGCACCTGGACTCTCGTGGACTTGGCTGTCTGATCTGCTTTTCAATTCCCTGCACTTTTTTTGCCTTTCTTTAATCATTGTTTTTCCTTTCTATGGCAGTGAGTTTCACAGTTTAATCAGGCATTGCTTGAGAAAATGCTTCCTTCTGTGTTCTTTAAACTAGCTGCAGTGATCCCTGCCTTGGGTGGCCTCTCACGCCTGCCTTTGACAAAGTGTGAATAATCTGTCTTCACTCCCTCCTCTGTCATTTACCATTTTAGAGCCCCTGCTCCTGCCTCCCCAGGGCAGGCCCATGCAGAGAACTTCTTGCAATGCAGTGTCCCAATCAACCTCATAAATCACAGCTTTGGAGCTGGAGAACATCATCTGTTATCTGCTAATGCCACAGCGAGCCAGGAAATGGAGCTGTGGGGACCAGACAGACACAGGAGCTGGGCCTTGAAATAATGTGGGGCTGGGGCAGGGCTGAAAGGTTGGACAGCAGCCCAGCCTGGGGCCATGGATGCAGCCTGGGGGCTCCAGCTCTGGGTTTGTGGAGCACTGTCCACTGGAGATCAAAATCTCCTGGCAATGGGACAAACTGGACTGGTCAGCTTCCCACCGGAGTGTGTCAGGGATCGAGGACAAGCCCTCCTTGTAATGACAGCCCGTAACCAGGGCTGGTCCTGCTGCCCCTGAGCAGCACTGAGAGGGTCATGGCCACCAAACCCTGCTGGGAGTGAGTGCCAGGACCTGCTCCCAGGATGCAGGCTCAGAGTTCTGCACAGAGAAGCTCTGGGTGGACACTGGTGACAAACAGGATCTTTAATTAGGGGTCTCAATAGTTCTGCACTGCCCACACTGCTGAAGCCCTTGTCCACCACAGGATGCTGCAGCCCCTTGGGCCTGGCCTCTGCTCAGCCTCAGCTGAGGTGACAGTGCCACGTCCAAAGAGAGCAGTGCTGGGTCGGTGCCAGCTGGAGAGAAGGAGGATTGCAGGGATGAGGCAGTGCAGGTTGGGGTTAACAGCACACGTCACAGGACACTTACTGAGGGACTCCTGAAATTCCAGAGCCAGCATCATTCCCTGTCCCTGCTGCATCCCGAGTGCAGCCAGCACAGGATTCTCCAGGCTCAGCCCAGAGAAGCAGCCTGAACACTGCTGCTGCTGAGAAATGAGGGTTCAGTGGGGAGGAGGTTTGAGGAACCCTCTAAAGCCTCTCTTTGTTTCTCTGCCTCATCCTCGGGGGCCTTCCCATTGCGTATTTATCAGCAGGTAGTTACAGGACTGGAAGAAGTCAGTGCCATCTGCTAATTGCTCACTCAGTGTTTGCCCCTCTGCAAACACCCCATTTCTGGGCACTTTGGGAAAGAAGTATTTTCCTTCATCTTCGCAATTTCCTCCCTGCTCTGTGTCTGTCCCCGGGGTACCTCAGCAGGTATCTTGTCAGAGCAGCATCCCAGCAGGTCCCACTGGCTCTGGGGGGCTGCATTCACAGGAGAAACATCTTCAAACTTCCCAAAAGCCTAGGCAGAGGAAAACGTTTGGGCCACAGGGAGAAGGAAGTGCTGCAGGTGTGTCTTAACATAAAGTCATTTTCCATGAGGGCCTTCCTGCCTCAATGGGCTGAGCTGCTCCAATTCCAGCAAGGAAAGCAATGGACAGAGTTGGGAATCTCTGGCCATCCTGGGAGGGTCTTCCAGGGGGTTCAACCAGCCTGGGAGGTGCTGAGGACTTGGGAGGGGAAAAGATGAAGGACACAGAGCTACAAAAGCTGTCAGTGTGCACATGGACCTGGTGGCATAAGGCCACAGAGCCCCAGGTGACACGGCCAGGGATCTCCCTCTCAGCAACAGCCCTGTGAGACATCCCAGGCCTCACCCCAAGGGTAGCAGCTGCCCAAAACTCTGATGATGGACAGAGGGAAAGGCAAGGGAAGTATCTGAATTTACTTATCCAGTCCTGAGTCCTCAAAGCTGAAAGGGAACTTCAGTCACATATTGGGAAATGGCTCCTCTTCAAAGCAAAGAAAAGCAGGATCAGAGGCAGGAATGTCTGGAGAAATCTTGGTCATCTGGAGGTCAGCAGTGATGGGAGAAGGGACTCCAGGCGGATATTGGAACAGCCCTGGCTGCAGTGTCCAGCCCAGTGGAGATGGCCAAGCCAGGTGTCCTGCTGCCTGTGGGGCCTGGGGGAGGTCACAGCCAGAGCTGGGGCGAGGCAGCAGCTCCTGGAGGCCCTTTCAGAGGGACAAAGATGAGGAGATAGATTTGGGAGCTTGTGCCAAAGAGCACCATCAGACTTGAACTGCTGGCAGCAACCAAACAATGGTGAGGCCCAGGGCAGGAGATGAGGCACCCCAGATCCTTGTCCCCCTAAGTCCCTTCTGACACTATTGCCACGTGTGGATATGGACACCATACCCCTCCAGTGATTATCTCCGGCCATGGGTTTGTCAGCAGCCCCACCCTCTCCTGTTTTCCAAACCCAGGGACTGCTTTTCCCCATGCTTTCCTTCTCTGGCTTTTCCCTTCTCAAGCCAAACCAGTTTTTAAATCACTCCATCCCCTGGGGGCTGCTACTGGAAATCAGGAGGGTCCCCGAATTCTTTCTTATTGAAAGTCATGCTTCCCCCAATGCTCTGTCACTCCCAGGGACTGTCTCTGCTCCCAGCACAGCCCTAAGCTTGCTTTCCCTTGTCTTGTGCAGTACTCACACTCCTCCCTTCCCTGAAGCTGGAATGGCTGGGATTTAGCAGGAGATTCAGGAAATTTAATACAAGCAGTTTGCAAAACATTGAATTCACTCTCGGAGTTCTTGTGGCTGAACTCCCCTGAATCACAAAGTGGTAACACTTTCCTTTCTACAGGAAAACCACCACATGATCTACTTAGTAATGGCTTTATCATTCTTTAATTGCTGCTTTTGTTTCTAAACAAAAAAAAAAATAGGCATGCAAAGAAGCCAAGAAAAGTATATATTTACATCAAATCAATTTAGATACATGAATGAAAGGAAATGAACCAATTTAACAGGCAGGAAAGGTTAAGGATGATTACATGGATTAAAATCTGTGCAATCTCTTTGCAGCACGGCTCATTCTAGACCGTGGTTACTGGAACAGAAATAGTCTTGTATTTTATACTACTGAAAAAAAGGATTTTTAATGCACTAGGTGAAGAAAACAGAGAGCTGGTGGGAGCTGGCCAAGCTCTCCAGTGGCAGGCAGAAAGCTTTGGTCACTGGGATCTTTGATTTTGGCATCTCACAGCTTTCCTCCCTCTCATTTCTGTCTCCTCACCAAAGCTCTCCCAGATTTCCTTCCTCAGTTTTGTCTCCCACTCAAGTCTTCAGTGCTCTCCCAGGCTGCTCTTCATGGTGGTTCAAGAGCTTTTCCATATTTCTCCTCGTCTGCAAATCCCCCACTTCAGAAGTCCTGGTGCCAACCTGGACTTGATGCTCTTGGAGGTCTTTTCCAGCCTTAATGATCCTGTGATTTTCACACCCACTTCTTGCTTCTGAGATATTTCCTCTGTTTTGGGAATGCCTCAGGCATTCTCCTTTACTACTTCACCTCAAAAGAGGACAAATGGAAGTGATACAGGGAAATTCAGGCTTCCCTTTCGGTGGAGAGCAGTTCACACATTTCAGTGAGGAGATTTCAGAAGTGCAAATGTTCCTGTAGTACCCTGAAAAATATGAATGAAAAGGAACACGCTGGAGCTTCAAAATAGCCTGGGGTGAAATTTTTTTCTGATGAGGAGGAGACAGTAGCGGATAAAAAAACCATGATAATTTTATGCACAACTCAAGATGGAGCAGGGAGCCTTTTTCATGTCAAAAATGGATCATCCTATTTTTGAAACAATGCCTGTTTTTGGTCTCCACGAAGCTGTCCCTGCGAGGGAGCACTGGAGCTGAGCTGTTCCTTTTCCATTCCCTCACAAATCCGAGTGTTGTGTGTGCAGGTGCCAGGGTGCTCGATAGGGACAGGGACTGAGAATCCAAGTCAGAGCCATCAAGAGGAAATTCCCCAGGCCCCAGACAGCAGCAGCAGTTCTTTCTTTGCTGGAATCAGGCAGGGCCCACAGCCTGGGAGGCTCTGAGAAGGTAATTTGGGGTGTGTTAGAACAGCAATAGCCAGGCTGTATTTCCAGCCAGTTCCAGGACAGCACGAACTTCACTTTAGTTACTGGAAACACCTTTTTTATTGGTGTCTGAGTCTCAGCTGTGCAGTCTGGCCCCTGTGTCTCTCCCACACCGCCTCCTGGCTGCTGTTTCTCTTGTCCTTCTCTCCAGCTGCTCAGAGGGAGGGAAAAATTTCTGTCTTTCTAAGGACCATTCCTCCTGACTTTGTGTGCAGCAGAAGGGAATTATTAATGGGCAGATTTCTGTGCATTGTGCCTAACAACAGAGCACACAGTGCCACGGAGGGCTCCCACCAGCTCCTGCAGGGTGGAAAATGCCAAGAAAACAGTGATAAGACAGACAGGAAAATGGATGAAAGTAGAAATAAGACAAAGACTGGAGGGCGATAATTCTTTACTTGCCTCCAAAGGCAACCCCTTCCTTTGAAAGCCGAGCTCAGGACCCATCCACTGTGATCAGATCAGATCCACACAGCTGGGAATTGCCACATGGAGCTCCATGGAGGAGAAGCTCTGGGAGTACCTCAGAGCTGAGCTCCCACTGAGGACAGACTGGCCCTTGGAGCCAGGCCAGTGACTCAGAGAAAAACAACCAAACATCAAAGGCAGTGTCACGTGGCTTGGAGAAAGGGATCTTGCATGCTATGGTATAAATTATGGCAGAAGGTTGAATAGGGAATATTTCCAATAAAACCACAAGGTTCTGCTCTGCTCCTCCATACATGGAATCCAGAAAACTCCAGTATGTGGGAAGCATGAAGGTACCTGGTTGGTAGAGTACAAAAGCCATGTCTTATAAAGTCTGAGGAGAAAAGGAGGAAGCCCAGAGAAGCTTTGTGTGACCCTGGGTTGGTCTTCGAGGTCCTGGCTGTGGGTAAAGCCTGGCTCTAGTCCTGAGTCACGCAGGAAACCAGCGCAATGATCTGCCTTGTTACGTGAACAAGAGACTCAAAAATCACTCCTCTGATAATCAGAGAGGCATTCTTTAGATTTATCCTACCTGCTCAGCCTTCCCAGCTACACTTCTGTTAGGAGTGCAGGAAAAAGTTCCATCCACTTCTGCTGCAAGGGTTGTTTACAGCAGCAGCAGCACCCTGTACAAGTTCAGGAGTTATGGCGTTAAATCTTTGGGATTTAATTACCAACATAACCAATCCTGCAGGAATTCTCTCTCCATCCTGCACGTCCAAGGGTGATTCCTGTGCAGCCTCTGATCACTGGGGACTCAAAATGCCCAGAAATTCCTGTGTCAGAACCACCTTGTTGCTGACCACAGGACAAAACCCCCCAAAATCCACGTGCAGCCCCTGCCCTCGTGTTTATTGTGGTGTTTATCGTGGGGATGCCAGGTCACCACCTCTGTCTGCATCCTCAGCACCTGGTCAGGTTGGATGGCCCTCTCCTCCCAGTCCCACCTTGGTTTTCTTGGCAGGCGCAGAGCTCTCCTTATCTCTCTTCCAACCTCATTTTGTTTTTCCTGTGGAGGCAAGGCATCTGTACTTTCATGCCTTTGTATGTTCTCAGCCTTGCTCCACTTCTCCAGACCTTTACCTACTTGGCTCAGGCTCCAAGTACCAGGAGTAAAACATATATTTATGGAATAAGTAATTTTAAAATTTGTTCTTGCTAATTATTACCTTCGTTATGGCTCAGTCCCAAGGGAGTGCTTGACGTTTTGAGAGCTTTCTAATCAAATTGTTCTAAAGCTCATTTTGAGGTTCATTAAAACATGGGAGGATCTTTCATCTTTATATAACTTTTGAAACTGCTCATGGTCTTAAATGAAATAGGAGCCTTGTGAAAAATGCACCAAATATACCAGGGAGACTTTCGAAGAAAGGAGTGAGAGGGTGATAATTTAAAAGCATTTGTGAAGAAAGTTTTCCAGATTAGTTAAAGAAAACGAAGTGGAAAAAGTTTTGTGGGCTCAGCACAGAGCAAAATTAGCTCCTGGGCTAAGGTAAAGAGTGAATCTGCTGGGAATTCTAACAAAGGGATGGCATAAAACCCTAAGGGCCAGGCCTACAAAATCATGACTGACCCCCATCACTGTACCCAGCTGGAGGAGGATCAGTATTCCATGGATAAGCCAGTGAAGGAAAACACGGCAGGAAGGAACAAGGTCAGTCATATTTCCAGTTTCTTTGTTCCTAAAATGCCTCCTTACTTGCTGGGGGTGGGATGCTGAGAACCAGCTTTCTTTCCTTGCAAGTACACCCTGCACATCTCCAACTATTTAATAGCCTGGAGCCATAAGGGAACCAGGCCCATATTTTCCCCCTTAATTTACAAGATTGTTTGCACACTGGGATGCCAGATGGCCTGAACTTTAAGTTAGGAGATAATGTAGTCAAATACCAGCCTCCCATCCTGAGAGAAGCAAAAAAAATCCCTCTGAAGAGACAGCTTCTTGCTGAGTGCTCACAAACATCTCCACCGAGGGCTCCAAGCCTCTGCAGGGGCAGCAGCAGCTTCAGACATCCCTCCATGGCTTCAGGCTGTCTGCGAGAGGAGCAGCTGCTCTGGGACATAAAGTCACATAATCATATTGTCACAGAACATCCTGAGCTGGGAGAGACCCACAGGATCCCCAAGTCCAGATCCTGGCCCTGCACAGACACCCCAACAATCCCGCCCTGTGCATCCCTGGCAGCGCTGTCCAAATGCTCCTGGAGCTCTGGCAGCCTCGGGGCTGGGACCATTCCCTGGGGAGCCTGGGCAGTGCCCAGCACCCTCTGGGGGAAGAACCTTTTCCCAAAATCCAGCCTAAATCCCTCCTGACACAGCTCCAGCCATCCCCTGGGTCTTGTCCCTGGTCACTACAGAGATCATAGCTGGCACAGCACTCCAGAGGTGCCTCCCAGGGCTGGACAGAGGGGAAGGATCATTCCAGAGGTGCCTCCAGTGCTGGGCAGAGGGGCAAGATCACCCCTGACCTGCTGGGAATGCTCTTCCTGATGCCCCCCCTTTGATGGAGCTGGTTCAGTGACTCCACTGCAAAGGAGGGTCACTGCTGTCTCCAGACTCATCCTGTGGTGTTTTCCTTTTCTTTTTCCATTGCTGCGGTTATGATTTGGTTTTCAGCAGCATTCAGTTCTCTTTATGGGGAAACGATTGGCACTAATTGATAAAATGCTTTCATTTACTTGGTGACAGAATTATTAGAGGCTGATAATTGATGGAATGATATCACACAGCTTTTTCCGATGATCACATTAATTATAGATCCCTCCTGCTTTCTTGTCTACAGCAATGTTGCTTCCATACATGTTCATTTAACTCAATCATGCATTTCATCAGAAAACAATAAAGTGTGATTGTACAGAGCCAGAATCCCAGCCAGAAACAGTGGCCTGAGCATCACAATTTAACACGAGGAAGGCAATCATTTTTTGGAGTGTATTTTGGAGGAGTATTTGCTTCATTTGTTCCGTGAGAGGCTGGTCTAGAGGCCGCTGCACCCGGGAAGCCACCCTGTCAATTCCCTTGGATGTGGATCTGCATGTGAATGAGGTGATGTCGGCCCCAGGGCAGTAGCAGGTGCTCCAAAGCCTTCCAGCTCTTTTTAATGCAGGTTAAGTAAAAGTTCGGTCTTGGGAAGACACCCTGTGGAACAGGAGGGTTCCTATTAGAGGACATGACCCTGGAAACAGGGTGGTGTGAGAGCACTGTGGTCTCTTGTTAGAGTTCTTAGTTAATTATCTTCTGTAAATTCAGTGTCTGAAATTCAGTTTATTTTCAGGATTCAGTGCCTGAACTGAGACTGCAGAAAGAGAAATTTTTGCTGTTAGTCACAGAACCATTGAATGGTTTGGGTTAGGATGGACCTTAAAGCTCATCGAGTGCCCCCCCTGCCATGGGCAGGGACACCTTCCACTGTCCCAGGCTGCTCCAAGCCCTGTCCAACCTGGCCTTGGGCACTGCCAGGGATCCAGGGGCAGCCACAGCTTCTCTGAGAAATCCATTCCATAGCACTGTCCTTAAAGCAGCATGGAAAGGTTTTAAGAGGTTTTCACACAGAGATGTGCAGTTTGTCACATGACTGCAACCACACAGAGAATCCATAAATCCAAAAGATTTTCCTTGTGGAAAGTCTTCCTGCATGCCTGTGAGAGAGCCAGTTTGGGATAAAGCCAGGAAGAGGAGAGAGTGGTGTTAGGTTCCTTCCCAAGGGACTTGCAAAGGGTTTTTTGGCTCAGGTGTTGCTTGAAAGAAGCCTTGAATTGAGCCTGGCCTTTTTCTCTCACCTCCCATACAATTCCAGAAAGGAAAGAAACTCTCCCTAAGCTGCAGGACAGCTGGAGCAGAGCCCTGCAAACCCCAGGGTGACCAGGAGTGACCCTCAGACACGGCAGGTTGGTCATGGTTGGTCAGGGACCCAGCAGACAGCTGAGATAAGGAATCCAGCTGGGCCATTTCACTGGGACATAACATAAAATTGCTGATAAATTGACTTCTCTCAGCTGAAGAGATTTTTGTTCTCATTTTCTTTACACGAAAACAACCAAATTAAGCAAATGTTGAAATCTAAACACAGAATTCTGAAGGTGCCAAGGGAAAATGTTTCTTTTTTTGTAAATTGAAAAAAAAAATCAACATACACTTTTTTTTTCTTTATAATCCTGGACAGAATAAACTTACTATTAATTAAGAGTGAGGATGGATGTAGTCAGCCTGAACTTGTTGCCTTATAGGCAAACAAAAGACTTTTACCCTTTTTCTATTTTCCTACTCACCTCAGGTGTATCCCAAACCCCTCTCTGCCCTGCCTGCGTTTCTACAAATCCCCTCCTGACTCTGGGCCTGAGCTGTGCTGCACGTTTGACTCAGGCAGACCCTGCCAGCTGAGCCCCTGCCCCTGTGGGATGGGGAGCTCCTTCTGTGCCCTTGGCATGAGGGGATGAGCTGTTCTTACAGACAGGCACAATGCAGGCCATAATCCCTGCTCACCAGGAGAACACCCTTCCAGCTCAGCAGCAGCACCTTTCATTCTCAGGCGTCTTGGAGGGGCCAAAACCCCTGCCTTTGATTTGGGGGTGGGTACAGGACCACAGGGCCCGTTTGGCTGTGGCCTCTCACCCCCACATTCCCAAGGGCACAGAAACACAGAATTGCAATGGTTGGAAAAAACCTTTAGGATCATCAAGTGCAACCACCGGCCCAGCCCCACCACCTCGGTCACCACTAATCCACATCCTCAAGTGCCACATCCACACATCCTCCAAACACTTCCAGGAATGGGGACCCCACCCCTGCCCTGGGCAGCCCCTCTCAGTGCTTGACAACCAAACCATTCTCTGATTCTGTGACATAACCCGGGCTTGGCTGAGGTGCAGTTCCCCAGCGAGGTATCCTGTGTGCTACAGGAAAAGTCACACCACTTCTGTCCCTCCTTTCCCTGAGAAAATTTTCCCTAATATCCAAGCTGAGCCTCCCCTGGCCCAGCCTGAGGCCGTTCCCTCTCCTCCTGTCCCTGTTCCCTGGGAGCAGAGCCCAACCCCCCCGGCTGCCCCCTCCTGTCAGGGAGCTGTGCAGAGCCACAAGGTCCCCTGAGCCTCCTTTTCTCCAGGCTGAGCCCCTTTCCCAGCTCCTTCAGCTGCTCCAGACCCTTCCCCAGCTCCATTCCCTTCCCTGGGCATGCTCCAGCCCCTCGATGTCCTTCTGGTCATGAGTAGCCCAGAACTGGACACTCATCTTTGTCGCTCCATGTGGAGCAGCCCCATTTATCCGGCTCTCCACATTCTAGGCAGTTTTACGGGTTCCTCAGGGATGTTCACCCTGATTTTGGCATTGCTGATTCATTTTTGCTCTCTGCTGAGCCAGGGCTGACACTTTGTTAGTGCCAGGGAACAAACCCCTGCCTTCCACACAGTCCCTGAGCCTCTCCCTGATTTCCTTCCACAAAGTCCCCGCATTCTCGCTGATTTCCTTCCACACAATCCCTGAGTTCTCTCTGATTTCCTTCAACCCACTCCCTGAACTCTCCCTGACTTCCCTACGGCCTCTCCCTGATTTCCTTCCACACAATCCCTGCATTCTCCCTGATTTCATTTCATTCTCCCTGATTTCCCTCCACCCAGTCCCTGCATTCTCCCTGATTTCATTTCATTCTCCCTGATTTCCCTCCACCCAGTCCCTGCATTCTCCCTGATTTCTTTTCATTCTCCCTGATTTCCTTCCACCCAGTCCCTGCGTTCTCCCTGATTTTTTTTCATTCTCCCTGATTTCCCTGCATTCTCCCTGATTTCTGTGCTCTATCATATTAGACATGCCACCCTGCTAACTCAATTTAGCATAAAAGAAAACTTGGATAAAGCAGAAATTAAACACAAAGTCTACTGTACAAATCCCCCCTTCTATCTGCAGGCTCTGTTTCCCTTTCAAAGCTGCACTCGTGTTCTAACCTTTACAAGCTTTAACCTTTGCTTCTCTGGAACTGCTTCATTCGGCTTCAGTCACAAATATACAGCCAATATTTTACCTCTGACTGCATTTGCAAACCAAAATTATTCAGCAGCAGTGTGAGGGCACAGGTTGGACTCAATGATCCTGGAGTCTTTTCCAGCCTCAAGGATTCTGTGATTCCATTCTCTGAAGAGCCTCTTGACCTTGCTCAGCCAAACCCCGAGTCCAGCCCCATGCTGTGTTTAACACACACCAGACTTGGTGCTGATTTGCAGTTTCCCCTCACTCTGGCTCTGCCCTCCTTGAACTGCGAGTTCTTTAAGACAGGAGCACACAGCACAAAGGATTATCCAGGGGTGCCAAGGCACAAAACTGAAGGAATTCAATACAATCCAACTTTGCTTCCATCAGCAGCATTTTGCTGCTGCTCTGGCTTGGGAGACAAATATATGGCCCTGTGTGTGCTGGGAATGAGGGCTCCCATGACACTTATCACTGACATATGAGACAGGACAAGCTCTAATTTGCTCTCCACTGGCAGCAGGAAGCATCTGTGGTGCTGGGAGCACTGGGACAGGGCAGAAAAACTACAAGGTAAAGGGCATCCTAGTGAGGGGAAGAGAAAAACTGTTAATTGGCATTGAAAATAAACCTGAGACTCAATCTGAAGGAAGGGAGTCTCCAGTGTCAGGTAAAACTGGGGAGGTTTCACTGAAAATGCAGAAAATGAGCTGAAAGCTGGGAGAAACTTCCCTCTGTGGGATGAGGTGGGTGTTTGCCTCTCAGCCTCTGAAGGTGTGCATTGGTTGAGGTTCCAAAATACCAGTTTGACAAAAATGGCACAAAAATGCCCTTCATGGGTCAGCTACAGAGAGGGGTCAGCTGGGGAGTGGTGACAGAGGGGACAGAGTCTGCAGGGAGGGCAGTGCAGGGAAAACCCAATGTTTTACCCTGGGCTTTCCCTACTGAAACACTGGAGGAGTATCGGGATGTGACCCTTGCCAAGGGAGCAAACGGGGCTGGGAGAGAGCAAATCAAAGGGACCTGAGCTCCTCCCAAAGATCTGCACAGCCCCAGACCAGCCCCTGCTGCTGGAGCTCTCTGCTTGAACTGCTCCTGCAGCTCTGTCTGGGACAAGTAGAGTGATCCTGGATCCAGGGAAGGTCTGAGTGTGCAGCAGGATACAAAGCAAAGCTTCAGGAGCAAGGAGCAATTCCCAGAGCCTGGGGATGAGAGAGCAGAGATTTCTGTTCAGAAAATACCAGAGCCCAGTGCTGAGAACCCTTTGGCATCAATCCCCTCCCAGGATGGCCCACGCCAGTCACACCAAGCCCGGGGCCATGGATCACATCCTGCTGTGCCCACGTGTCCCAGATGGAAAATCCTGGAGCTGGAGAGTCCCACCAAATGTCAGGGAAGCAGATTCCCGTTTATTTACTGCCTTTATGGCACAAGGTGCTGCAGATGCACCAGGGCCCTGAGACAGGAGAGGCAGGGACAGCTCCCTCAGGGCTGTGCGCAGGCAAAGAGACAGTCCGGGGGCTGTTTCTGTGCACAGCACAAAAAGATAGAGAGCAAAACCTGTGGATTATATAATGTGCCACAGGTACAAGCCATGGCCACTGCACAGGTCCCGATCCAGCCTCTGGGGGGCTGAGAGGAGGCTGAACCCCCAGACTCACTGTCGGCTCAGAGACAGAAAAGGACATTTTCCACCTGTGTTCTGGCTGTGTGTCCAACCTCTGGTGCACATTTCAGCCCCATCACTTTGGGCTGCAAAAACCTTCAAGCACAACCTGTGGTTGGGATGATTCCCAGGAGGTTACAGTGGAATGACCTCTCCTGATAGCAAGGGGAATTGGATGGGCTGGACATTGGATATTGGGAAGGAATTCCTCCCTGTGAGGGTGGGCAGGCCCTGGCACAGGGTGCCCAGAGCAGCTGTGGCTGTCCCTGGATCCCTGGCAGTGCCCAAGGCCAGGCTGGATGGGGCTTGGAGCAGCCTGGGACAGTGGAAGGTGTCCCTGCCCATGGCAGGGGTGGGATGAGATGAGATTTAAGGTCCCTCCCAACCAAAATCATTCCATGATTCTGTGACATAACCCTGGGTGGGCACAGGTTCAGTTCCCAACGAGTGTCACAGGAGAAGTCAGGTACCTCCTGTCCCTCCATTCCTTGGAAATTCAATGTCAAACTCCATTCTGGACTTTGTATTCTGGATGAAGCAGCCTAATCTGTGGGGTTGGAGCAGGGACAAAGCCAGAGCAGGAGAAATGAACAAACAACATGAAATTATTGCATCTTTCTGTTATCGCTTAGCCCAGCATTAGAACATCAAAAAGCTGCTCTCCAAAACCCATGAAATTTTAAAATATTTGGGGTTTACTGTGTAAATCTGCTGAATTTGTGCATACTGCCTTCTCTCTCCAGCCATCAGGACTGAAAACTTTTATTTGTTAATAAAGCTGAGTGGCTCGGGGAGCCTGGAAAATTGAGTATTGGAAAGCAGCAGGAAATAATGCTGCATTTCACTGGGAAGAATCAATGGATTCTATACCACCACTGTTATTTGTTGAACTCCTGAGCTGTTTGCAATAAGCGGTGTCCCAGTCCCTGTGCCTGACAATCCCAAACTGCTATTACTTAAAGGCAGAGAAAACATTGGAGCTGGGAAGTCTCAGAACTGGCCTTCTATTGAAACTTATATTTTATCACTCGTGAGAGATGTGAAAAATCAATTTCACCAGACATATTTTTTTAAAGCAACATCTAATTGCTTGCAAATAGGGGCTTGGAGAAGAAGGGCCTCCTTCAGTTATAAAGCAGCAGCATGGCAGGGGAAGAACATGATGTCTATTACTTTTTTGATAAATCAATAAAAAAATAAACAAACAGCAGCAGATTGGTCCTGTGGGGATGCCAAGTCCACTCCCAGGATTAATTTTATAGGCCTTATAAAAACAGAGTTTATATTATGGCATCTTAATTAGAGAAGAGCTTCCAGTGCTGCTGAGTATTTATATAAATTCCTGTCCATGGGCCAGCCAGGCTGGAATTACTGCTCTTCCTGGGGCTCACTGTTACAGCCACAAACTCCTTCTTAGAGCTCATTTCTTGCAATTTTGGCTGCTTTCAGAGAAGATGAGACAGGAAACTGACACTAGGAGTGAAGTTTAGTTGAGAAATGCTGATATTTTGATGTCTTGTTTTTCCTTTCTGAAAACAGAAGAAAAAAAGATATTTAAAAACATACACTCTGATAACAGAAATTTGGGACAGATCTTGCAATGTTTCCATTTCATTTTCAATCTTTGAAGATTTCTCTTGTAGACTGCAGCTGAAATTTTGAAATAAGTGTCATTTAGAATTTAAAAAAAACCCTGAACAAACAACAAAAAACCCCACTCTGATCACAGATCTTTTTCAAAATCTGAAGAGACATTTGAAGACTTTATTATTATTTACCTTTAAATGTGAGATCTGGGTTTGTCCTATTTGTCATAGATTCATCATGGAAAGTGTTGGATTGGAAGGGACCTTAAAGCTTATCTCATTCCACCCGCTGCCATGGGCAGGGACACCTTCCACTATGCCAGGTTCTTGCTATGAATAATTATTCCTTCAGGACACTCTTAACTGTCACCTCCAGCAAATGATGAGAGAGGAATTTGGAATCACTGAGCATTATCCCTAAAGTGTTAAAAATGAGTGAGTTATAATTGGTGCAAAAGGAATTCTTTATCTATAATTTGAACCCAAGCTTTATAAATCTTTGCAATCTGTTACATACACTGGAAATTATTTATTACTCCCTAAAAACAATTGTATTTCTAGTTCTAACCCACAACCAGGCGCCTTGGAGGATGTGGGCAGTGCCCAGCTTTACCCTGATCAGACCATTTTGCAATGAAATTTGGGATCTCTGTGCTTGGAAATCCTCCTTAGTGGATCTCAGTCCAGCTGCCCTGGTGCTGAGGGTGACTCCCGGCTCAGAGGGAGGGGATGCTGGGGAATTGGTGGCTCCGAGGTGTCACAGAGGTGTCCCCTGCAGACAGACGGTGCTGCCCTGGGCAGCCTCAGGCAGGATGAACTTGGACCACGCTGGGAGAGGGGACAAGGAACGGGATAATCCAGCCCGAGTCCAGGGCCTGGGCTGGCTGTGAGCTCTGACGGTGTCGCTGGGACCACACACTGCCCCAGACACCCTGAGTCCCTTTGCTGGCTGGAGCTGTGCTCTGGCAGGAATCTCTTGGAGCTTCCATCCCCCTTTGGAGTCACCCTTCCCCTGGCAACCTGAGGCTGAGCTGCTCCGGGGCTGTGGCAGGGATTTCGTCCTGCTGAGAGCTCTTCCCTGCAGGAGCAGCCTGGACCTGCTCATTCCTTGTGCCACCTGCTCCCTCTGTCACCAAGGGACGCCGAAAACACCTCCCGACCCCTCCTGCATCCTCCAGTGGCACCTGTGGCACTGGGAATGCTCAGCTCTCCTTCCCCAAACCTCTCCACTTCCTCTTCCAGTGATGTCTTTTTCTCTGGTCCTAAAAACACGAGCCAGACACAGTAAGGGTGATAAATATGAGGATTCATCAGGTGGGAAACACCGAAGACGCATCCGTGTACAATTTTTATAGATTCTATAAATTAGCATATCTGACAAGAACTCCCAATTAGGAACCCACTTGATGAAGTAATCCCCCCAGTTCTGGTACTTTCTAGATTCTCCCCCCTTCAGAAGAGATCCAGGCCCTGTTTATAAAAATACATCTCAAAAAGCTGGTTTCAGCTTTGGTTCCTAAGGAGAACCAAGATAGCAGAGGGATCCTGGAATTTGTTTTGTCTTTCTGCCTAGGAAAATGTTGGAGCTAAGCTACAATAAGAAGTTACAAAGCCACAAATATATGTGTAAAGAATACAGGGAATATATCAAAGAAAAAAAGGTAAAATCCTTTTACCAGAAGGGCATCACCAGTAACCCCCCTGCATTCCCTGAGATCCACCCATCAGGATAAGGGCTCTTCCCTGGAAATGAGCCTTGCAGAGCTGCCCTTCTGTCTGTGCCTCTCCTGCAGGGAAGGTGCATTTCCAGGCAGGTTGTATAACAGCCGAGGTGCTGATTTAAATGTACAAATACCTAAACAGGCAGAGTGGAAATCTCACAATATTTGATTAACCTGAATTATTTGCTTTCATAAACAAGTAGGTTTTGAAGATCTCTCCAGGACTGCAAATGATTTTGGCAATTATCTCAGAGAGATAATTACAGATTTCAAAGGAGGATGCTCTATCAGGGAGAAGGGAGGATACAAGGTGACCTACTGCAGTAATCCACCATGAAGATTAGGGAGGAAGACATCAAAAGGAGGGGGGTTTATTGATGCAATTTCTATTAACAGGATTAGTGGTGATAGGAGGAAAACTGCCCTGGACAAAAGACATTTCCCCTCAAAGGCCTGAAAACAACAGTTGTGTTTCTTATCCTGGGCTGGACAATTCCTGCAGGCCCCACACCTGGGTGAGGGGCTGGGATAGTGAAAGGTGTCCCTGCCCATGGGGCTGGAATAAAATGCATTATAAGGTCCCTTCCAACTGAAACCATTCTGGGATTTTATGTTGTTTTGGGTTTGGTTTTTTTTTTTGACTCAGAATACATAATTTTAACTAAGAGATCTAAAATCCTCTTGACTTCTCAAAACACTGAAATAGGGGAAAAAACCCCCAACTTGCCCAGCTGGGGATGCCAAAATGAGGCTCCTTGACAATCTAGAGATTAATTTTTTAAACTATTCGTACTGCTTGTTTTCCAATGATTGGAACTGTTGGGTTTTTTTCTTTTTGCAGTCTAGGATAGCTTCTTTTTTACCAATAATTGCATTTCTGTTCCCCTGCAATACTCAAGACCATCTGATAAAACTCATGATTCGTTCTTGTTTTGAGTGTGGATCCCCCAAGCTAGCTTTGGCTGGAGTGAGGGGGATGGAATGCTGTGCTCAGGGTCTCTGATTAAAGTCCCAGGCTGCAAAGCTAGAATGTAAATGATAGGTGGTGACAGATAAAGGTGTCACTGAGACATTTATCCAAACAGCTTTATGTGGAGGGGAAATTGAATTTTCAACCAGCAAAAAATTTCAGAAATTGAAAAAAAAAGTATTGCTGAAAATTTTTTGGACTTCCATTTTCTTCTATTTTATTTCCTCTTCTCTGATTTTCTTGGAGGAGAACTCAGCTCCTGCAAATCAGTCTCTTCCAACCTGCTTTCCCTTTAAAACATGACTCTGCCTTGGATATCTTGGCCAATCAGACCCAGGTAATTGCTTAGATAATGGCTTAGACCATGTCCCAACACCTCCTGTATCCCTCATCCACTCAGGTGCATTTCAGACTGGGAGAGGAGCAGTGAAAAATTAAATCCCATAAATAATCCCCTTGCCACAGCTCTATGGGATTCCCTGGCTCCACAGCTGGATCCATTTTATTTCCAGTGTCATCTTCTCACCCCAGTGCCCTCGCTGGCCTCCCACCGCTGCCAGACCCAGCACAGCACAGCTTCCCTCACCCTGGTGCGAAACATGCTGAATAATTGATGATCTGTTTTGCTGACTGAACCGGAAAATGGGATTTTTGGGTCAATCCAAAAGGAAAAAATGAAACGCTTCACTTTTTTTTTTTCCTTCCCCCACAACCCAAGAACTGAAAAAGAAATGCCCAGACAAGCACGTTGAAGGGTGAATGAAACATTTTGTTCTGAAGTTTAGTTCAAGCTCTCTTCTGTGTCCTCTGGGGTCAAGACAGGCAGAGAATGAGGCAGGGATAAGAAAAGATGGGAATTGAACAGGTTATGTCCCCAAAACGTGCATTTCCATGCCCGGCTACCCACAGACAGGGCTATGCCAGGTGACCTCGTCAGTGTGCAGAGTCCTGAAAAACAGGAGGCAAAGCTGAACTCCCCCAACATCTCCCACGGTGGCTGAAGATCCTTGCAAAGCCCTGTGAGAGTGACCTCACCCACTGTGGGGAACATGGGCTGAGGAGCCAGGAGGTGGAAGAAGACATTAAAATAGAAGAAAAAAAAAAAAAGAAGAATGTAGAAAAGCAGCAGCAAAACTTTAAGGGTCCCCCAGAGAGGGACAGAGAGCAGGAGAGTGCGGTCATGTCCTGAAGACACTGTGCTGAGGAAAATCTCTCCTCACCCTCTCTGCTGGGCGCAGGTCCCAGCTCAGTGGGACTGCTCTGCTGCACCTGGAACTGCTCAGGAATGGGGCAGCAAGAGGGGCCACAAACATAATATAATTGATATAATATGATATAACATGATACAACATGATATAATATGATATTATAATATAATAAAATATAATATAATAGACTTGATATAATATAATATAATATAATATAATTGATATAATTAATATAATATAATAAAGTTCCTGTTGAAAAGCTGAAAATTAGAGACCTTTTTTTGAAAGCCATTTTCCTGGGCAAAAAGCAAATATCACCTCTTTTTTTGTCAGAAGATTGAAATTGGAAAGCAGGAAAGATTTTAAAGAGGAAAATATGTCATTCTTGCTCACAATGCTGCCTTACTTCTTGTTTATACCCCATTTTAGAAGGGCCACAGGAGACAGTCCCAGCATGATGTGCCTTCCTGAAGGATGCTGGGATCAGAGTCTGGGATTGGAGTCTCTCCATGGGCAGTCAATATCTGATGATTTGGACCATTTAACAATGAACATTTAAGCCCATCACCTGAGCACTCCCTGCTCTGTCCAGTTCCCTCTGTGTCCCAGGGATCAAAGGAAGTACAAGGGAATCCTGGTAGAAAATGCAAAACTTTGGATCACTCCAGCGTCCTAGGCCCAGACGGATCAGCTGGGAGGGAGGTCACGGTTCTCCATCTCTCGGGCCTTCCAAACATTCCCTCAAGGATTTTCCAAGGGATGGAAACTCATTCCTTGCTTCTGAGAGGAATGCTTGGGAAGGGTGTGCTTGTCTCTCCCTGAAACAATTCAAACTCCAAGTCCAGACAGGATGCGAACTTAGAATTAAAGGCAGTAAAGGAAAATCAGCATAGAACTTCTACAAGCAATACCGGAAAAGGAGAAAATACTCAGGAGGGCCCTTCTTGCTCTCTGCTACAACAAAGGAGTGTAGCCAGGAGGGATTTGGGGTCTTCTTTCAGGTCACAAGTGAGAAATGGCCTCAGGTTGCACCAGGAGATGTTCAGGCTGGATATCAGGAAAATTTTCTTTCCCAAAAGAGTGGGTGAATATTGAAATAACTGCATGGGGTGGAGTCACCATCCTTGGAAGTGTTCAAAACCCAGGCAGACGTGGTTGATGATATCGTGCATGATATGGTTCAGTGGACATGGTGGCACTGATCCAAGATTGGATTCAATGATCTTGGAGGTCTTTTCCAACCCTGCTGACTGTGTGATGCTGTGAGGAGGAGAATTTGCCAAGCAGAGCTCTCTGTTATCTGCATGACACTGCTCAGCCTCCTGCAGAGTTTGTGCTGCACAAATCCATTCTGCACAGCTTCCTCAACTCCAGAGCCGACACTTTGTGCTGCCCAGGGGCCCGCAGTTATTGACCCCAAGCCGTACTAGAATGGCACAAATATTGACAGGCACTGAGGTAAACATGCAGCTTTATTGACCGAGGGGTAGCACTTAGCCAGGTTTACAGAACCAGAAGGAATAGCAAATCATGTTTCACAAGGTGGGCTGTCAATACAGCCTGTTATCACTTCCTGCTGGAAACGCCAGGATTTCATGCAGCCAGAGCTCGTTCCCGCTCCTGGGATAGCACATTCCCAGGTGGAGCTGTGCTGGCCCCATCTGAGCCCATTCTCCCTCACTGACTCATCACAACACTCACAGATGGTGCATTTTTATCAGCAGAGACAAAAGAAAAGCTTCCCAGGAAATTATTCTATGAACAATTCTCGTGCAAACCATCTCATATGGGGTAACAGAGAACAGAAAGACTCAGGACTGAGAAAGGAAATGTCATTCACAACTCCTGCAAGTGCACACTGGGATCCAACTGGCAATTAGGGGAACCTGAGTGACTGTCCAGCAGCTCACGTTCCACGGGAAACCTGTGCTTCCCATGCATGTTGTGTGTCCAAGATTTATTTCTTTCATTTACAAACTACCTCGGGAAGCTTATGTAAGCTCCACCTGTCACACATGGGAGGCATTTCTGGGTCATGCTCTGTTATCTCTCAGAGCTCAAGCCAACTCCCAGTAATTGATGCAGCTCCAAGAGAACATTTTCCTCTGGCACTTTATTTAATAATTATCCACCACAGGGTTCCTTAGCTGTTCCTGGCCCTGGTTTGGACAGGAAGCCAAGCTGGAGGGAGTTTTGTTGGAATCAAGTCCAGTGATTTCAGGTAATGGAGGTCTTACATGATCACCTTTCCTAAAGAAAATATGTTCCTGTATGCCACCACGACCCTTTCCAGGCAGTCCTGGCTCAGCCTTTTTCTCCTCTGAGGGGGACTTGGCTTAGACCATGTCCCAACACCTCCTGTATTCCTCATCCCTCATTCCCTGCACACAAAAATGTGAATCTTCTGAGAAGTTCTGGTTTCACTGAGGACCTTTCCTTTCTGTGGAGGTGGAAATGAACTCAAGGATGAGGAACTGTTATTTTTCACATCAGTTTCCGCCCTGTCACCCAACACTGGAGCTACCTGAACATGGACAACCACAGGAGATCCACACTGGTGGAAACTCAGGGATTTCACTTCCACCACGGATGACAGTGATGAACTGGTCACTATGGAAACCCTTACAGCCTCCTTCCTTCCCCTTCTGGTAGGGATTGTCACAATCTGTTTGCCATGGGAGAGAGATTCAGGAAGGTCTAAGAGCTCTGAGACTGCTGGAGAAAGAAAATAAAGGACACTCAAATTCCTGAGACAGCTCCACTCACTGCCACTCCCAGCACACATCCAGCCTCATTTCATGAGAAAAACTTCTCCTTGATTAATGTAAATTCAGAGAGGGCAGTGTGTATTCAACTGCCTCCAAAAACGAAAGAGGGAGGCACAACGAAATTTCAGGCTGAATATTAAGCAACAATTTGTATTAATTAAAAGTAGACTTCAAGAATCTGAGCAGAGATCACAGTCAGGAGTGGGAGATGGAGCTGAATGAATATTCTGCACCTCCTATTCCTGGGATTCTAATCTCATTGAGCTGTGGAATATTCTGGCTCTTTGCTGTCCAGGATAGTCTGAATTGGAAATATTTTATGAGCTTCATAGAGTGTCATTATTGCTAAAACATGTCCTGGCTGATACAGTGCTTTGTTGCAGCAAACCAGGCTCCATAATCACTTGATTATTGGTTTGCAGAATGTTCTGCATTTTGTTTAGTTCATTTCCCACATTCTTATTTTTCTGTTGAGGTGCCTTGGCCACTAATTTTGGAAATTACCAGGCTTTCCACAAAATTAAATGGTCATGATCTAGGGAGGTGCTCTGGCAAAATAAAGGCTCTCTGTTAATAATAGGATTTACTCAAGAAAACACTGGATTGTGTTGAAGCATCTGCTTCAGTGCCAGGCTGCAAAAGGACCCCAAAACAGCAGAAATCATCAAATCCTCACGACCATGGACCCAATCTCAGACATGGAACCAGTGCAAGGACCTGGTGCTGAATTCTCATCCACATCCATCAGGAGAGCCAGTGTAAATTCCAGTGCAGCCACAGGGCACCTGAGGCACCATCAGTACAGGGCCAATCCCCATTGCTCTGTAACTTCGGTGCAAACGCCTGACTCACATTCCTAGAACTGTATTTATAGAACTGTATTTTGTCTATAACTTCTGGGCAAAGTACCTGGCTTGAGATGTTTGACTTTGGCCAAGTCTTGGCTTTGAAAATCTGTCTACCCACAGTGTTTTGACAAGTTAGCTATACCAGTATAATTAGCGTTCCAGGGGTGATGCAGGGTCCCTCTCTCGCTGTGAAAGGTTCTGACTTCCTCCTCAGTGAATTAATCCTTTTATTCCCAGGTTTGAACTTGCTCATTCTGTGGAATGACCCCAAATCTCTTCAAGGGTTTTCATTAAACACACACAGCTCCTCCTTGAAAAAATTGCTCTTCCTGTGGTGAGCAGTCCTCGGATGTTGCAGCTTTGTTTGAGCAGTTTGTGGTCCCCCCAGGGAGCACAGTCCAGTGACAGAGATCTCGATCAGAGGAGCTGGAGTGGCCCAGCAGCCACTGCAGTGAGGGACCCTGCGGTCACAGCTGCTCAAAGATGCACATCCATCTCCCGAACTTGTCTGCCGCGACTCCCACTCAAAGGCTCCAAAGGCAAAGCATCTTGAAAGCTTTTGTGAGCTGGTTAAGATCAAAGAAATCTGGTTGCATAAATCTGGAATACTAAACTGGAATGAAAAGAAGCTGGCATTGCGAATGGAGGGAAATGTAAATTCACAACATGGAACAGTTTTCCCCAATGGACCCAATCTTGAGCTCATCAGCCTCAGCCTCTGAACGAGCTGGCAAGGGATGGTCTCACTTTGGACACAAAAGGGGGTGAGGCTGGGCTGGGTTCCTGATTTCCTTGGAATTTCTGGGAATCCCAGGGGGCTGTCAGAGAGCCCCTGCTGAGCCTGAACTGTGCAGTGACACACTGGATATCCCTGTGGAGGAGACAGAGCCTCGGGGCTGGTTTATTGCTTAACATGTTGACTGTTATCCCAAAACTTTATTGGAGCAGATGAAGGAATTACAGACAGCCCCTGGTTGAAGGTGCAGCTGGAAGCCAGGCTGGAGTGGTCAGGGCTGGGGGAGTCAAAGGACCACTCTCATGTGACACCCCAGAGCTGCAGCCTGGGCTGGTGACCTGACCCACCTGTGGGATGAGCTCTGCTCCCTCCTAGCAGCCCCACAGGAGCTTCTGCTCAGCCTGGAGGCCACAGGGGGGGTTTGCAAAAAGGGATGTGAGAGTCCTTGTGGGCAGCAAGCTGAAGGTGAGCCAACACCGCGCAGTAAAGGAAGGCAAAGGCATCCTGGAGTGGATTGGGAGCATGGTCAGCAAGTGAGGGAGGGAATCCTCCCCTCTGCTCAGCAGGGGGATGAACATCCTGGCTCCAGGGATGGTCTCCCAGTGGATAGACAGGGAAACACTGGTGTGAGCCCAGAGCAAGGCAATGAAGTTGAGGGAGGTACTGGAGCACCTGTTCTATGGGGAGAGGCTGGAAGGTCTGGGAATGTTCAGCCTGGAGAAGGCCCAGGAGCACCTTTCCCATGTGTGCCATGCCTGATGGGAGGGTGTAAGGACACAGCCAGGCTCTTCCCTCCATTATCCAGTGCCAGGACTGAAGGAAACGGGCGCAAACTGAAATACAGGGAATTCCACTTCAGAACAAGAAAAATCTTCTTTTCCTGTGAGTGTGTTCAAACACTGCAGTGAGTTACCTAGACAGGCAGTGGAGTCCCCATCCTTGGAGCTATGGAAAACCCAGCTGGGAAACCTGGGTTTCCTGGGAAGCCTGCTCCAGCTGATCCTGCTTTGAGAAGGGACTAGAGGGTCTCCAAAGGTACCTCCAGCCTCAGCAATTCCGGGATTCTGTGATGCTTCTAACATTGGTGTTTTGATTGCTCTTTTGTGGGACAGTGGCTGAGGAGAACATTAAAGGTTCTTGTCTTATCTAAGCTTTGTGCTTCCAGTAGGATAAACCTGGATCAATGGAAAACAGCTTCCTATGAAATCCTCACTGCTGGGATTTCATGGAAAGGGCATGGATTCACCAGAATGGCCTAACTGTGTTCTGCATCCCCTTGTGACCACAGCAGATGACAATAATGCCATTTCTATAAGACTTGACAACAAATAATTAACTCCAGAGCTCTCTTTGATTGGTATTTCCAGGAGATAACAGAGAAGCCATGGAGCAGAGCAGGAGATTACAATGAGAAAAGGGTATAATTAATCCCAGATGTAGCACCAATGATTTACCTGACCAATCACACCATATTACACCTTGGAAGCTAAAACTGCCCCAAGCAAAGCCAACTCACTTACTTGCACATAAGAAAAACCCCAAAATTTTGAAAAATCAGTGTTCTGCTTAAGAAATTAGGCTGGTTTGTACTAAATCTATCCATATAGGGACCAAGGGAATTATCCTGAGTAAGTATGAGCTGAAACCATGGAGTGAGGATTCCTGTAATAAACCAGTCCCTCTGTCTAATCATTTATGAAAAGGAAGATTACTCCTTATTCCCTGCAGAACCAGGCTGTCTCTGCACATTCCTATGAGAGTCAGTCAGACTCTCTCCCTCTCTGAACTGATTCAGAAATATTCCTGTGGCAGGACAAAACCAAGAATTCCAGGATGGAGTGGTTAGTACCTGCGGGGCTCCTGTTGTCTCTCAGAAGTGTGGCCACGCTTCAGCAAGCAGCTGCAGAGCAAAAATGGCTTAAATTGCCTTAAAGGCCCCAGCTATGGGTCCTGAGCAGCATTTCTGCCGGGATGGGGCAGCAGGAGTGACCTGGAGCCTGCAGGACCGAGCTCCATGTCTCCACAGAGGGTGAGTGTCCTCACCACAGGTTCAAGTCCCAGCTCTCTGCTTCCCTCTGACTTCTGGCTGAAAATTCCATGGAGGTGCCAAGAGTGTTTCCCAGTCAGAAATGTGTTGACGCTGGTACACTCCCACGAGCAGCATCAGTTTGAAGACATCCATGTTTTTTGAGGAAAAGCTGTTTCTAGGAAGGCTCACTTCCCTGCTCTGATCCCACACCACTCTGGAGCCATCTGGGTGGCATTTCCTCCCACGGGCTGGGCCAGCACCACCCTTTGCTCCACACCTCTGCTTCCAGCATGGGCTCCTGCACCCATCTCTGGCCACAAGGGGCTTTGGAAGGTGCCACAAGGGGCTTTGGAAGGTGCCACCAGTGATGGCTCTGCTCCCACGGAGCAGGGACAGGAGGAGAGGGAACAGCCTCAAGCTATGCCGGGGGAGGCTCAGGTTGGACATCAGGAGGAATTTCCCCATGGAAAGGGTGCTCAGGCCTTGGCAGGGGCTGCCCAGGGAGGTTTGGAGTCCCCATCCCTGGAGGAGTCCAAGGAAGGGCTGGAGGTGGCACTCAGTGCTCTGGGCTGGGGACAAGGTGGGGATTGGGCACAGCTTGGACTTGATGGGCTGGGAGGGCTTCTCCAACCTCAGCGATTCTGGGATTCTGAGTGATGTGCTCTAGCCCCAGGGGATTTAGCAATTTAATCGTTACCATGGGACTCCAGCTCCATTTCCACAGCAGGAACCTTTTTCCCACCTCAGTTTGTGGCACAGCAGGGAGTGGCACAAACCAGTCCTTGGAGCCATGGGGAGAAAGTTCTCAGTCCTGGGCTGACTGGCCCTTGGCATCTATAAAAGATGTTTTTTCATTTTTCTGGCATCATTTCAACTGATGGATCGATGTGTTCCTCCTCCTAAACCCACACAGGCAGCACCACTGGCTACTTCTTCTCAAGAAATTGGTTTTGATCGACATTGATCAAAACTCTGACAGGATTGCCACCCATAGTGTTGTTCATCAAGTTATTTTCTCCAGATATTAATGATAGACTTGAACTTATTTCTCTCACCAATTAGCAAGCCCCGAAGTTAAATGCAGTGGCATATTATTTCCTAAAGTCTTGTCTTCCTCTTTCCTAATTGGTTCTCACCTGAGCTGATGCCAGGGAATCCAGGATTCAGCTTTGCTTTTCCATGTTTAGGGAGTAATTTCCATGTTTAGGGGGTCAGTTCCCCCTTCTCATCAGCAATAGGTTCCTCCTTCCTTAACTCCAGGTTGTTTAATGTGCATCTTTGAGCTGCCCAAAGGTCACTTTTTCCTTTTGCCACAAATGTGGCACACCAAAATACCCCTCTAACCCACATTAAGAATACGTAGTCTTAGTCAATCTTTTTTCTTTTTTTTTTCCCCCATGAAAGTAATTTTTGCAGTGGAAAATAGTTCATACTAAAATGTTCAACCAGTTTAGAGGGTCAGATTGGACAGGGCTTGGAGCACCCTGGAATAGTGGAAGGTGTCCCTGCCCATGGCAGGGGTGGAACTGGACGAGCTTTAAGGTCCCTCCCAATCCAAACCTTGTGTGATTCTGTAGGTCTATGATTTAGGGGTACAAAGGAATGTGAGTGATGGTGAGTGGAAAGATTTATGAAGAGGGGATAAAATGGAGGGTGACGTTATTGGGGCTGCACAGCAACAATGAGGACAAGAAAATCATTAAAATTCTCTATTCCCCTGCCTGGTTTAATACACAGCTTCAGTTTTGCTCTCTTATCTCCTCTAACGCAGAGAACAACCCAGGATCTGTCATTTCCCAGAGACTGGCAGGTCCTTTATCTCCCAAGATATTTTACATCAGCCAGGCTGCAGGACCATGGGAATCTTGGGTAAGGATTAGCCTTACTGACAACACAGGAATAAAGACAGTTTTTCTGGCTATAACTCATTCATTTGAAGGGCCAGAGGTGTGGCAGGGCAGAAGAGCAGCCCTGTCCTTTTGGGGATGCAATGCTGGGTTTGGGTGTCACCCTCAGACTGCAGGTGACATCACTGTGAGGGACAGCAGATGTGCCTGGCAGGGACACAGTGACCTAAGGGCTGTTTTTATGGAATTTGCAGATATGAGTCACAGCCCTGGAGCCACAACCACCTTCAGAAGGGGAAAATGATGCCTTTGGTCTTGTAGGTCTTAGTGATGTGATGGGGATCCCACAGGGATTGGTGCCAGCACAGCTCTGGGGACGTTCCTCAAATGTGAGGGACCCGAGCCAGATGTTCAGTCACATCAGCAGTTGTTTGCTTCGACCTTTCAAGATCCAGCCCTCATCTGAATGTAGATTAAATTGGTTACGTGGCCCAGAATGGCTCAAGTTTCTGTGCCATGAACGTGGCTTTGTCGTGAGTTGGGGTCAGTTTTGTCTGAGGGCGAAGAGGTTGGGTGAGTAAAATGCTTGAGCCACAGGCAAGTTAGGATGATCAGGATGAAAAAATAGCATTTCCTGACTTTAATCCACCAATTTCCTTATTTGAAGTGCCAGCATCAACTGGAATACAGTGGACAAACAACACAATTTTGCCAGGAGCAGTCCCACATTTATTAGCATCTTAAAACCTTAACCTCCTTCCCACCAAGTATTTTAAGAACCTTTGGAGTTTTCTCCACTGGGGCTTCAGGCCAAGCATGAGAATTAAGGAAGATTTTGGCTAAACCTGCTGAGATTGACATTCACTTTGTGCTTTCCTTCCGTTGGGTTTTTTTGGCATGGCAGAAGATGACCCAGGAGCAGCTACAATGAGAGGGTAAATTGGGGAACTCACCACTGATCTGCAAAGAAGGAGGGGTTTGAGGAGATCCCTTCAAGGTTATCTCAAGACAAGGTTACCTTGTAAGACTTATCTTAAGGCTTTTGGTACTCTCTCCACTGGACAAAGCCACCTGGTACACTAATATCCCCTTTCATGTCTCTTAATAAAATCCGCTGATTATTCCCCCTGTCTGCTGCAGCCTCCCTGTGTCCCAGTGCTCACTGGGGGACTCACAGCAACTTTGTCGTGATCCCATAAAAATCCAGAACATGCTGCAATGACCAATGCTCATTTCTGTGTGAATCTTGTATCTGAAAGGTTTGGGGATTATCTGAAGGGTTTGAGATTTCTTTCCAAAGAACACTGCTTTATCCTACCAACAAGACTACAGCATGGATGCTGCTGGAATCCTGTTGTTGATATGGTTTATGTCCTGCAGGAGCTAAGAACAAGAAAAAGACGACAAAGTTTTTCCCTTACATAACCTTCAAAAGTGGTCCAAGCTAACTTTAACTTCATGGAAAAATTTGCACGTTTGGAAAGTGTGACCACACCTCCCAGGAGAAATTCCAGTCCTTTTCAGAGCAGGAGGATGAAAGATTGCTCAGGGAGCAATGACAGCCAACAGCAAAGTGCTTGCAGATATTTATTTGAACTGTCAGATTAAAATTCTTCGGCTGTACTAGTGACAACACTTTTCCTTAGTTTTCCAGGTGTTCTTGTTACTTGCCTTTTATCAGCTGAAGTTACAGGAAAGTAGTTTTAAGAATTTGTTTTTGAGTATTGGACAGGAAACTAAACAAGGAACAGTGTTTGAACAAACATCAAAATTCATTGCTGGGCTCGAGGTACCCCAATGCTGACAAAAACTTGTTTCATTTGCAGTTTTGAAGTGGTGCATCAGGAAATGTGTGCAAACAACCCCAATGAGATAGCACAGCTCTGCTCTGAATTTAAACCAATCAGCCATGAAGGAAGAGAAAATTCTGAATGTAAGAGTTGAATAATTTCTTGATTTGAGAAAATTTGCTTTTATTCCACAAAGAAATCAGGGATTCAGACAGCACTGGATGTACTAAATATAAAGAGAGCACACACATATCAGGTGAGATGAGATGAGATGAGATGAGATGAGATGAGATGAGATGAGATGACAGATCTAATAAAGAGGTTCTTTAATAGATGAGTCCAGGCACACAGAGAAAAATCAGCTCAACTCAAGAAAGCAACACAGAATCCCAAAATGGACTGGGTTGGAAGGATCTTAAAGTTCATCCCATTCCACCCCTGCCCAGGTTGCTCCAAGCCCCAGTTGTCCAGCCTGGCCTTGGACACTTCAGGGATCCAGGGGCAGCCACAGCTTCTCTGGGCACCTGTGCCAGGGCCTGCCCACCCTCACAGGGAGGAATTCCTTCCCAATATCCCATCTAGCCCTGCCCTCCTCCAGCTTAAGGCCATTTGCCCTTGTCCTGTCTCTCCAGGCCCTTGTGAAAAGCCCCCTCCAGCCCCTTTAGGTACTGGAATGGCCAGCATATAATAAATAAATTAATATAGCAAATAAATAAACCTAACATGACCAATAAGTTCCTCCATCCCTGGAGGCTTTCAACACAAGGCCAGAACTAACACCGAACTCAGCTGCAGTAGCCACAGCTGTGCAGGAATGAGATCAGGACCTGGCTGATCACCACTGAACTTCAGGAATTTGCCCAATGTGCTCAAGTTCCAGCCTAACCTGAATCAGGAGCCAAGGTGCCTCCTTCAGTGAGGAGATAAAAATGGGACATTTATCTAATCAGAACTGGCAGCTGGAGGAGGCTGTAAGGAGAACAACAGCTCCTGGTTTTTTGATAGCCAATATTTGGTGATGTGCATCCCTTCTGAGCCTCGTCCCAGCTGTGTGGTATTTATTGATGGAACGTGCTGAGAGCAGAATTTTGCCCAGGTTTTCCTCTACCTCCTCATACTGGGAGCTCAGCACACTCCTCTGCAATGTCCCAGCTGCTGGTGATAGCAGGCTAATCTTTTAATTTTTGGTTTTTGAAGACTTTATTGCTAGTTTTATGTAAGGACTCCAGAATCCCAGTGTCAGGAGCTTAATAAATAAGGTTTGTTGGCCTGGGGAATTCCACGGATCTGGAGCAAAAATTACAAGAGAATTTACTCATCCACTAGGCTGTCTAATAGTCAGGAGCTTATTCTTCTGCACAGTCACTGAAGAGAAAGGAGCCCCTCTCTTTAGCAATTCAGATCTCAAATGGAACCTCATTTCTGTGGCATCAGCACTTCTTGGAGTGTGTTATACCTTCAGCTCCAACTTCAGCACAGAGGCATTGGAAGCAAAACCAATATGCCCATTTTTCCATTATCATATGAACAAATGAATAAAAGTCATGCTTATTAATTATTATTAATCAGCAGTGGTAACTTTTTGAATGAAGTTTTAGGCTTGGATGGATGATTACCTGACAGTATTCGTTATCTGCTCACTGTAACTCCTCAGGGGTAACTTGGGAAGGTATCCATAATGCAAATTCTTCATGAAGCGCCCTCAGTTTTCTCTGCCTGTTTTACATCAAGCCTTACATTTGTCAGGTGAAATGGGAACTGCATGAAAAGCAGCTCCAGAGATTCAAGAGTTACTGGCAATATCTATTTATTCACAGAAGAGATTACTTGGGTTTTTTGGGAGGCCATTTCCACAGCAGCAAGTGAAAGGAAGCTCGTGTGAGAGGGACTGCAAGGAAAAACTGAAGGTTCATTTCCATTTTTCTCAATAAATTATGCATGGAAAGTGGGAATTGTGTTAAAACTGCTGGCTCTGTGCTGTCAGGTGGAGCTGAGCACGAGCCAGGGATGGTTTCATTAGGAAGACAGGGCTGAAAGGCAGCAGCCCCTCTAGAGGATCTCAGCTGCTTTACAGCAGCAGCTGCTGGATTGTTTGCTTAAACTCCAGCTTGGAGCTCTGCTCCTGCACTTCCTGTGCTTTCCAGGAACTGCAGTTTGGGAGAGGGAACTTCCTCAGCAGCAGAGCCCTGCTGTGGGCACCTGCACATGAGGAGCTGCTGCTGCTGAGCTGTGTGAGATGCCAGTGGTGCCTGTCAGTGATTCCAGCTCTTTCCACGGAGCATTGTCCCCACCCTTCTGTCCTGCCAGGATTTTACAGCGTTCTTTAATTCTGGCCTGAATTGAAATAGGTGATTACTCCCAGTGAATAGTTTGTTGTGATTCCAACCTTCTCTGCTCATTTTCTGCCCATGTATTTGGTCCTTTCGTATTATTCCTCCCTCTTTCTCACATTTGGGTTGCCTCTCCATGCAGCTCCTGTGTGAATTTAACCCCAGGGTGATTGCAATGGGGTGGGGAGCAGCAGACACGTTGTGACACGACAGATTCTCACACACAGTTTGGTGCGTTCTTGTCCCTCCCTGTCCTTCCCTTGATCCATTACTCACAGCTTGAACACTGCTGGTGGATTTTCCCATGCAGTGTTGAGATGTCACCTGGAATGCCATCCCTGTGGCTCCAGGCAGGTCCCCACGGAGATCTCCAGGCTCCTACCCAGGACTGGCCACCCTCGACCATGGTGTGAGGCAACAATGCTTGGCACTACCCAGCCTGGGCTGACTTCGGCATTTAGGTCTTAAATGCCTTTTAAAACAGGGAACTCTGCTGCTTTACTGCTAAATTATGAGGTTTCTCCTCCAATTACAATCTAAATATACCAACAGCTGAGTGAGGCATCTCCAGGACTTCTGGGCACCAATGGATGCAGACCAGAGTCACCTTTGAAATATTCTTTTTAAGAAGCACAGTGAACGCCCCCAACAAATCCCCACTTTGAGGCTTCCCTGTGACTTCTTTCCTTTTTCTCCCTCCCCCTCACCCTCTCACCCTTCTCCTTTTTGCTTTCCAGGAGATTATACCAGAGGTTGACAAAGTGCTAATCTCACTGAGGATTACACACAAGGAATCTCTATTGATTTCCTTTTTTTTTCTTTTACAGAAATAATAAAAGGCTGCATTGCAGGGATTTGGGAGCTGCTGGGGATGAGAGCGCACTTTTTGCTAACATTAACTTTAAGGGTTTTGCTTGCACAAAACATTGATTTATTAGAGAAACTAAAAATAATATACTTAGTAGAGAACACATTGCATTTATACAACTAGAAGTCCTCATTAGTGTATATAACAGCTGAGACAGAATAATGCAGGCCGAGAATGTTGGTATTATTTTTATTATTATTTTTATATAGTGCTATGAGTTTATGACACATAGTCAGTCAGGCACTGTGCACTTCTCTGTCCTCTTGGGCAAGGACTTGATTCTTGGCAACTGGATATCATTCTGTGGTGATTTCATTATTTTTCTGTAGAATTTTCATGAGACTTGGAGTAGTTTGAAAGGAAAATCTGTCCCACCACCTCTCCTGGATGGGAGAGGTTGTGTCTGGAAGAAAAGAGATTCTCCCATGAGCATTAGGTTCACACTGCCTGGGTGAGAGTCTTGAGCTCCTGATACACAAAATCTGAAAGAACGATAGGAAACAACCCTGGGAAGGCCCTGGCTCCAGCCAATTTATTTATCCTGGTACCTGTGTTGATGCTGCAGCTGGAGGATCCGGGTAGGTCCCTCTGGATACACTCAAACTCTGAAGCTTTTGCTCCCAAATGGCACCTGGGGACAGCTCCTTGGCAGAGGGCCAAGTGGCTCAGGAGGCAAAGGGGTGTGGTGGGGCTGGCTGGAGCTGTCCTCCCCAGGAGTTGCTCCAGGCTGGGTTTCATCTGTGCTGGAGCGGTGCTGGTCACTGGGAGGGGTCAGTCCCCGCTGAGCAAGGGATTGGGAATCCAGGCTGGCCAAGGGACCAAGCTGAGGGGACAAGGAGCTGTCCCAGCTGACCTCCACCGACCCCAGACCCCATGGAATCATACGAATGTAAAGGTTGGAAAAGACCTTTAAGATCATCAAGTCCAGCCCAGTCCCACCACTGTATTCACCACTGAACCATGTCCCCAAGTGCCACATCCACATGTTTTTTGAATGCTTCCAGGCATGAGGACTCCACTGCTGTCCTGGGCAGCCCCTTCCAATGCTTGGCAATATGAGGTCATGTTCAGCAGCAAAACTAAGGAGGAAGTTGGAGGGGAGGCTCTGCTCAGGGCTGGCTGGGCATCTGTTGGTTGGTGATGAGCAACTGTTTTCATGTGGGTTTTATTTCCCTCTCTTCATTATTTTCCTTTTCATTACAATTTCTTATTTTCTTTTATTTCTTTTATTAAACTGTCTTTATCCACAAGTTTTTTTCCCTTTTACCCTTCCAATTCTCTCCTGCATCCTGTTGGCTGTGTGGGGCTGAGTTGCAAGCTGGGAAAAGAGACAGTAGGGAAAGAGAGATGAGGGATTTGTTCTCCAGCACAGCCCAGCTGGGCAGGCTGGGAGGGTCTCCTGGCAGTGGTGTCCAGTGGAACCAAAACTGCGCTCAGGAGAAGGGAAAGGGCAGTTCTGCAGTGACAGGAGCTGTGGTAGCAGTGTCACACAGGCTGTCCCCAGGCTCCTGGGGGAGGCAGCAGGCTGCAGTCTCAGAAAGGGAGAGCTTGGCTCTTTCAAAATTCAGGATAAGTGGAGGGAAGGATGTCCCAGTGTCAGTGGTTGGGTACAGGTAATAAAGCCCGGCAGTGGGCGTGAGGCCTGGGAGCCACCTCATGGTGCTGCCTACAAGCAGAACAAATGTTCAGCTCCCAGACAGGGACACGGCCAGCACAGAGGGGGCCTCGATCTCTTTGCTGCCTGTAGAAGAGGCCACAGCTTGCTGAGGAAAATGAGCTGTTATTTCCTTTCATGCCTTGGCAGAAGGTTTAGCAACAGGCAAATCCTCCTCTCAGTTCCCTCCCCTCGAGGCACAGGCAGGACCTGGTGCCTGCTGCCAGAGATTTGTCAAGAGTAAAGAGCAAAGATGGGACGGTTCCCACTGACTCCTGCTAATCCTCCTCCTGACACAGCCTGGGGCCATTGTGTGCTGCTTGGTATTGGTTTACTTAGATTTATCCAGAATAATCAGGAGTGTTGCTTTGTGTACTCCAAGGACATGTGAAGGTCTCTAAAGCCAGGCAGATCACCAGCCCTCTGCTCCCTCCTTACCACATCCCTTCTCCAAGCAGAACTTGGGCAAGAAACAGTGAAATGGGTTTAGTTCTCTCCCTCCTGCCCTTCCTTCCCAGAGCAAACACAGGCACTGGGCTTTCAGAAAGGTTTGAGTGCAGAATTTTCAGGTCATTTCCCTCCTGTGACCACATGGTCACAGCAAGGGCTTGTCGTGGGAAGTGCCCTCTGCAGGACATTGGTTTTGAAGGGTTGATGGGTTTATAAAATCCTCCTGTTAAGCCACAACCAGTACACAGCTCATGGAATTCTCTTGTTCAGAGCCCAGTGTGTCCATCCTGGGTGTGAGGGGAGTTAAAATGAGCTCAGGAACTGTAGGTCCTTCAAGGACTGTACCTGCAGAGCTGGTGCCTCACGTCCCCAGGTCTGGTTCTGAACACACAGGACACTGGGGAGTGTCAAGCTGTGCTTGATGTCCCTGTTCCTGCTGTGCCAGCTGCTCCATCTGTAGCTGCAAGCTTTACGACTCCATAACATTTTTATTCCCCCTCATTGCAATTAAAAGATTCCCAGCCACCTCTCTGGGAGAAAACACCTTGTCATTTGGAAGCTGAGAATGTCCTGAATACTTTGAGCTCCTGGGATGATCAATATCATTGGACAGTCATTTTCCTAGGAGTTTTGGCAGCTTTCCTTCAGGTGTTTCTTTATGGCAGACTCCAAACTGTATCATTCAAATGAAATGGAATGCCTGCATCCTGTCTTTTGCTCCAATAATGGATTATTTCTCCGAGATGACCACAGAGAACTAAGGGTGAAAGCCCACACCACTAATCCCACTTCAGCAGTTATCACTCTCTTTAACTCCCCATTAATTAGGTTTCCTTCCTATCAGCAGCTCCAGAGCTTGAGTCCATCCAGCTGAAAGTCACATTTTCCTGAGTGAATGGTGTGGCTTTGAAATTCAGCTTTAGTTTCCAAGGGGGGACTTTCCCAACCACTGCATTGGGGTAACAGTCAGCAGATTATTGGGAGAGATTTGCTGTTTACTGCTGGAATTGCTCACCACTTTCAAGACTAATCAGTAATTGTGGTAGCTATCAACACAGTTATGAGGCTGTCACGACCTTAACTCCAGGAGAAATTGGCCATCCAAAGAGCTTCTGAAGCAGTTAACTTGGAGTTTGGGGAATATAGAAGAAAATTGTTTCTATTGGGGCACTATTAGAAGTACTTACCACTACAGCTAAATTTAGATACCTCTTCAAACTGAGCTCATTCCCCAAAATTTATAAATTACTTAAATAAACAGATCCCATTTACCTGAAACTCTGGAAATCAAACAAAATCAAGGTGCAATCAATACGCAGATTCTGTTTGTCATGGAGATGCAGCAGAGAGATACACTTTGTCTCTTAATTTCCACACAGAGGTTTGTGCGGAGCCCCAGAAATGCAGCAATTGAACACATTTAGATCCTAAGACACTGTCACAACTCCTTTGTGGCCTCTCCATTGCATGGAATCAGTCTGTGCTGACTTCGTGTCACCTACCCAGAGGTTGCAGAATTTCATTAAGAAATGAGAGAAGAAGTGAATAATTTCCCACATATAAGAAGAAATGCTGGCTTCAACTCAAGGCTTAAGCTGTCATTCCAATTGCAGGATCCAAGATTTCAGCCACCTCTGCTGTGACCAGGAGCTGGACACCTCTAGGAGGTGATGCACCACATCCCACGGCTTTCCGTGTGTACTCTGGAGATGCCTCTCTTCTTTCCTTGTATGATGGGAGGAACCAAAAAACCACCTTGAGACACCTCACTTTTAGATGACGAAAGACAGGGAGGAAGCCCAGATTGTCCTCACAAGAAGTTGGGTCTAGGAGGACCCAAAAACAAGAGCAGACCATGGCAGAGGCAATTTCTGGTGAGGTGGATCATGCCTCACTTTGGGCTCAACTCAAAGCCACAGTGTTATTCCATGATTTCTCAAACACAAAGACATGGAAGTATACTTCAGGATAAAATTTGCTTACTAAGGAAGGGGCTGAAGTAAGCTATATTTTGAGATTTACAGATCCCAGAGTCCCAGAATGGGTCAGGCTGGAAGGGACCTCAGTGAGTCCCATCTGGTGCCACCTCCCTGCTCCAGCAGGGCTATCCCAGAGCACAGGGCATAAGATTGTGTCCAGGCAGCTGTGGAATATCCCCAGTGAGGACACTCCACCCCCCTCTGGTCTATGTTCAGGGCTGGGCAGTGCCCAGGGCAGAAGTTGTGCCTCCTGGGCAGGGGCAGTTCCTGGGCTCAGTCCCTGCCCGTGGCTCTGGTGCCACTGCTGGGCCTGGAGCAGAGCCTGGGCCCTGCCCTGAGCCCTCCCTGCACCCAGGGACAGGCAGGGACAGAAGGGACACCCAGGGACAGCCAGGGCTGAGGACCCCTCGCAGATGGGGCTCCTCTCCAGGCTGAACATCCCCAGCTCCTTCAGCCTTTCCTGGGCACAGAGATGCTCCAGGCCCTTGCTCAGCTCCAGGAGCTCCCTGGCCCTGCTGTGCTGAGGATCCAGAGCTGGACACAGCACTCCAGAGGTGCCCCCAGGGCTGGGCAGAGGGGCAGGATCCCTCCAGATGTGCCTCCCAGTCCAGCTGAGGGAAAGGTGTTTGTTGGAACAACTGATTTCCTATTGTGGCCTTTAGCTACAATAAACCCACAAGGGCAGCACAGGCACCTGTGCCACAGCAGAGCGTGGACAGAACCTGCCCCCCGTGCTGGGATGAGAGTTTGGATTGTACAATTCACACCGAGATTCCCTGAGTGCCACTGGAACCAGCAGGACTGTTCCACTTACACTTGCCGACAACAATACAAACCTTGCACATCGCAGCCAGAAGTGAGTCAGGCTCCTGGCTGCATTTGTTTACCTGGGACCCAGTCTGTGTTCTGACATAGCTCTGCATTTTTGGGACACTTTGAAGATAAAAGCAGTCTGAGGGCAGAACTAAAAAACCCTGGCAGGGAGGGGAAAGAAAAAATACATTATCACCCCTTTTGGTTCCTATTTTGTCAGTCTTTCCATAGATAAATCAAAAAGTGAAGCCAGATGTCAGCACGTCTCTTAGTTGCATTATCTTAGGATGGACTTCCATCAAATACACAAATAAATCCATTTTTTAAGTCGACTCCCAAGATGATTGCATAATGTTATTGGCATTTAAAGACTTTTCTATTAATTTAAAATATGAGGGAGACCATTCTCCCATTTAATATCCCTTTAACAGACTGATTTACTCATCTAGTCTGTTCTATTAACAAACATCAATACATCAGCATTTTTCCTCCAAGTCAAAGCTTGAAAGGGTTGGACTTTCCAGATAATTGATGGACCATTTAAAAGCTGTTATGAAAAAGAGGGCAAAGTGGAGTCATGCTGGGACAGAGCAAGGCTAAGGGTGCTCTGGACCCTTTCTGGTGATGTAGCCAGAGGCACCAGAGGACTTGATCCTGAGTGATGTTTCTTTCCCAAGCCCTTGTCTCCTGTCACAAGGTTGGGACTCATTGCACCCAAAATCTGAATTGTCCTGTGGAGACAAATACCATCCTTCCCTGGCTGCACAGGGCACCGGTGTTCCCTCTCTGATGTGATAATCACAGAATTCTGGAATGGTTTGGGTGGGAAGGGACCTTACAGCTCATCCAGTGCCACCCCATGCCATGGGCAGGGACACCTTCCACTGTCCCAGGTGGCTCCAAGCCCCATCCAACCTGGCCTTGGACACTTCCAGGGGTCCAGGGGCAGCCTCAGCTGTGCCCATTCCCTGGGGAGCCTGGTCAGTGCCCCAGCACACTCTGGGGGAAGAACCTTGCCCTGAGATCCATCCCAACCCCCCTGGCCCAGCTCCAGCCGTTCCCTGGGTCCTGTCCCTGTCACAGGGACATGTTTCGAGCACATTTCAATTCTCTGCTGTGGGAACATCTTGAAGGAGGGATTCTTTTTGTGTGCTTCATACCTAAAGCACATCATCCGTCTGGCAGCCACCAGCTAGCTATCGAAGAAAAGACAGGAAAAGAGGGGCAGATTCTTGGATCCAGCAGAAAAATTGAAAAAGCAGGGGAAAATGGCAAAGTCCTTGGATTTCACTGAAAACAGTGTGGAGACGATGTGCAGTGTGATCTGTCACAAACTTGCCAGACCCTGTGGCAGAGTCATCCAAAGAAATAACCAGTTCTGATGGATTTAATCCTATTTCACGGTGTTGAATTGTGTCCTAGGAAAGGGACAACCACTGTCAGATTGCTTCTCCAGAGCGGAGGAGGTGGGAGCTGTATCTTCCACGGCAGCTGCAGTGAATGTTTGCTGGCTCAGTGAAAGGTCTCCCTGGAGCTTGGACGTGGCCCTGAGCAGCCACATGGCAGGGAGTGGAACAGGGTGAGCTTTGAGGGCCCTTCCAACCCAAACCGTTCCATGATTCCGTGAGTAGGGGTGAAATGTGCTCCTTGCAGCCCTGTGCAGCAGGAGTTTTGTGGACTGGAGGAGCGTGGAGATCCAGGCCAGGCCAGCCCCCCAGTGATCCAGAGCTCTGTGGTCCCTGCAGCTTTCCTGCCTCCCTGGCTGAGCTGGAACATTTCATCTGAGACAGCGAGATCTTCACTGAGGGCCTGAAGGGAAAATGTCCTTTGGGAAGCCACTCCATTTATTGTTTCACGTGTGTTTTACTTAATACCTTGTGACTAATTTCATCCCTTGCCTGAAGAATATTCACACAAATATTGATTTTCCATGAACCCCACATGGATTTAGATCTGCAGGGTGATGCATATGGTAACTCAGATTTATTTCCAGGGAAGACTTGGAATTATTGATGTGGTTAGACAGGAATAAAAGCTTTCTTTTCCCAGCCCAGGCTGCAGTTTCTCCCGTGGTTGGGTTGTGGGATTTGGAGTGCTGATCCAGGCAGGTTTGCTCAGGGTAAGGAACACCCCAAAGGAGGAAGGAAGATCAACCCTTTCTGTACTTCTTTGTTTAGACTCTTTTAGAATGGGGAAAATTGAAAAATTAGGGAGCTTATTATGGGATTGATTGGGAAAACTCCTGGATTGTGGCTGCTGAAATCTGAGCTAGGCTTTGTGAGGCAGTGGAAACCTCTGGCCTTGCCCAGGTTTCTTCTTTCATTTTAGATCCTAAAGAATCTGTACTCCATTGATGGAAATGACGATCAATTACCCTGTAAGACAAGGAATATTTTTTGCCATCGAGAAATTCCTCCTATTTGAGAGTATTGACTTGATTCCTCCAGTGAAAATTGCCTGAACAAGTTTCTCCCAGAAATGACCAGGGGATAAATGATGTGTGTTCATCATCTCTAAATCAATGCATATGGTGTGACTCATTCCTGGCCAGCTCTGTCGTTGTTCTTATTATAGGATCTCCTACAAAGGTCACATTTTTAACTACTAAAAATAAACTCATAGACCAAAAAACCTTTGCAAACAGTCGGAGCAAATGTAGGCTACTCCTGTATTAAAAGTACAGATCCAGGTCACTGAGCTGACCTACTTAGGGGATATTTTAGGGTTTCCCAAAAGATATCATGTCCTCCAAATGTCAATCTCATTTCAGCTCCACACATCAGCATAAGTCTCCTTCCTTCAGAGGGGACTCTTATTTAGATGTAGATTTTATCAAAAGTTAACCAGCTTAATATTTCTTATATGAAACTCGGAGAAAGTTGAGATGAACGTGACTCCTGTGGTTGGCAGCAGGAGGAGGATGTGAGTAAAACCTTATTTTGGTCCCAAATGATACAACTGATTCTCACTTTAGTGCCTTTGACAGCAATGTGTAATTCCACCAACGCCAGAGAGCAGAGACCATTATTTAAAATGTGATATTTGGAGACCAGTGTCTGAACTCAGACAGGGATTGAACCTCACAAGCAACCTCATTTTCAGCTCACACAATGCTGTTTTCTCTATAAATGAGTGTCCTTAGCCTTTGCCTCCCAATGAGAATGATGGTTTAAGCCACCTCTCCAGCATTTTGTCCTGGGCACCCTGGGGAGGTCTTTGTCCTGTGCTGGTCTCTCTGTGTGGTTCTATCCGAGGTGCTGAACGTTCTGTCCCTTGCGCAGGAGGTCGGGCCCTGCTCTCGGGGCTGCCTGGGCACTCTAAAGTCAGTGTGGGAGCCTGGTTCTCCTGCCAGCCGAGGAATCTGAATCCACCTGAGCTGTCCTTGGCGTAAATAATCCAAGTCACTCTGAAGGAGGCTTTTAAAAACCCTCTCAAGCCTAGGGGATACATTTAGATACTACCAAAATCTGATCTTGTCACCCCCTTGCCAGTCTTCCCCATCTCACAGCAGGAAGGACAGGACAGAGTTATCCCTCTTCCCAAGAGGGATGTGAGGAACCGTCAGGGTACTTGAGCTCAGAGCCTCTCAGGGCACAGCCACAGTCAGACAGAGCACAGAATCCGTGACATTGCTCCAGGAGAAATCCCTGGGTAGTGGAGCTGGAGAACTCCCTGCAAGGTGCTGCCCAGCCCTTCTCCACCTGAGGGATGGGTAGGGTTGCTCAGGCTCTGCCTTCTGATCACACCCAAGGGTCACGCCCTGCCTCCCGTTTGCCTCACAAACAGCTCAGGGTTTCCAGGAGTACATTTTCCCTGTTGGCAACACCTCATCCTTTCCCAGTGTTCTGTGCCCCATGAAGAGCAAGGAGCATCACTCTGAAAACTCAGATTTCAGTGACAACTGTCACTATGTTAAGCCTGAAATGCATCTTTTGAAAGAAATCAATATTTTTGGGACAATATCCATGAAGGAGTAGAGTCAGGTGGCAGTTTGAGGTGTGAGACATTAGGGAGATGTCTCCTGGTGGGAGTGAAGGACAGCACAGCCATGATCCCAAGGGATTCCAATTAACCAGTGATGTTACGAGAGCAAGACCATTAAACCCAGCCTTGTGCATTTCATTCTAATCACATCTGCAGATAGAATAATACTTTAATAAGCCTTTAGCTGGGATTGATTTTTTTTTTCATACACCAGGAATTGAAATAAAGGCAAAAATGGTTGGAAATTATTTAGCAGTTATTAAGAATTAAGGAAAAACCTTTTATTGTTAATCAAAGTGGATTAATTTCTTTTGATGATTATTATTATTGAGGAGCTATAATGTATTTTCCTCAGTTTGTGAGCTCAGCTCAGATGAGGAGAGGGTTGCTGGCATGGCTGGTGTTGGAGGTGAGTGCTATAGGACTGTCCCTGATGGATACGTGGCCTTCCAGTGGTTCCAGTGTGTGTGACATCACAGTGCAGGAGATGCCATCAGCACCAAACAAAGGAAATCTGTTAATAAACAGGTCAGGATGGTCCGTAACTCCATAGCCTGTGTGCACAGGAACACTCCAGATGCCCGTTATCCATGGATTGCTGTGCTTTGGGACCCTGGAGGTCTCTGTACATCACAGCTGTGTGTGTGCCTGGTACAGCAGCAGGAGCTGCCTTGGGCCACCCTCAGTCCCAGCTCAATGTCTCAGCAGTTCAGTGTTGATCCAGCCTGGGGAATAGAAGGCTCTGGGGAGATACCATAGCACCTTCCTGTGCCTAAAGAGGCTCCAAGAGAGCAGGAGAGGGACTTTTCCAAAGGCACAGACAAGGGGAATGGCTTTGAGCTGAAGGAGAGCAGATTTAGATCAGATATTAGGAAGAAACTCCTCCCTGTGAGGTTGGGGAGGCCCTGGCACAGGGTGCCCAGAGAAGCTGTGGCTGCCCCTGGATCCCTGGCAGTGTCAAAGGCCAGGTTGGACGGGGCTTGGAGCAGCCTGAGAGAGTGGAAGGTGTCCCTGCCCATGGCAGGGGGTGGAATGGGATGAACTTTAAGGTCCCTTCCAACTCAAACCATTCAGCAATTCCAGTTCATTCCATGATTCTCTGACAAGCACCTGCAGCCTCCTCTCCAGCATCCAGCAGGCTCAGGAATCTCTCAGTTTGGAGAATCCATCTTAGAATCCCCCCAGGTCATATCTAGTGTAGGTAATGCTGTGTCCATCACCCATGCAGAATTCCTGGTTCCTCTTCAGTTCCATCTGAGCACTTGTCCTGAGACACTTTGTGATCTCACATTTCACTGCAATCAGCCCAAGCTCTTGGACCACCCCCACAGACAAATCTTCCCAGACAGCCACAGCCATGACCTCGTTCTTCCCTCTGCTCTTGCCCATTGATGTTGACTTTGGCATGGAGACTCCAGTGAGGAAGAAACACAACGTCTTTTTTAGCCACGTTGTCCAGCTCCACCACGAGAGTTCCTGGAGTTATTTCACTCCTCTTTGGATCCTCTAAGTTTTAGTGTAAATCCAACGTCACTCCAGATGCTGGTCACTGTGCAGCAGCTCAGGTCAGTTCTGCATGAAGCAGATTTGCCTCAGCAATGCCAGAGACTCTCATGGTCTTTCTGAGGCTCCCCATTCCAAAGTACTTTGCCTAAGGAAAAGGCCTGTCTGGAATCCCACATGTGCAGCACATCCCTCAGCCACTGGTTCCGTTGACATTGTCCATCCCTAACTCCTCCCTCTGCAGTGTAACCTTTTAGGAAGCTTGATTTCCAGTTGTTGCTGGAAACAACAGATTTCCTTGAGAGAGAGATAGGGACCAAACCATGTTTTTGACTCCGGGACACCCAGGCTGAGAACTCCTATCCTGGGATTTCCTGCATGACTCATGGCAAAGCAGTTACTGCTGGTGAGACTGTAATTGGAATCACTCCAACGGGATAAAACTCCACACCTGCTATCACACTGTTCGGATAATTAGTCTCTGTTAGTAATAGTGTTGGAGGAATCGCAGAGCTGGGAAATCAACTTTCACATGCACTTTGGGAGATTTACTGGATGGCCCAAAAGTCTGTTTCAGCTATGGGGATGGAGCATTGTCCTGCCAGGGCCAGATCTCAGCCTGAAGCCGGGTCCTCCCACAACAGATGTGGGCAGGGATTTTCTTCTCCTTTACCTGGATGACTGGAAGGAGCTGTAAGGCTTTTCCCAGTTGCACTTCTTGTTCAGCGTTGACTCCTTGGGAGGTTTTGGACATTGGATTTGCTGGCGAAGAAAGAAGACAGGAAGGGTGGAAATGGAAAGTCGCAATGTGGCTTTTCTCTCTTTTACACAGCAGCTTCAGCAGGAGGGTTGGGGGATGCACCTGCTCTCTGTTGTCTGAGGGGTTTGGCTGCCTCAGAGCACCAAGAGGGAAGAGTGGGAAGGAATCCTGTGTCCAGAAGTTCCTGGTGCAGGGAGTTGCTCACAGGGCTCAGGCTTGGTCCAGCTCTCATTCAGTGCAATCCTGGGCACAAAACTGAGGCTTGTCTGGGGCACAGGCAGAGGAGGGGACAGCTCTGCAGAGAGCCTGGAAACCATAAACTCTGTGCTGTGGGGTCATGAGAGTTATGGGGAATCCAGAATGGGGACTTACGGGAGGGCAAATTTGAGCAGACACCTGTTGTTCTACCTCCAGTGCCTAAATCTTTGTAAAATCAGGGTTTTGTGAAGCAGACAAAGCAGGGTCCAGCTTTTGGAGCAGCATGTTAACTGCCACACCAGGCACTAATTTGTTTCTGTGTTTACACAAGTCTAGATGGAGCCAGATTTAAGCCTAACTATTCATGTTGTTTTCTAATTTTCTTAATTGGAATATTTTTATATCAACTTACCATGAGCAAAGGTGACCTTTGTGTCAGCCACAAGTCCTTGTCCCTTTGCTGAAGGGCTGATGAAACCCTGTGCAGGCTGATTTGGGGTGTGGGGCTGCTTCTCATCAGTCCCTCCAGCTACCATCACCAAGCCTATCAAACTTATTTCTGTTTCATTTACTCTTTCTACTGTAAGCTCATGTCAAAATAAATACAGTATTTTGGTGGCTTCTTATGAGAAACACAGCCCTGTGAAGAGCACCAATAACATCTGAGGGCTCTGTGTGTGCTGCTGAAAATTATATTGGCCTCTTTTGATTCTCTTTCACATTCCAAACTTTATTGCAAACCTAATCAGATGTTTGGAAAAATACTAATGCAGTGTAAATAGAGATTGACAGAAAACTATCTTGGAATAAATAGAGCTGCTGGAAAATATACAGAATTTTAGACTGGGAAGAGTAACAATGTCACAAGGAGGCAATTTCACCAAAAAGGCTGCCATGAGGGAATAAATATATGTGTGATTATTTGTGTGGACTGGGAGTGGAAAGCATCACTGGAAATTGGGTGCAAAAATGTGGCAATGTGTAGGGCAAATTGAGATGGCTCAAGTGGAGCAGACTCAAACTTCAGAAGGAAGTGGCTGCTTCCTTTTCCATTTCCTGTGGGAAACATCTTGGAAATACAGGGAAATGTTCCTAAAAGCTGTCTGTGTTCCTGGTGCTGCCTGTGCCACCCAGCACTGCTTCTTTCCCTGCTTCCTTTAGTGAGCACCACCCTCAGAACAGCCACAAGCCCCAAAAACTCCACAGGTCCTGTGGGGAGAGGAACTGTGGAGATCTTCCATAAAAACAGATCCTCCTAAGACCCATCAGATGTTTCAACCTGTAAAATTATCAGATTAACTCATACCTGGCTAACACTAATTAGAATCCTGTCATCAGTTCTCTGGGTAGCCCCCAGTAGTGGAAATACCTGACTCAGGTGCTGTGAGGTGCCAGGTCCCTCCCCACTCCTGCTTTTGGGCACAATATCAGGCACAAAACCAGGATCAATGATATTGGTTGTCCCAGCATGTCCCCCCCCCCCTCTTCTTCACCTGCTTTATCACTGTGTAGAACAGCCACAGAAATTGTGGTGTCACAGTCATGGTGACAGCCAGCAGGATAAAGGATATTAGAGGGACTCAGCACTGAGCACTAATTAACAGCCAAGTTATCAACTGCAAGCAGGGGACTACCCCAGACAACACCTCCCTTCAGCCACTCTCTGAATAAGGGTTAGAAGACAACCTGACACAAGAAAAAACAATTTCTGAACCATTTCTGAATGATTTCTAACAATTTCTAGCATTTCTGGAGAGGAAAAAAGCTCAGGAGGTCTGTTTATTCCCTTCACTCACAGCCAGCAGCTTCCAAGTACTGAGGGAAAGGGAAATAAATGGGAGGCAAAGGGGAGGAAGGCAAAGGGGAGGAAATCACCTGCTGCTGCTGCTGCTACTGCTTCTGGACGTGTTGAGTGCTCTTTGTCGAAATTCTGCCTTTTCCTCTGTCCCCTGGTGCCCTGCCTACCCCTCTGACCTCACCTGCCTGGGGAACATCTCTGGTGTGGCTTGAGGGGTTTAGTTCTGCTCAGGGTTTGATCTCACACAATTTTGAAATCACAGAACCACAGAAACACTGAGGTTGGAAAAGACCTCCAAGACCACTGAGTCCAACCATTGACCAAGTGAGGACCACACCAGGTCCTCACACAGGGGAAGGTATTGCAGACACTGCTCCACCCCTGTGAGTGCAGCCTGAGGTGCCTCCTGCTCCTCAGGAACCAGCCTTGAATGCACACAATTATCCCTAAGGAGAGGATCCTCTGGGGCTGGGATGGATTTTGCAGTCAGTGACTCAGGGCTGTGCTACCTTGGGGCTCTCTGGACCATCCTCTGTGATTTTGGGAAATTCTCGATTTACCAGGCACAGGTAATATCCCTCTCTGCCTGTCCTGGTCTGACCTGGCCAACGCCATTCCTGTTCTGCTGTAGAAGAGACCAGTCTTTCAGATTAGTGCAAAGAAGGATTTTAAAGAAAAATGAGAAAATATCCATAAACCTGTGAGAAAGTGAGAGCCTGGAGGCCCAGTTCCAGAGCCATCAATCTGGGCTCCAGCTCTACCAGATATTAAGGATAATGGGAAGTAACAGTTTCCCACCAGAGCACTGTATTATACGTCATCCTTTGGGGTTGAGATTTGTACTTGATGATCTTGGGTGTATTTTCTAACCTTAATGATTCTATGATTGATGATTCACCCTGACCAGAAGCCAGAAGATTGTAACAGGGTTGAGCTGGGTCTAACCCCTCCCATTTGGCGACAGCCTGAGTGCAGAGTCATCAGAGCTGAAAGAGAAGGAGGAAAGAGAACACTGGGGACAGATGTGACAGCAGGAATAGCAAAATATTGGTGAGCTCATGGTGCTTACTCTGATCTCAACTCTCAAGCATAAAAAAATGAAGTAAAAAAGGTAATGATAGCAACTGTTCCTGTGAGTCATCAAAGGATTTCAGGGAACACATGGAGCAGCCCGGCGAGCTAATTTAAATTGGAACTGAGTATCTCACTCCCTGTTGTAAATGTCCCAGGAAAAAAAGCCTTGCAGAAGAAATCAGATAATTAACTGATCCACCAGCATTTCATCCGACACTTTGGAGCAGAACAAGCTTTGGCAGGAACCCAGTGGTTCCAGGAATCCTGACCGTCCAGCACAGGATGATCTGCAGCTCCTGGGCTTAAAAGAAAAGGAAAGAAGGGAGTGTTTTGTAGTGAGAACTCAGACAATCCTTCCTCTCTCAGCAGTCACCCCAGATGCTCTAAGTTTGAGGGGACCCACAAGGAACCCAGCCCAGTGCTGGAAGATTTTATTTATTGCAGGGAATGTATGTCCCAAGCTCCACAGCAGTGACTCCCTCAGTTCTGCATTTCCAATCCCTGTTTCTGGATTAATCAGCTAAACAGGAGGTGAAGTGTTGTGCAAGTGGGTCCAGGAGCCTGGATTTACCTGGAGATGCTGATCAGGGAATCCAAGGAGGAATTGGACATTTCTGTGCTTCACTGCAGCTCCCATCAATTCTACTGAGCAGCTTCTGGTCCAGACCCTGGTTTGTAACAGTTATTGTTGCCAAAGTGAAATTTTCTCTGTATTCCTGGTTTGCAAGACAGTGGTCCAGTAAGAAACTGAATTTTAAAATGATATTTCCTTTGCAGTGTAAATCCTGGGTTTGTGGCTGCTTTTCCTGAGGGTTTGTACACCACATTTCTGCTCATTTTTGTTGTGACCAAGAATTTCTGGACATCAGCTTCATGTTTTCTTTTCAGTCTAGTCTGTTCATCTGTTGGTGTCTGGCAAGTTAAAATGCTGTCTTTTCACCCAAAAATGAGAGCTGAGGCTTGTCTCTCATCTCTGAAGGAGAGCAGCCTTGTTTTGAACTTTTCAGTGCAGGCGTAGGCTCTCCAGCCTCTCTGGGATCTGTATCAAACTCCCCAGAGCTCCCTCTGAAAGGCATGAGGTGCCCCAGTACACCCAATACAACTGCCCAGGGAAGGACGGAGCTGATTCCCACCTCCAGAGGAAGAGGGCTTGGTGCCCTCCTGCCTTTCCCCTCCATCCAGCACATCCTGCCAGGGCCTCAGCTGTCATCGAGCTCCTTTTCTCTCAGGGCAGCTGTTTCTTCACAGCCCTAGCAAGGTCCCTGCTCCTGCCTCCTCCTACTCAGCTTGTGCACAGCAGGAGCAGCTTCAAAGGAATCCTTGGGATTGAAGCCTCCTGTTAGTGTTCCAGAGAGCCCTTCCAGAGCAAGATGACTGGCTCAGCAGTGAGGTGTCTGCTGCTTCAGGGGCACTGTGACATGAGCTGCTACGAATCCTCTATCCCACAGCAAACAGGCTGGAGCTGATGTCTGATGTGAAAGCAGAGGTTTGTGCTCCCTGTTCCGAGAGGGGTGAGATGTGGAGGGAGCCCCTGGGAGCACCTCAGCATCCAGGACTTGCAGAATCTGCTCTGGGAATCCTCCTTGGGGTTATTATAACCCAAGGTTTTTGTCCTTGTTCTGAACTGGTTTCGTGGGGAAGGACATTGTGAGAGAAAATGAACTTAATCCTTCACCTTCATTTGGTATTAGGGCAGTAACAACAGAGGAAGGACCCAACCTGCAGATGGAAACACCTCAGGGGTGTTCCAGAGGATGGTAACCTTCCACTGTGTCCCTGGGAGAAGGGGCAGAAGGAGGCACAGAGAGAGGCAGCAGTGATTCCCTCAGTTCTGCATTCCCAGCCCCTGTCCCAGGATTAATCAACTACACAGGGGTGAAGTGTTGTGCGAGTAGGTCCAGAAGCCTGGATTTAACTGGAGAAGCTGAGCAGGGAATAAAAGGGGGAATTCCACTTAACAGTGAATCCCACCTGCCCTACCCAAACTGTTCTGGTCACCTCAATGCGGCACCTGTGTGGCAGGGCCACATCATGGGAAACATCCTCCAGAGGAAACAGGCTCCAAATGAGTCCTGGCTCAGCAATGCACCCCAGGGCCCAGCCCGGCTCACCTGAGGAATCCCTAAAGTCGGGCTCTGAGCCAGGCCTGGGTGTCCTCAGGGGGATTTACAGAGAACACACAGCCCCTGTGCTTCCCCCTCTGAGCTTCCCCTCTGCAGCCCACGGGAGCAGCTGAGCATCCCGGTGCCCTGAGTGTCACAGGGTGTCCCTTCAACACTCAGGATGTCCCTTCAACACGCAGATTGTCCCCTCTGCTTGTCAGCAGATGCCTCCCAGAAGCCACCCTACAACCTGCAGCTGCTGATAAGCAGTGTGCCAGATGTTCCCTGCAGCTTAGCACGAAACATGTCCCTATCCTGAAATTTCCCAATTCATCCTGGAGCCCAGCAGCCTAGGAATTCACCTGTAGAGAGGGGTTAATTACTTTCAGGCAAACATCATCCTTCCAGCTGTACTTGCTCAAAATAGCAAGTGAAATCTTGCAGGAGTTTATCTCAATTACGAGGAGGATTCGGTTCCTGGTTACAAAATTGGGAGTACAGCTGTAGAAGAGGAAAGTAATAAAAAAAATTGCAAACTTAGGGCCCCCTAACTAGTCAGAGCTCCTGTCTCTGTGGGTTTCTGGATCAGATCAGGGTTGTAGGAGGCAAGACCAGCTCTGAAGGCTGAGCTCTGCCCTGCCCAGGCATATTCATGGGTTTCTCGATGGTGATGAATGCAAATGAAATTTCAAAGAGGATGGGAAGAGCTGTCTCTCCCCTCCCTGGCTCTCTCTCGGTGAGGGATTCCGGCCAGGCGTCAGTGGTTGTGAATTCTCACAGCCTGAGGCTGCGGGTGAAGCATCCTCGAGATGAGTGTCCCTTGATGTTTAAAAGGTTTTGAGCAATGTTGACTCCTTATTTCTGTTCACCTTTTTTCCCTCAGGAAGACAATTGACTTCCAGCCGTATCTGCTTACCTGGTGAAATCCTCTGCAATCCCCTGTGCCAGCTCCAGATCACAAATGTACCAAGGGGGGCTTGGCTGTTCCCTGAGGTGGCACAGGGAACATTCCCCAGAGCTTGAGCTGAGGGGCTGCAGCGTGTCCAGGGAAGGGAATGGAGCTGGGAAGGGGCTGGAGCACCAGGAACGGCTGAGAGAGCTGGGAAAGGGGCTTAGCCTGGAGAAAAGGAGGCTCAGGGGGACCTTGTGGCCCTGCACAACTCCCTGACAGGAGGGGGCAGCCGGGGGGATCGGGCTCTGCTCCCAGGGAACAGGGACAGGAGGAGAGGGAACGGCCTCAGGCTGGGCCAGGGGAGCCTCAGCTTGGACAGCAGCAGGAATTTCCCCATGGAAAGGGTGCTCAGGCCTTGGCAGGGGCTGCCCAGGGAGGTTTGGAGTGACCATCCCTGGAGGAGTCCAAGGAAGGCCTGGAGGTGGCATTCAGTGCTCTGGGCTGGGGACAAGGTGAGCATCAAGCACAGCTTGGGCTGAATGATCCTGGAGTCTTTTCCAACCTCAGTGATTTTGGGATTCAGTGTTCCTGCCCCTGCCCTGTGCCTGTGCTGTGTCAGCCGCAGGGCCACAGCCACCAGAGGCCTTTGGCTGTAGGAGCCAGCCTGGATGAGTGCTGTGGGACTCTGTAGGTGTCTCTGAGGTTCCTTAGCACTGTTATTTCATTAATTAATCGGGGACTCAATTGCTGAGGTTCATTCTGTAGGACCCTGATTGTGCCTGCTTTCCACGGGGTGATTCCCAGGGCACTGGGAGCAGGACCTGTGTGAGTCTCTGCACCTCCCTGGCATTCCCAGACACTTTCATATACATGATACAGGATTCCAAAGTTATTCTAAATCTAGAGGATTTCCTAAGCTATGCAGAACAATTGCATAATGATGAAAGAGCTTATAAACCCCTCCAAGGTTTCTTTTTTTGCTCTTTCTGGGGACGTAAAATGAAATGTTTTATTCACATCCATACTCCCATGGGTTCAGTTTCTCTAATAAGAGATGACACAAATAAAACTCTTACAGCATTGGATTAGAATATTTTGTCATTAAACTGCTTAGAATTGTTTTCGGGGTTTTGCTTTAACTTGGATAAACTGGTTCATCATTAGTTTTCACAGTGAAATTTCCATTTTCCTTCATCTGTGTTTGATTCCAAAGTGCTTCAAAGCAGCTTTCCTGGTGAGATACGGTATCAGGGAGGAGATGCTAGCCCCAAACACAGCTGCCTTCCTTTTCTTGAGCAAAGAAAATCACCAAGCTAGTTCCAGAGAAAAACATTGTTGTGTTTGTTATTGGGCATGTTTATCATTTAATAGCAATGCCAACAAGTGTTAATGCCAGAGATGTGTTTTATTCTAACAGGGGTTATAACTTTTGGGGTATGCTTTATGAATTAGGGTAATTCTGAGCTCTCCCTGGCACATTTGCCTTGCTCAGCAGCAGCGTGGTGACAATAGGCTTTGAGCAATTGTGACAACCTGAACATCCCCATCCCCGGCTCTGTGTCCCACCCGTGTCTGCAGCACCTGGGCAGGCAGGAGTGAGCCCTGGCCCTGCTGGGTGACCTTTCCATGTGGCTGTGCTGGAGGCTCTCAGGCAAATCCTGCCCTGGCTGGTTGTTCTGCAGAGCTGGTGCTCAGCCTCTCAGCCCTGCTGCTTTCCTGCCCCTGGAAAGGCTCTCCCTGTTCCATCTCTTGGGTCTGTATTGGACACATCACCCAGGGAGGCAGAGGGGCACCAAGGCCTCTCCATCCATTTCCAGCTTTTATTTGAAGTGTCTCACTCTGAGGGCCCGTTGTGTGTGAGGTGCCGAGGTTCCCTCTTCAGTCAGGGAACAGAAATTGGCACTTCCAGGAGAGCAAGGAAATCCTTCTACAAACAGCCACCAAAAATGGGAGTACTGAAGGCCCAGTGGTTGGCCTCTCAGGGTCATCACTGCTGGACAACTCAACCAAAAATATCTTTTCACACAACTGGGTGTCTGAGAACAACTCACTGTGGAGAGATCCAGTGCTTTTCCTGCCATGGAAATTAAATCTTTTGCTGGATTTACTGCCTTACTGGTGCGATTTCCTTCTCCCCATTTGTGCCAGTGGGCCTTGTCTTTTTCCATCATTGCCTTCCGTGTAGCATTGGTAAAGAACTCCCCTGGGAAAGCAGTTGCTCCATCACTGATGTGGGAGGGCCTGTGGGATCCCAGTTTGGGTGTTGCTGGTCCGGCAGCACCCACAGCCCAGGACAGGTGTCCTGCTAACACAGGAGAACCTCACAAACCTCAGGCAGCCTGGGCTGAGGCAGAGGGGAAGGGATGAGAAGGGGTGTGAGGGTCCCACCCACAGGGTATCTGCTGGGAAATGAGCCCAGCCCAGGCTTTGATCCATACAGGAGCCTTAGCCTTGAGAACTTGTCCTGAGGGAGATGCTGACTGTTCCCACGGGTTTGGTGGCTCTGGCACAAGGTAGATCTGCTGTGTCCATTACCTGTGCCATGGGAGAGCAGAGGCAGAAATCAGGGAACAGCCAAGACCAGCAGGGTGTGAGCAGTGGCCATAGCCATGACCTCCAGTGAGCAAGGGACATCAAACATCCTGGTGAATTTAGAGCTTTTTGTCCATCAGAAAAGCAGTCTGGGGGTGTGGTGGGTGTTAAACACACACCCGGGGATGCACCAGTGCATCCCAACAGCTGCATGGGGTGGGGGATACGGCCCATGGCAGAACCCAAATGTTTTGTTGATTGCAGACATTAACAATAAAAGTCCCTTGGAGATTTATAATGAAAGTGAGCAGAAAATTCAACCTGGTGGTACAATTTTCAATCAGCAGCCAGAACTGTGTGTGTGCCTGGTTCCCAGTCATGCTTTTAGCATATATTTATTAATGGTAATTAGCACAAGTTGTTCAAATGTGTCTGCTAGAAGGCAACATCAGCATATCTTACACTGCTGCCTTTCCCAGGGAGGGCTCTGTGCAATACCTGAGAACAGTCGTGCTGCTTCTGTAATGAGATCTTTATTATTCTAATAATTATAATGGATGGCAATAATATTTTACACTTAGAAAGAAAGCTTATTCTGAGAGGATCCCCACAGGCCTTCCAATCCTCTTCAGTGCAGGCGACATCCTGCAAAGGCCAACGACTCTGGCTGGCACCACACTCAGAGATAATGGACCTCAGGACATTTTGCCCCTCCAAAGGTCTCCCTAGGAAAAGGACCTTTTATTGCCATTCTAACAGCTTTTTTTGAGAACAAGGATCACTATGAGTCATCATAAAATTGTATATATGTATCTATTTCACCAAGAATCCTCCATCCTTGGGGCCTCCAAGCTCTGCTCATACAACACCAGAACCACTTGAGCACCGACAGGGCTGGCTCCTTGCTGCTGCATAGGTGATATCGAGATAATTCAGCCCAGCCACATCCTGAAAACCTACCCTGCTCTGCACACAAAGGAGCCTCCACTGACGGGATGAACAAAACAGAGCAGCACTGAGAGCCACAGCAGCAGCGGCACCACTGGCTCCCAGAGCAGTGCTGGTACCTGTGCCTTGGGCAGGACACACTTGTCCCTCTGCATATTCTCCAGCATTTTGCCAAGTTTTACATAATTGCATTTCCACCCCCTTCAGAAACCCAGTATTAAGTAGTATTAGAGTTTTTCTTAGAGACGTTTTCCTCTTGTGCAGTCCTGATTTCCCATTATCAGTCTCACCTTTTAACTTTAGGCGGTTCCTTATCAGACTACACTAAAAAATATTCCTCCTGCCTGGCTACTGCTCGCCTGAGCCATGCATAATTTAAGTCCCTTAATCTCACCTATTTAACCTGTCCTTCAGTCATTTTGGGGCTGTTCTGAAGACCCCCAGCTTCCTCTGTGACCTTGTGGTGCTGACACACCAGACCTGCTGCACTGCCCAGGGTGAGCAGGAATCCTGCTCCCTGTGTTTCCAACAGATCCATAGGAAGATCACAAATCTAGAGGATGATCATAATCTTTAGGGTGACCACAAATCTTTAGGGTGATTCTTTCGTGAGGCCCATATGCAGGTTTGTATTAAAGTTGCTGTGCCCTTCTCCTCCAAGATCTGCTTACCCATAGTCACTGCACACCTTCCACTTCATAACACGTATTTGCAGCCCTGTTTCCTTTGAGGGTCTGGAAATATTTTCCCAAACTTCCTCCCCCTTCCTGTCTCTCCAGCTGCCCTTAACTCTTTGCATTCCCTCTCCTGCATTCTCAGGCCTGAGCAATAACCACTCATGCAATTAAAAACTCGTGTTTCGTAAATATCTCATTCCTTTTTTAATGATACTTTTGGACGATGCTGAAGTCAGGACAAACTTCCCCTTTCTGGGCATTGTTGTATCTGCTGGATCTGAATAAGGAATGGAGCATCTTCCAGAAAAAGCTGAGGGTTATGATGTAATCAATGCTGGCTGAATTTCTCTGGCTAAGAGGGGGAGAAAAGGGTGTGAAAGGTGGGAACATCCTGCTGAACCTTTCAGAGTTTCGGATCTTTACACACACACTTAGGTAGGTCCTCTGGAGCAGAAAAACTGATTTGGAGGGTCCCTGCACAGTGAGAAGGTGTCTGAGAGGCTCCTCTGCCACATGAGGCTTCCAGCTGGGAGAAGAGCTCTGAAAATCAGGACATAAAGACCTCCTTTGTACATTTGTAACGGAAACCCTGCAAGGGTATGGCCCCTGCAGCCACACTGTTCTCTTGGAGAGCACAGGAATTCTGCTTGGGAGTGCCAGGTCCCTCATGTCCACCCCGTGGAGAGAGGCAATAGGACAGGACTGAATCTTACGCTGGATTTGTAGTCAGGATGGTTGGAATGCGAGTCGTGTGGTGCATGAGGAGTGGGAAAGGCTTCTGAATACAGGAGCCAAGAGGAAAAAACCCTCTGGGACAGGATTTATCTGGCTCTATCCCCAGACAGGGGGGAGGCTTCTTGTGCTTCCCCCTTCTCATGCTGCACTGCGATTCTCTACTCTTCCCCCAAATGACAGAGGACCTGAACCTCTGTCCCTGGGGGATCCTGTCCCTGTCTGTGCTGTTGTTAGAAGTGTCAGGATAATTAATCCACGATGCCAGAGGTTTATGTCCAAAAAGGAGACAGAGGGGTCCTGTAACTTTATTCGAATAAAGATAGAGGCCATGGGGCATTTCCCGTGCAATCTCTCAAGTTGTTAGAAGATGCAGCCTCCTTTTTATCCTAATTTCCCAGCCACATTTCCCTCTCTCTTTCCCCATTGGCTGAGGTACTTGAGAGGTACAGACTTCCCGAATTGCCTAATACAGACCCCTTTATAATGTGCATTCCCCCCACACACACTTCTTTTTCTTTCAGACTCTGTTCTTTTTCTCAGAGTCCAGGAATTTAGCACGGCCTTGGGTGAGCAACAGTCTGTGTCAATTAGTGGGATTCCTATGGAATTTATGGTTCTCCCATTGCTTCTTTCACCTATTGGTATCTGGCTTTACCTACCAGCAGGCCCACACCTCTCTCTCATTCCTTTCAGAAGCATCCAGGAACTTCCCCAAAGAGCCTGGTGAGGTTTCGGGCAGCCCTTCCAGCATGACCCCAGCTTCACCCCACGCTGCCAGCACCGAGACAGTTCCACACTGAACACAAACATTTAATGGGACGTAATTACCCTCTGCTGCTTCCCAAGGCAACACACCCCAATTACCACTTGGGAAATAATTACAGCTCACAGGCCTCCAGCACAAGGGCCTTAGTTTCCCTCCCCAGTCTGCATTACTGCAGCTGCCCTGCTGCAGGTGCTGGCATATCTCTCACCTTCTTTGGCTGCTGAATGCACTGGACACCAGGAAAGCATTTGTTGGAGGAGTAAAAGTGAGATCCATTCTCCAAGGGCTTGTCTTGTATCTGCCAGAGGCATTTCAGAAGAGTTTGATGTTATTCATCCCTTAAGCAAAGACTGGAAGCCACGAGAGAAAGCAGGTAGGTACAACCCCAGCTTGTGTTTGCTGCTCTGGGGAATTTTAGCACCTATTTAAAAAACCGAAGCAAAGAAAGGAGAGCAGTTACTTGCAGCAGGCTCCTCCAGGGCTTGAGTTCCACACCACCAACCACAGCAGCAAAGCCTTTGCACAAAAGGCCCACGTGGGCACATCTGCCCACGACATCTCAGGCTGAAAACCCTGGGTGTAAATTAGGCAAATTTATATGAAAAATGGGCTCTGTTGCTTGGCCTTGGCTTCACCTTTGCCTGGCCGTTCCTCCAGCCTGGCAGCAAAGGGTGCCCAGCGCTGCTGGGTGTGATGGGGTGTTCAGGGAATTCCCTCATCCCCCAGCAGCTCCCCAGAAGGGATTTCAGGGTGCCAGAGCCTCCCCAGTCTCTGGCTGTGCATCCAGAGGGAGGTGGAGAGAGCAGCTTCTGGTGTCTGCACTGATAACAAAACAATTACTGAGGCCAGCTGAGATTCTCACTCTGATCCAGGGTAAGGACTTCATTAGACCCAGTTAAGGTGCAAATATCTGATGGTAACTTGTACAGTGATTTTTAACTCCCTGAGTGCACTGGGATTCTCTCCTGTGCCTCAGCAAGCCCGGATTCCAGGGGGGCTGGGAAGTCCTTCCTAGGGAATGGCTGCAGCAGGGAAAAACTCGTTAGTACAAATTCCATTTTCACTTGATGCACAAGTTCCACTCTTATAGGTCCAGGCTCTGAAAGGCTGGGCTTTGGGAGCATTGTTTGGAGACGAATGTCCTCCATAAAGCTCTGAGCAATGGCAGAACATCTTTAGCTGATGACTGAAAAACTCAAGGCATTGCCACATGGTGCAGAAGTTTAATTGCCAGTCAGGTCCCATCACTTTCCCAGAATGAGACAATTTCTAATAGATGAAGTTCTCAGAAGCCAGGATTGCCATGGAATGTGACAATGCCTTTTACTAGAAGCTATTTTTTCAGGTTTGGTTTTTTTCCCTGTAGCTTACATGGTGCTGGTCCAGCCTTTCTGTTGTCACATCCTTGTCATGTGTTCCCTTCAATTTATAGACCTTATTCCATACAGAATGCAATGGAAAAGGCTCTGCCATGACCCAAACCCAAATGTTTGTGCTGGAATTGTCCCTAGTGGGAAAAGGCCACTCCAGTGAGTTTGCAGAATGTGTCATTGATGTATTATTTCATGGAGAACTGAACACAGAGGCACAGACCAGCCAAAACCATGAATTAAGGATGGCACTGGAAGAAAAGTTTGGGAAGTCAGACACTCAGAGAACTTCAGGAAGTCTGTATTACATGGATGAAAGCAAAAAAGGCAAGGCAGTGGTGGTGGATTAAAACACTAGAAAGGAGACACTGGACACATCTTGCTCTTGAAGGACATCTCTCCAAGGTCAAACACACACTGAGCTGGTGAAAGACAAGGCATAAAAAAACAGACAGGGAAATTAAAAATGGGTACATTTAAAATGGAAATGACAGACAGGTTAGAAATGAGTGCCCAAGAAAGCCCAAATTTGCAGAAATGACGTGATCAGGAGAATCTGGAGGCCACATAGAAGATGAAGAGGCCAGATGTTGGTAAAGAGATCTAAGGAATTGAATTGCTGCAGCAATGAATACGCAAAAGATATCAGTACAGACGGAGATGAGGTGGAGCAGGGAGGGGCACCTCATCCTTCAAAATAAAGAAGGATGGTAAAAGTAAAAGTTGGTGTCCAAGCCAAACAGGGCAGAGTATAAGGAAAATGAAATAGGAGGGAAGAAAGGAGACTGTTCTCAGGCAGGATACAAAGGCACAAAACTGGAAATAAAGAACAGTAGAAAGGTCCCTGTGGTCAGAGAGTCTTGGTTAAGAATTTCATGTGAGGGAATGGAGGTGCAGTGAAGAAAGAAAAGGAAAAACGTGAGCCAGCAGGAGTGTGAAGAGGAGTAAAAACACATCAGAGCACCTAAATGGGTCAGTGTGAAAGAGTTGGGGCATCAGTGTGTGAACAGGAGCAATAACAAAATAGTGGAGATGTGAAGGAACTGAGAGAGTTAAGGGACAGGGAGTGGTTGAGGTTGGTCCTTGGGTGTGCGGCCTTCAAAGGCTGTACAGGTGAGGTGGGAATGTGGTGGAAAGAGGAGAAAATCAAGGAAATCATGGCAACAAAAGTGTGTCATGGCTGTTCCCAGTCTGAGACAGAATGGTAAAAGAGGTTCTGCTGGAGGAATGTTTATAATGAGCTGAAGATTTGCAGGGTTGGAGCTGGAAATGGGTAAACTCCCTCAAATTAGTGTTAGTGGAGGAATTTTGTCATCAGAGGGATTTTAATACCCTAGAAAATAACAGTTTACAGAACAACAACAACTCCCAGTTCGCTCTGGTGCCTTGGACATCTCATGAGTTTCTTTTCTCAACAGCCTCTCGATAAACAAGAGGCACCACTTACACTGAGGATCTGTGAGGCTTCACAAAATGCTTGTGGGACACAATGACCTTGGGTGGAATGAGCACAAAAGGCTTCAGATGAAATTAAATACCAGAGCAAAGGATGGATCTGTGGGTAAATCTCTTCAGTTCACAAAGGAAAGCTCTTACAAACTCAGGGGAGTGTTTAGCAAAGCCTGAGAAGTTCAAGGACCTCAGTTCAGAAACAACATCTCAAATTCCAGATGTAAAACTATTTGGATCTGTATTTTCAGGATTTTCAGGGGAGGGGGTACCACAATTGACTGGATTTAGAAAAGACATTTTAGGAATAAGCAGAGACTGGAAGGAAGGAGAGCAACTTATTCCTTTAGCAGTGCAACCAGGTATGTGGGGTTGCTTAGGGATGGGTTGTATTTCCTGCACTCCACTTAACCCCAAAATCTCCCGAAACAGCGACAGAGACCCCAACCTCAAACCCTTAAGTCTCACACAGCTCTTTCCTGATCCCAGGGGAGCTGTGGAAGCCTGGAGGCACTCGCAGGCTCCTGCAGGCAGAGCTGGCAGCAGGCTGGTGCTGACTGACAAAGAGGCAGCTGCCAAAAGGAATCTATAGTGGTTTGGAGATGCTTCCTTTTCCCTCAGTGCAGCCACTAATTTGAATCTCTCTCATCTACTCAGCTGCCAATTTAAAAAAAAAAAACTTGCAGAATCTTAATTATCACAGGTGCTTCTACCATCCTTTCAGGTAGGGTTGGAATTGGCCATTGGGTTTTAAAGTTATTGCAGGAGAAGAAGCGAAGGAATGAAAAAGTGGTTGGGTTTGGTTTTTTCTTCCCCTTGGCAAACCAGGCTAAAGGAGATTGATCAGCAAAGAAGTACAACTTAGAGGTCAAGAAGTGCTGTGATGAAGGGAGAACTGTCAAGTGTCACAGTGAATTATACGTTAAAGCAAAGAGAAAGAGCCCTTTGGTTATGTAAATGAAATGAGGAGGAGAAAAGAGCGAGACTACTGCGGAATTAGAGGGATGTGAAATTACAGCTATCCTCAGTAGGACTCCAAAATAAAAGGAGGACTTGTCTTCCATTTTTAATGATGTGGATGTTGACCACGGTATCAGAAGGACAGAGACAGAGCAATACTCCAGGGAATATTCCAGGAGCTGATGCACAACCCCAGCCACAAGTCCAGGACCAGCAGCAGCACTTCAGGCTCCAGGGATTCTGAATGTCCCCTTGAGGTGCAGTCAGGATGCATCTGTCCAGGACCCAGTGCTGAAATTATTCCCGTGTGGCCCAGGTCAGACTGAAAATCCTGAATCTGTCCCATGGGAGAAAAAATGGAATTTCTACCACATGCAGAATTCCAGATAATGACCTTTTTTTGTTTTGTAGAAAGCCTGTATAAGAGAGGGAGGTACAGGACACCCAATCATACAGATTTCAAGAGATACTTATGATTAAATTCTTTAAACACATCTGTGTTTGTTTCCATGTGAACAACAAGAAGGAGGGAGGGAGAAAGGAGGAAAACAAGCTGTTGCTGCAGAGAGGAATCACACTTTTGTATTCACAGGGAAAAGAAGCCTCAGGTAATTCCTGTAGTGGCTGCCACCCCAAATCCAGCACTCCCATGCACCAGGGTGAAAGGAGACTCTGGCACAAGGCTTGGCAGTTTGGTACATGAAAAATCTGATTGTTCTGATACATCTTCAGCAGAGTTTTTCCTTCCTGGGAATCTGTTTGTCTGTCCCTGAAATTGAGAGGCAGAAATGGGGAGGGCAGACTGAACGAACTCCAAGTGGTTTGGTTTTACCCACCCGCAGAATTGCAGGAATTTGGACCAACATGAATAATTCTTTTCTACAGAACCTAAGAAAAATAATAAGTGTTTCTGACACTCTTGATCATGCAATTGATATTCCTGAGGTTTGTGTAGCTCCATGAAACTTTCTCCTTCCAAAAGCTGATGGGGCTTCAGGCAAAGGGTTGTGTCAGAGCCATTCAGCCCCAGGGGCCATGGCCAAACCAGAGACAAAATTCACACCTCCACACTTTGGATCCAGAGCTGTTTGTGCTAAAACCAGAGTCAGTGCTCTCATGCTTGTCAATCTCGAATAAAAGTACAAGAGTTTTATAGTGTTTGCTGCATGGAAATGAAAACTGTAGGGTATCCTGATCTACAAAAATAATTAACTTGCTGGTAAATTTGAAAATATCTACAGGGAGCTCATTAAGGGGAAAAAAATTCTCATGAATGGTGGAGTTCACAAAGCTTACCCCTGAGGTGAGAAACAATGAGCCAAACTAAATATCACTCAGGAAAACTCCAAAGCAGCCATAGGTAGTTACACCCAAGGAAGGGCCTGGCCACAGAGAGACTCCGGGGTCACCAGGGCACCTCTGCAACCAGGTTCTACTCCAGTTTGCTTTGGAAGAATGTTCCTTCCAATTTTAATTTCTCTAGTCCTTAAGGTTGTCTGGTATTTTCCCCAAGAGCCAGGTTTGGGCTGTATTTCCTTACAGTGCTCCCCAGCCACGAGTTATGCATGCTCCCCAGCATGTTAGGTACTTTTATTAAGATTTTCCATAGAAATATTGAACAATATTTGCCTTAGGTGTAGCCCTTCAGAAATTCTAGCAACTCCTCCCAGCCTGACTCTTCCCTTTAACACAACATCTTTTCTGTCTTGTCTTTGGTTCCTCCCTCCCCTTTTAAGTCTCCTGTAATCCTCGTTTTCCTCGGCATCACTAATGAGTTCCTCATGTGACACCATATCGAATGGTCTCTCACAGCCCCCAGAGATGGTATCGAGCATGTTCCCTTTGTCTAAAAACTCCATTACCTTATCAGGGAAAGATATCAGATTAGCCTGCCACAATCTCCCTTGGATAAAGCCATGCTTCATCCCAGACTACTTCCCACTTAGAGCCATGGCTTTAATTATTTCTGCCTTCAAAATCTATTTCAAAGCTTACATCAAGCTGAACTCCTCTTTCAGCCTCCAAACTCCGCTGTTTGCCCTTCCACATCAGGGCCTTTGGACTGGGGCAGATGTTTTGTCCCAGCAAGGGAAGGGCCAAATGGTATGTGCTCCCTTCTGGGCTGTGGGGCTTGGAGTCAGGAGGGGAGATCCAAGCTCCTGAAGGGTAAGAAACTCCTCCCAGGGGGATTTGCTGGCAGACTGGGCAGCTGTGACTGCTGGAAACAGGCTCACAGTCACCTCAGCTGTGGCACCATGACACGAGTTTTAGGATCCCTTAAGAGACTCTGAAGTTGCCACTTCTCTCAGACATCTGGGCTGAACAGATCTGACTCAGTGGACCTCCCTGTCCCCACTCCTGCTCAAATGAAACCCAGTTTATTGGTTGGTAAGCTGTTTGTCTGAGGAGATCCCCCCCAGAGCTGGGGATGTGTAGGGAACCCAACAAAAAACAACTATTCCCCAAGCCTGGGGTTGTTCCTCCCCAGGGGCAGGACCTGCATCTCTGAGCTTAGGAGCCTCTAAGAGCAGGTTATCAGTACAGTGAGCATGGGGCCACATGCAGATATTTCCATCCAGGACAATTCCTCCAGGCTCTCCTCAGTGCCACCAGAATGAAACAGGCATTTTTCAAGGTACAATTCACCACACACCTCTAACAGAAAAGCTTCCCTGCCTGCAAAGGGAGTCTGAGCAGCCCAGCTCCGGGGGAGATGTCTGCATCAGAGGTGTCAGAAAGCACAGCCTTGGGAGTCAGGGTTCGTTTCACCCAAATTCCAAGTGTCACAACACTGAAAGAGCCTCTTGTTGGAAAAAGGTCAGTTCCTTTATTCTTCATTATATTTTCATATCCCTCTACCATCAGCTGTTTGAAAAGCTATTATTGCAGCACATTCAGTGGTGAAATGGATGAAGTTCTCTTCTCTCCCCATACTGTGACCTCTGTGATGGCTGTGAATAAAACTAATGACAATAAATTATAGAGGTGTTGCTGGATATTGCCAGAAGAGTGATAAAATGTGATGGCAGTTAATAGAGCATGTTTAAAAGACACAAGGCAACTGTTGTCTACCAGGAGACACCAAAATGCACTCGGAAAGAGAGAGAAGTGGCGTCCTGGTGCTCAGGGCCAGAGCACTCAAGAGCTCCCTGTGGTTTTAGCTGTAACTTTGTGGTGCTTTGCCTCTTCTCCTGCACAGCGTGTGCTGCTTCCCACCCTGCAGCCTACCAAAACCACCCCTGCTGCACAGCTGTGCTCTCACCTTGCCAACCTCTGTGCCAGCAGCAGGTTCTTGTGGCCCTCTGCAATCCAGCCCAGAGCAGGGATGGTGACCCCATGCCCAGCTCAGATCACTCCTGTCCTGGTGCCTGACAGAGTGCCATGAACCTCCCATTAGTCACTGTCACACGTTGTGGCCTTTCAGGGTCTGGCTGGTGTGAGGGAGATATTGTCCCAGTGACAAGGATGCTGTGAGGACACATCTGGCTTGACAGGAGCAGCGTGGGAAGATAACGTGTTTGGCTGCTCCAGACAAACAGAAGAATAACAGAGGGCTTTAGGAGCTTCTGGATGTCTTTGTGTTTCTGTACAACACATCCCGCAGTACCAACAGAGCCCTGCCATGGTGCAGGGGAGAGTGAAGCGGACTCCTCCTGACAGATTGCTGCTCCCGTGTTTGGTTTGTCAGAGCATGTACGAACTCCCTGTCTGCAGAGATGAGATAATCACAGGCTGCTGGGGGATTTGAGTAGCTCTGAGTATGTTCAACAAACATCAAGGACAGCGAATCTGGGCTGCTGGAAAAAAGGCTCATCAGCATATCCTGTTCACTGCTGATTCCACACGAGGGTGGAGTGCAAAGTGCAGGCCCTGCCTGATCTCTTATCAAACTGAGATTACCCTGAGACTCCAGTGGTCCTTCATCCCACTCTTGTAGGTCCTGTCCCACTCTGGGTGTGTGAGGAGCTCAGGTATCTGTGATTTTTGTCTCTGGCTTTAAGCCAAGCTCCCTCAGTCCCCTTAATCCCTCCACTGACTTGGGGCTGCAGAGCACAGCTCTCAACTGGTCTCTTGTGAGCAGGGTTGCTCCAGCTCATTCTCCCCTGTGGTCTGCTCTAACCACTAGTCTCAGATGTCTTAGGCTGGACTTTCTTAAGGAATGACCTCTCTTTAAGTATACCACATATTTGGGAAGATCGAGACATTTCTACCAGTCCGAACCTACTGTTCTTTTTATCTCCTCCATCCTCTTGCCTTCCTTTGGAAGGACACAACATTGTGGGAGTGTTGTGGCTGAGCAACTTGAGAGTTTCAGCACAGGGGTCATGAGACGCAGCATAAATCACAGCAGAGAGTGAGGGATGGCTGTGGCTGTTGTGTGAGAGACATCCTGGGGCAGGGCAGCCCAGAACAGGGCCGTGGAAGTTCTGTCAGTGGCTGCAGGTAAGGTCCAACTCCTCAGCAAGATCCCACTCCTGCATAAGAGCAGGGAAAGCAGAAGGAAGGGTAAATAAAGCACAGCAGAACTCATCTCCCATTCCAAAGAGCAGCAGCCCAGAGGCTGTGATCACTAATTAAACAATATCTCCCATGAACGCAGGCAATGAGGGTGACATTTACCTCTTGTAGGCTATAAATACCCAGCCATAAGCAAACATTTCTAATCAGTGATTATGGGTGAGGTTATTTTCCCTGACGTTATAAGTGGTTGTTTGTTTATGCAGAGTTAATGGGCAAGATCATGCTGGAGGTGCTGGCCAAGGATTCTGAGCTGGTGCCTGCACCAGTGCTTTGGCACCATGCTGAACTGGGTCACCAGGCTTGGGAGAGCATCCCAGATCCTCCAGGACAACCTGCAGCTGAGCCCTGCAGGGGTTTTTTCCAGGGTCACTGAGGCAAGGAGCAGGGTGGTGATGGTCCAGCCCAGGGCCCTGCATGGCCTCCTCCTGTCAGCGGGTCCTGAGCCAGACATGGGGCTCTGCTCGTGCTCTGGGATGACCAGGGCATGGGGCACTCCTGTCCACCTTGCTGGGGACATCTCACCCCTCAGGTGGGGTGAAAGCTTGGGGGGATTGAGCTTGGGATAAGTGCTGACAGAATGGAGGGAGGAGGCCTTTGCCCAGACCGCGTCCAACCTCAGAGAGGCAGACAATGTGACAAGGTGGCAAGGTTCTCTTTTTGGCAAGGCCCTCTTTTCCTACAGGCTTCTGTGTAGAAATGAGAGGGAAACCAGTGGGGAATGAGCCTTGTCACAGGATCTGGGCAGGGAGAGGTGTTTCTCACAGCACCAGCCTTTCCACTTCAGCAAACACCCCCAGCCCATGCTGTGCCCTCAGCAGCCGCACAGGGCACGGGCAGGGAAATCCAAAGGGGCATGGGCAGGCTCCTACCCGGTGACCAGCAGAGCCCAGAGCCCTGCCAGGGATGCAGGCAGGTCTGGAGAAGCAGCTGCTTTAATGGTTTGTGACAGCTCCTGTCTGTCCCCGGGGAGTGACTCCAGCATCGAAGCAAATCCAGCAAACCAGGCTGGGAGAGCTGGGAGCCAGCAGAGCTCAGGGAACTCCTGTGCCCACAGCATCTCTGCTGATGTGTCTATATTTTATTCAATATGTTTTTTCCTCCTAAAAGTAGAAAGCTGGAGGGACTGAGACAATGCCCTTTTCAGAGACATGACAATAAAATGTCTGGGCTCATCCTGGCAAGGCAGTGCTGCTGCTCGCTGCTGCAGCCTGGATGGTGACCCAGCAAAGCAGCTGCTGGACTCGGGACTCAGAGAGGTTTTCTGGCCTGCTCACATCCTCATTGTTCAGTTACCCATTGTCCATCGCACCAGATTAGGCTGGAAGGTGGGTATTGCACAGTTCTGGCATTGGCTGCTCGGTTTTTGGGCTAAGGTTGTAACTAGTCCCTTTTCCCCTGCACAGAGCAATGAGGGGCACATCCCACACATCTCCACTCTCCTGGAGAAGAAAGGGCTCCTGGACATGGCTCTTTTCAGTGGCAATGATGCTGATGGAAAGCCTTGTTGGCAAAAGGGTCCAGCTCTGGTACCTTGGTGTCAGAGGTGACCACTAAGTAAGGTCAGAGACCAACTCACAGCTGCCTCTGGGCTGTGAGGACCTGGCAGGGCCTGTTACTAACCGTTCTCACAGGGACCCTGCTGGCTGCATTCCCTTTGCAGTATGGATTGCCCTCTGATCAGGACCTGGCAACTCAGCTATCACATTACGGATATCACATTACTAATCACATTAGGTCTGACTTCCTGACAAGTCCTCCAGGGCAATCAACAGAGAAGGTGAAGAACTTGGATTTCAGCATTAAATATCCTAAATAAAGCAGTGGGGACTGAATTGGAAACACATAAATTGGATGTAGGCTGAGGTTTTTTAATTGTTCTCTATCAGTAGATGGGTTTAGCTGTGCTGAGAGAGGTTGTGCCCTTGGAGGGAGATCAGCAGCTCCAAGAGCTGGTGGCCTACTCCCCACACCTGGAAACAGGTGTCTCTTTCCAGTCCCTATGCCTTGGATGTGCACTAAGCTGGTGAAAGTATTCTTAACACTGCTTGCGTTGGAAACTGATTTCCCAGCAAAAGGAAATTTACCATGAAAAGTGTCTGACACTGTCCAGGGAAAGTGCTGAGTCTCCTGCTGAAAACAGAGTGCCTCTGGAATCAAAAATTCTTGGTGCCTTGCCAAACCACACAGCCATGGACTCCTGTGATAGGCACTCCTGCTCGGTGAGAGGGAGAGAGAAAGCAGTGAGGAGTCCAAGCAGAAAGTCCTCACCTAACCCCACAGCCACAGCTGAGGTGTGCTCCAGCCCTCGTCAGGTCTGAGCTGTGCACGAGCTCCTGAGAGCGCCAGGAGAGCTGGGGGTTTATGCAGGCAGGAAACTCTGAGGTTGAGTAGGGACTTTGAGAGTGGAAAAATCACCTGAGAGAGCAGCACAGGAAGCTCTCCCCATCCCTGCAGGTTTGCAGGTGAATTCCATGGCTGTAGGTAGATATGAAGAAATGTTGCACACAGCACAAGCTACCTTTGATGGCTTCCTTTGCCAAGTCATCCATACCCAGTGTTCTTCCTTTGGGTCATTTCTTCTCACTTCTTCCTTGGAGGCCACAGTGGGGCCTCCAGCTTCATTTAGAGTGCATCAGGGCACATAGGGAGCACCCAAAAGACAAGAATCCCATAAAAATTTTCTGCTATAACACAGCAGTCTGGAATATGTGAGGGCTGAGTGACTGATTTCAGATGAGCTCTCTCTTCTCTTCTCTTCTCTTCTCTTCTCTTCTCTTCTCTTCTCTTCTCTTCTCTTCTCTTCTCTTCTCTTCTCTTCTCTTTCTCTTCTCTTCTCTTTCTCTTCTCTTTTCTCTCACTCTCGTCTCCTCTCTTTTCTCTTCTCTCTTCTCCCTTCTTTCCTCTCTCCAGCCCACCAGCTTTTGCTCCCACGACAACACCACCTGCCTTACGCCAGAGAGAAACACCTTTGGATACCAGCAGCCCAGTTGTTCTTCACCTTTCCAAGCTCTTCTGGGCACTGGCTGCAGGAACTTAGCATTTATATTGCTGCATAATAATATCATTGCTTTATATCCAAAGCAAACATCTCCATCATAAGTTACTTCCCTCGATCAGCCAGTGAATAGCAGTGCTGTTAAAGAGGTAATGAGAAGATAAATTGTGCAAGGCAGCTGACAGCAAGAGCATGAAATGATGTCTCTGAGGCTTGTTGTCCTCAGGGAAAGAGGTCCTGATTGCTTGTGCTGATTGCAGCCTAACGGGGCTGGGGGCAGTGCTGGGATTGCCCTCTTGGAATCATTCCTGATTTCTCAGGGAAGGATGGAGGGAAGTTCAGCAGGGACTGATGGATCTTGTCTTTGGAAGTATGCTTCAAGAGGTCCAGGTAAATGAGAGAGCAATGAGGAAGGGAGGGCTCTGTGCTCAGCAGCAGCTCAGGTTTTACAGAGCAGTAAAATCTGGCTGGGATTTGCCACATTGACTCTGTGCCTCAGAAATCAGCCCCCATCTGATGATGAGTGTAAGGGAAACTAGGCAGGGTGGGGCCACAGAATCCTGGGATGCAGCTGGTGACACCTTTTAGTTTTCAGAACATAGCATAGCTGTGGAAAGCATTGAAAAGCCCCATTACAAACTAGAGATTATAGTGGGGACATACCTGTGCACCTGTTCCTTGGGAACAAGGGAACCCTCTCATAAAGTGCCAACTCCCAGCTGTTCATATCCAGTGTTTGGGGTCAGATTGGACCTCCTGGGCTGTGGTGGGTGGGATCCTTTGCATGCGCAGGTCTTGGGTGCTTTCAGGATCCTGGAGGTGGGTTTGGCTGTGCCCTGCAGAGCAATTCAACTTCCTGGTCTCCAGCATTCCCAGAACCAGCTACCCACCACCCCACTTCTACTGGGAATGCTGTTATCTGCTGGAAATGCTGTTATCTGCTGGCACCTGAGCAGGACTAGGCTTGTTATCCAGCTACAAATGACAGAACTGTAAGAACATTTTGTCCCTCTGTCCTGGAGGGATCATGACTAGAAATGCAGCTCTTCATGTCTTGGCTTTGATCTTCTTCAACTTTAACTTGCCCAAAGGCAGAGAGACCTAAGTTGGACATCAGGAGGAATTTCTTCCTGGAAAGACTGATCAGGCCTTGGAAGGGGCTGCCCAGGGAGGTTTGGAGTCCTCATCCCTGGAGGTGTCCAAGGAAGGCCTGGACGTGGCACTCAGTGCTCTGGGCTGGGTGTCAAGGTGGGGATCAGGCACAGCTTGGACTTGATGATTTTGGGAGTCTTTTCCAGCCTGAATGGTCCTGGGATTCTATGACCTTCTGTCTTGGTTTGAAAGACAGGTGTCTGCTAAGAAAGGCAGAAGCCTCCCCTGGAATGGAAAAAATGTAAACCCCCTTCCCTCCAAATTATTAAAATTAAAAAAAAAAAANTGGGCTCCGGTGGTGGCAGCGAATTCCCCTTCCTTAAGCAGCAGCTCCAACCGTCCTCCACCGAAGCCAAGAGAAAAGAGAGCTAGCAGCTCCCCAGCCTCGGCTTTTACCCATCCAGTTGTCGTGGTATCCCTCGCCCTCTCTGAGAGAAACTCCCAGATGAGGGACATGTTATCGGAGACTCTTCTCTCCAGAGCTTGGCCACCTTCTTTTGTTCTCTTAAGTACCTGGCCATTACAGTTTCTCAGCATTTATGGGGGAAAATTCCTTTAAGCAGGAAAAAAACAAAAGGGAAAATCCAAACCTCAATACCTTCATAAACACATGAGGTGAAAAAATAGTGTGGGAAGGGGTGCAAGAAGTCATCAGGTGATTCAGGGATCTGAACAGAACATGTCTGGAGTATCACCAAGGGCCAAAACCATGGATGGTGTCACAGGTGGCATGTGACAGGGTGTTTCAGGAGAGGTCCATCACAAGCAGCCTTGTCCGTGTTGTGTAGGAAGGGACATGAATCCTATGGGCAGCAGAGTGTAGGAACAGAGGGAATGCTGTGGACAGGCTGTGAGTGGGAGTCTGTGGGACCGCCCAGCTCTGGGTACAGGACAGGACTCATAAAATGGACCTGGTACCAAGGAAACAGGGACCACATCGCTCCCAGAGCTCTGGAGGGCCACAGCAGGGGAGGATTTGTTAGAGAATAGCACTTTCCAATAATGCTGACTTCCTGATGGGCCCGAGCCATGCCTCTGCTGTAACCTGAACGCTGCAGGCTCCACTCTGCTTCCCCGGCCAATGATTCATCCAGCGAGAGGGATGCATGGAGAGCAGGAGAGAGAGCTCAGGGAGAGCTGGCATTAGGAGCTCTGAAATACTGATGTGCCTGTGCCCTGCATACACTGTCTCTCCTCCCCCCAAAGCAGGGCAGAGTGGCTCAGGGGGAGGGAGGGGTGGGCAGAACCTGCTTCAGCACTGAGGATCACGAAATGCAACTCTACAGAGTGCAAAGTGCAGGAGGGACTTGGAACTCACCAGTGAGGGACAGGCAGAGGCAGGGAAAGCTGTGGCTGGCAGATGGGAATTGCCACAAGACTCAGAAATGCAGAGATCACCAAGGATCTGCTTCTCCACCCCTGTGAGCTGAAAGCAGCAGCACAGGGGGGAGCAGAGACCACCCAGATCAGGGGGGAGCTGCTGGATCCTGGCAGTGAGAGACCCCTTCAGCCACACCCCAGAGCCCCCAGGGGCACTGTGCCCCTTTGCACAGCCCTCAGGAGCAAGGTGTGGGTTTTCCAGGGCTATTCCATCACTGGGATGTGGGAACAGCTCACTGGAATATGCTGGGCAGGGCTCTGGGAAGCGGAGTGGTATTTCTGGGAAGCAGCGTGGTATTTCTGGGAAGTAGCAGGAAGCTCTGGGAACCATGGGTTGCACAGGAGCTGCTCTGCTGAAACCTGCCCCAAATCTGAGCACAGAAACCACTCAGCAGATGGGGAGCAGCTCTTAGGGCCCAGATCCTCTCCCTGCCACAGATGTTGGCTCAGATTCGGGGCAGCACCTTCTCTTCAAGGATGCTGATTTTACACTTCTATCCAAATGTTTACTGCTGTGCAATCCTTAGAAGGGTATATTTCTGTCCATGCCACACCTGGTAATGAGAAGTCTGGCACAGACAGTGCTTTACTCTGCACCTGCAGGTGGATTGGGATCATTTTGCACCACAAACCAACCACCTGCTGTGTGGAGAACCTGGCCCAGGAGCCATGAAACATGATCACAGCTGAAATATGGTTTTTATGACAGCAAATGACACCAGGTGTATCTGCTGAGCTCTTGGTGAGCTGATTTCAGCTCCCAGCCATCTGTGCAGCCTCATTTTTCTAAGCCTGGGGGTTTTCAGTGTTTCATGCAGCACCTGCAGTCTCAGCACTGCCTTTCACCCCCTTGGCACCACACTGGTGCAGTCCTGTGGCAGCCAAAATGTGGGAAGGATCCAGCTGTGGGGAAAAGCTTTGGCTGGTCAGTGGCCCAGTTTAGTTCAGTTCTCCACACCCTGGCTCAGGATGGAGGAGCAGGAGGTGGGTCTGGAGAGAGAAGAGGAGCTAGCATTGCCTCCCAACATGACACCAGTCCATTCCCTCCTTGCAGGGAGAATCCATATTGCGCCACCACCCCACTGCTGGGTGTCACTGGGATTCACAGCATAAATGGCACACATAGTTTGTCACATCATTTGTTACATCATTTACCACATTTACACCATAAATGGCAGACATAACTTACCACAGAGTCTCAGCACTTTATGTACATTTCTCCAAGAAGCTGCCTTTCTCCAGTGGAATTGTCTTTCCTACATTTAAAGCTGCAGCTGGACATGACCTGGGTAAAGAAACCAGAATAAATACATATGGTGCTAAACAAAAGCAGTGTTCAAGGGAGGGGAGCCCAGGCATGGAACTGGGGAATGGCCACCATAAACGAGACCTTGCATTGGGTTGAGTTTCCTCAGCCAGATTTTGGAGAACCTTCCTCAGGGGACAGGCTTTGCATCTGGACTGAAGACACTACGGTGTGTCAGCATCCCCATGTTCATCCCATCCCCATCCCTCACCCTGCCTCCCACCTTTGTACAAAAGTGAGATCAGGAACCGGATCTGGCTAAAACTCAATGACAAAAACAGACAAATGAAAAAGAGAGAATTTCCTGCAAGATCCCATAAAAACAGGCACAAGGGAGGGATGAGAATAATTTCCCTGAGGGCTGATGAGGGAGCAGGACCCTGTCCTCCTACCGTGCCATCACCCCTGGCATCCATTAAATCTGACCACAGAAATGCTTTGCTTGGCCTTGGTGACTTTGGTGCAGAAATAAAATGAAATAAAATATGATATAACCCAATAAAAGCTGTGTTCCAGCAAGCAGAGCTGAGGATCAAATCTGCCAACATAACTATTCTCATGGAAGGCAGGGTGTGAGTAAATAAATGGGAATTGCTTTGCCTACAGGAGAGAGCTCACTGCTGTAAATCCTGTCCTCTGCCAGATCCCCAGCTTTCCATACTGGAAGGCAGTAAATATTCCATGATTTATCAGGGAGGTTTCAACCACACATGGTAAAGAAACCACAAATGAGATCAGGAAAAAAAAAACTGAGGTTGAACCCAAACCCACAGGTTCAAAATAAATAAACGTTGATGTCTTTTGTTTGCCTTTTGCCTTGAGGGCCTTGGAGCTGCCAAGAGCTGTCTCTGCCCCTTCTGTACAGAGGCAGTGATCTCCTTTAATTAAAGATCAATTAAATTCTCACCTAATCAAAGGATTTAAGAACCTGGGGCTTGAAAGATTTATGATTAACTGCTTCACCTCTAAAACTGGGACAACTGGACATCCAGGGGGGGCTCATTTTCCATGGAAAGGGATGCCAGGATGCCACAACCACTAGTGATAGTTTTAAAGATGGTTAATATCAGTAGTTATTACAGAATTTTCCCAAATAAGACCTGCTTGAGCAAACCTAAATAATGATAAATACTGTAACTTACTGTCACTAGAGACAGACTCATTATTCAGAGATGTTGACCGTGCCAAGCAATCTGGGACACTGGAATCAAGGCAGCTTTCCTGGAATAGCTGGACTTTAAACTGTATTTTTTCCCTTTAGCAGTAATCCAATGTTCCCAATACCTAACTTGCTCTGAGGCTTACAGACATTTTAAACTTGTTTGTCATTTCAGCTGTTTTTGAGTTGGCCAAACAGAAAATTTCTAATCACAATGTATGGAAAAGGTTTTTTAAAATAAATATTTATTTTAAAAATAATATTAATGTATAAAATACCCAAGAATCTGTGCTTCAAACCAGAAATATGTCACTTCTGGTGGTCAGAGTTAGGAGGACATCTTGGGAAAGCTGAGAAAATTTGGATTGTGCAGCCTGGAAATGAGAAGGCTCTGGGAGGGCTATGTTGTGGCCTTCCAGTACCTGAAAAGCGCTTCAAAAAAGATGAGGAGAGACTTTGGACAAGGGATGGAGGGACAGGACACAGGGAATGGCTTCAAACTCAAAGAGAGCAGGAATAGATGGGATATTAGGAAGGAACTCCTCCCTGTGGGGGTGGTGAGGCCCTGGCACAGGGTGCCCAGAGAAGCTGTGGCTGCCCCTGGATCCCTGGCAGTGCCCAAGGCTGGGTTGCACATTGGGGCTCGGAGCAGCCTGGGATAGTAGAAGGTGTCCCTGCCCATGGCAGGGGGTGGCACTGGATGGGTTTTAAGGTCCCTCCTAACCCAAATCATTCCAGGATTCCATGATCTGTCCTCAGCTCATTCAAAGAACCTGTGTCACCTTCTCCTTTTTGCTGGAATTGAAGCACTGCCAGAATAGGAGAGGGAATTCTTAGTAAAAAGCAAGATTTTGACACTGTTGCACACAGATCTTTCTATAGAATCACTGTTTCAAAAGCCACTCTTTAATGTGACTTCAGTTAGACTTAAGCAGATGCTTAAAGTTAACCATCTGCTTAATTGCTGACAGGATTAGGATTTAAATAGAGCTCTCCGTTCTTCCCTAACACAGAGCCACTTTCCTTGTGCCTTAATAAAGCACTTATGGGCATGGTTCATTTTAAGGGCTTGATTAGTGCTGGTGACTTTATCTGCTTAAAGATAAGACTCTGATCAGTGTTAGATTGCATCTGGATCTTAATTGTCCTGAAAGCACTGGCCCAAAGCCAGGTTTAACAATTGACAGGCATGCAAACGAGCCTCCATCCAGGGAAAACAAAACGCTAGGAATCAGCAAAAGGGTGGAATGGATTTCAGACCATCAAAACAGACACATCCTCATTCCTGGCCCCTCACAGCCACTTGTTGCTGTGTCACATAAAGAGAAAGTCTTTGCTTCTCTGCCCAGACACCTCCAGGCTGGCCATGCCTTGGTGACAGATGAGGAACAAGTGAATTTCTATGGCTTTAGAGTGATTTAAAACCAGTTAAGGACTTCAGTCTATTTATCTGCATCGTCGTGTTGCTTATAACACCACACATTTATCACACCTGAGGCTGGGAAAGCCCTGCTGGGCTCCGGGCAAGCTGGGAGCCACCCTCCTCTCCAGTCTCTGCATCCTCCTGCAAGGACGTGGTGATGGGACAAGGACTGATCCAAAGCCATTTGGTTCCGTGGGAAAACAAGTAAGATTACTTTTCCTGTGATTATGCTTGGAGGGTAGCAGGCAAGGGGTTTAGCTCTCTGCTGATTCCTGTTTCTTTTCAGTCTAAAGAGTAAGATGGGACAGCCAGGCCCTGATGTTTCCTAAAGGAAAGCAGTGACCTGGGCTTGGATTTCTGCTCTCCAAGTGGATCTGAGGTCCAGCACCCCTGGACTCACTGGAGAGCCCATCTCACAGGGATTTCATCCTCAACTTCTTCTCTTTATACTTCATGGAAGAGGGAAAAACAAGCGGAGGACTTTGTGTTCCCTTCCCTTCTCCTTCCTGCCAATACCATGGGGTTAAAAGGGACCGTGTGTTACTTCCAAAGGTATTTGCATAATTATCTCAGCACTCGGAATGTGCAAGAGCTGGCTGTGTTCCTCCAAAGATTGCATTTAACTAATCCTGCTTTAGACACCCAGACTATTTATACCTTCGCAGATCAACTCCATCTCCAGCAATGCCCTTTAAAGGACACGTTTTGTTCTCTCCTGACCATACGTTTTCCCCATGAGCTGCACATTCTGGACGTGTTTCCATCCAGTGCTGCTCCCTCAGCTGCTGTTGTGCAGTGCTGGCTGATGTTAGGCATGCAGCCTGCTCACCTGGTGGATTTTTGAGGAAGCCAGTCCATATTTATCCAATTTGTGTTTCCAATGCAGTGTGGAGTTCTCAGACACAGAGGGGATCCCAAGCACTCACTGGCAACACCAGCCAAGTTTGTGCCCTGGGCTTTGCAGAACTTTCTCTCCTGGACAGAAAGTCCTTATTCTTTCTCTTCATCTGGACTTCTGGTCCTTTCTCTGCTTTTTTCTCCTGATTTATCCTGGAACATGTGAGAAAGGGCAGGAAGAGGTTAGGTGAAAACAATGAAAATCAGAGCAAATAAAGCAGGAAATGCTATGGAGGGATGCTGAACTCCAGCTCCAGGTGAGTTCAGACATTCCAGTCTGGCTGAGGGGCACTGTGGTTGCTGCTCTCTGGAGCAGAGGCATTTCTGGGGGGAATCCCCATGAAAGAAGTGTCTCTTGTCCAGAACTTCCTGCTGCTGAGCCAGCCAGGCTCTGGGAAGAGCGAGTAAAGCTGCCCTTTTGACAGACCTCACACTCACTGTCCATGAGGAGGAAAAACCATTTCTTCTTCAAGCCAACAGCCCGTCCGAAGATGCTCCAGAAGGCATCAGCTTCCTTGGAGAGAGAGAGAGAGAGATTTGGAGCTCTCTGTGACCTTTATCTTCACTGCGGTGCTGCTGTTTTTAAAAATATCATTTTAAAGCCAAGATTGGGAAATATTTTTCTTGTGGCTTTGTTTTTATGCAAGTGCCTTTTTTAGCTGTAGTGGCTTGAAAACAGAAGTTGCATTTTCCTCATGCCAAGCTCTACTCTGCAGTTTGCTTTGGCAGTTTGGCACTTGGGAGGAGCGGGTGGGGAGCTGCAGGGGTGTGCTGGGGGGGAGACATATGTTGGTGTGTAGGGAGCTCGTGAGTGGGCCTGGTTTCCATGTTCCATCGTGGAGACGAGGGCTGTGTGGGAGGAGGAGAATCCACTGTGAATGAGTGTGTGATTTGTGCAGCCTTTCAACACAGGAGACAGATTTTTGTGAGTGAACCCCAAGCCCTGTTGTATGAGAACATCCTCCTCACACTCCTATTTTTACTCAGATATTTGAGGCAGAACAATCATTTTCCACCTTGCAGCTCAGTGGGCCTCACTGATTTTATAATTTTTTCTTTATTTTTCTCAGCCATAACCTCCAGAACTTCAGAGCCCATTGCAGCCAAATGTTTTCCACCTGCAGCTGTACGTTGTGGAGCTGTGTCAGGCCAGGTTTGGGTTGGATTTAGGAAAAAGTTCTTCCACCAGAGGGTGCTGGGCACTGCCCAGGCTCCCCAGGGAATGGGCATGGCCTCGAGGTTGCCAGAGCTCCAGGAGCATTTGGACAATGCTCTCAGGGATGCCCAGGGTGGGATTGTTGGGGGGTCTGTGCAGGGCCAACAGCTGGACTAGGTGATCCCTGTGGATCCCTTCCAGCTCAGGACATTCTGTGATTCTATGATTCACCTCCTACTTGATTTCTTAGGTTTCAATTAAGCCTTCATCTCCCATAGCCTTAAATAAGGAATAAACACAAGCGAAGCTGGAAAAACAAGGGGTCAAAAAGCAGGAAATAACTGAGCTGAAGTCTTCAGTGCAATGTTAACTCACACAGCCTTTAGGTACTTGGTGGATATTTTGCAAGTAAAATCCCTGCCTTGAGAGCTGCTGGGACAGAGCAGGGAAGGGTCAGGGTTTGTAGCAGTCCCATGATGTGAGAAGCATGAGGCACGAAGTGACAGCTCCAGGAGGTGGGCAGGGGAAGCACTGGAGTGGTGTCCAGGTGACCCTGATGTCTCTCTTGGCACTGCCAGGGAGTTCCTGCAGCCAAATCCAGAGTGCAAATCCTGCTGACAAGTCTGCAGTGGCTCCAGGTGTGAGAGACACCAACCTCCTGCCTGACCTTGCTGTGCCAGCACCTCCTAGAACACACAGAGCTGGGAGGGTGCTGGGCACCCCTGGCAAGCTCTGCTGCTGGGGCTGGAACAGTAGGGTCTACCCAGTTACAGGCCTGGAGGAACCTGAGTTGATCAGAGCATTTCAGAGTCCCTTTGGTTTCTTGCTTCCCAAAGTTTCCAGCCCCTCCAGAGTGGTTTTCCAGTGTTGAGCTCCAATGGACTGCCACAGCCACAGAATCATGGAGTCATGCAGGTTGGAAGACACCTCCAAGATCCCCAAGTCCTACCACCACCCGAGCCCCACAACCTGGTCCACCACTAAACCACATCCTCACATCCACACATTTTTACACTTCTAGGGGTGGTGACTGCACCACCTCTCTGGGCAGCCTAACCACTCTTTCTGTGAAGAAATATTCCCAAATATCCAATCTAAACCTCCCCTGGCCCAGCCTGAGGCCGTTCCCTCTCCTCCTGTCCCTGTTCCCTGGGAGCAGAGCCCGACCCCCCCGGCTGCCCCCTCCTGTCAGGGAGTTGTGCAGAGCCAGAAGGGCCCCTGAGCCTCCTTTTCTCCAGGCTGAGCCCCCTCACTTCCTTCAGCTGCCCCTCACCAGGAGGTTCTGCCCTCACTACCTTGGCTGGGATAGAGAGTGACAAACCTGGGGTTGAACTGGGCTAGGGGAGGATTTCCAGTCCCCCTCCTCTTATTGTGTGGCCAGTGATTCCATCTGCCTTCATTATTTTTCCCCCAGGTAAACCAGGAGTTGTTCCAGCTGCCTTTCCTTCCCCACAAAAGGGGCATGATTAATTAGCAGCTGATTTGTGCTTGCAAAATCCTATTAAAAATCCCCTGTGTGATATGAAAGGTCTGCCCCAAGTTTTCCAGGGCTGTTCCTCAAAAGGAATAAAGCCTGGCAGGTGCGAACACACCTGTTCTGGGCTCAGGTACAACCTGGGCTGGCAGCCCCCACCTTGCCTGCCAAGGGAGTCTGGGAGCTGTTTGTGAGGCTTAGATGGGTGGAGAGTAAAAGCCTTCATGGAAAATAACAGTTCCGTAATCAGTGCAGGATTTGGATAGCATGCGATACTAAAGAACAGGGCCATTCACCACTTAATGAGAATTAAAATAACTCTTGAATAGCTGCCTTATTCCCTGAGCATCCTGTTCAATGAATGAATCACAGGATTACAGTTGAAAAATAGGTTGGAATGGTAGAACAAAAACCTGACATAAAGAATATCAAATGGAGAGTTTGGGGACAACCTTTTATTTGGCATTTCCAGCCCCTCTAACGACTGGCATGCTGACTCTACCAGCAGCTTAACTCTTGGGTTTGTCTTGTTTGCCCCTTGCCACATTCCGTTTTTTAGGGGTCAGTGTGCTTGGGGAGTGCCGGGCCTGTGCAGAAACACTCTGCAAGCAGGATATTCTCAGCACAGAAGTATAAAGGAATTAGCTATTGGCTCGTGTACACGAAAGGCAGCTGGGGTTTAACAACCTATTAGGCTAAATATTCATGTGCTCATCACTTCTGAGCCCTGCCTGGGCAGACCTAGCTCAGAAGGGGCCCTGGGCTTCACTCCCCCATCCCTGGGCTGCACTTTGCCACTCTGCCTGCCCATAATCCCGGGAAAAGGGTTAGTGCCTGCTCCCCTTCCCAGCTCTGCTTGACCATCCCCGCGAGCCACTGAAGGACGTTTGCTTAAGGCTTCCCCTCTGGAATACAAATTGTGAACAGAAAATGCCGGAGGGGGGCGGTGGGTGATAAACGAGGAGCTCTGTGCCGAAAGTATTTCCATTCTCCTCAGCAGGTTTTGAGCTGCTTTCCTCCCTGCCTTCGGGCTTTGCATTCCCCTCACTTCCTAAAGCCTCGAGTGCTCGGGAAGATCAGCCCCGGAAAGTGATTTTCTCTTCATTAGTGCAGATATCACGGTTATCAGAACAACATATATATATATATATCTCTATATATCTCTATATATCTATCTATATATCTTGTCATCAGAACAACAACTGCTGGTTCCATCCTGCTCTGGAAATCTCAGCTGGGGAATAAGGCTGGGGGTGGGCAAATGCTGAGGCTGTTGGAAAGACCAGAGAGGCAGAAGGCAAAAGATTGTTTTTCATAGAATCATTTAGGTTGGAAAAGGCTTCTAAGTGTCCAACCACTAACCCGTGTCCCCTTCAGAAATGAGGACTCCACCCCTGCCCTGGGTGCCTTCATGGACTGATGGTTCCTTTTTAGGCCGTTTTTTTGTCCTGTAAACTACAGATTTCAGAGCAGTTCCCAGTACTTTCATAAATACTGTAAAATGAATGCAAAGTATAGCATGACTGTCAGAATGATCATATATCTGCATTACAGTTACAGATATATCTGTAATACAGTTGGCATATATTAAAAATATCCTTGCTTTTCATAAAGAATTTTATTAGGAAAGACAGGCTGGAAAATACAACATACTCTTTTCATATTCTGGCACTTGATTTTTTTTTTCTATCATAGAACACAATAAATCAAGTTTTTATTAGTAATATTCCCCTATGAAATCCCTGAGACTGAAAAAACAGGCTCTGGAGAAGACTAAAACCAAGTACCAAAGGAAAGGTTAAATCTGTGAAAAACGGTTGTCTCTCAGGAGGATTTCCTGGGTAGGAAGTGCAATGGGAACTCTTTGGGTGCTATTTACAGTGATCTTTAACAGTTACCCAGAGTTTTGCACCTTGGTGCAGACTATTCAGGTGGTGATTCTGGTTTAACCCCAGCTGGGAACTCAGCCCCAGGCAGCCAACAGGATGCAGGGGAGAATTGGAAGGCTAAAAGTAAGAAAACTTGTGGATAAAAGACAGTTGAATAAAAGAAATAAAATAATAATTTGTAAATGAAAAGGAACGTGTCTTCTCCTGTTTGCAAAGGAGTGGGAGCACTGGTTTCTTTTTTTCCAGTGAAATATCTCACTCTTTCTGCTGGTTATTTTATCTGATCGCTCGTCCAGCTGCGCTCAGAAATTTCCTATTGTGGTCTGGCAATTCAGAACCGTGTGGATCCTTTCTTTCCCTAATGGAGTTTCCTGGTAAATAGCTTTGAACTCAGATCCTTGTCTCAACAATAGATAAGCTTCGCCTAACTGGCACTTCACAATTAACAGCATTATCTTGTTAAACCTGAAGAGGTGTAGGAAGGCTCAGACATCATTTTAAAGCATTTTATTGTTTAGAAAGTGTTTACAAAGGGCTACAGAAGTGGTAAATGAAGCCCAGTGCTGCATTCACATGCTCGATTAGCTCAGCCACATAAAAATGCCAATAATTCAGGTTGCCGTTGCTTAAGCAGTAGCCTCAAAACACCTGAGGTTTTTAGAAGGAAAGGAAAGGAAAGGGAAAGGAAAGGAAAGGGAAAGGAAAGGAAAGGAAAGGAAAGGAAAGGAAAGGAAAGGAAAGGAAAGGAAAGGAAAGGATTGGATTTTGGGTGAAATGAAAAGTGGCTCAGAATAAGATGATGGTTCCTATTCAGGTGCAGCTGTCCTCAGTGAAGACCCAACTTCCCCCAGGAGTGAGGTTGTGGGAATAAGTAACCCGTGAGTGTTCGCAGGAGAGAGAAACCTCTGCTGGTTCCCTTCTGGAACAGTTGGTGTATTCAGGTTGTGTCTGTTCCTGTTCTAAACGCCGGCATTTCACACGTTGAGTGTCTCCATCTCTGTGTCTCCTCTCACCTGGCAGCTCCTGCAGCGTAAGAGCAACGCCAGTAGGGAACAACACACACAGAATTTGGGGTTTGGGTGTTTTCTGCTGCTTGATCTTTAAATGAGCTTTGCTGGAGCCTGGCTAGAAGTCCTTGCTCTCCTTAGTGTGACTGCAGCCCACGTCTGGCTGGAGCCCAGACAGACAGGCACAGGAGCCACAGGCTCCTCTAAAAGTTTGTGGAAGGATGGAGATCTCCTGAGAAAATTCATCTTTCCAAGGCTTGCAGGACAGAAGTGTCTGTGGAGTGATTTAGTCAGGCTTGATGAACTTATCAGCTGCAAATGTCAAGGAGAGGTCATCGAGAAATACAACAGGCTCATTACTCACTACCTGGTTTGCAACCTCAAAAATAGATCGAATAATGTATAAATAAGGTAATAAACGGGGGGTAAAATATCCGCTGGAATTTGTGCCGGGCACAAGATAAAGATGAGGGAGTGATGTGCCTTTGTGGCAAAGAGGCCAGCAGCATCCCGGGATGCACCCCGGGAATTGGGCCAGCAGGGCAGGGCAGGGGATCTGGCAGCACTGGGGAGGAATATCTGCAGTGCTGGGACCAGTGATGGGCCTCCAGTACAGCAGAGGCACGGTGGAATGGAGCGGGTTCAGCAAAGGGCCAGGAGGATGCTGAAGGGATTGAGCTGGGGCTTCTCAGCCTGGAGAGGAGAAGGCTCAGGGGGATCTCGTCAATGCCTATGATTAACTGAAGGGTGAACAAAGAAGGTGAAGCTGGTCCCCTCCCAGTGGTGCTCAGTACCAGGGCAAAGGGCACAAACCGTAACACTCAAAATTCCACTTTAACATCAGAAAAATCTTCCTTTATTGTGAGGGTGGTTGGACACTGGAAAAGCATTTGGAGAGAGGATACAGAGTGTCCATCCTCAGAGTCCATGGGGTCATAGTCAGGATTGTTCAGGTTGGAAAAGACCTTAAAGATCACCCAGTCCAGCCACCAATCCAGTAGCACCTCCATGGTCACTAAACCATGCCCCCAGGTGCCACATCCACGTGTTTTTTGAACACTTCCAGGGTAGTGACTCCAAACCTCCCTGGGCAGCCCCTGCCAAGGCCTGACTGCCCTTTCCATGAGGAAATTCCTGCTGCTGTCCACCCTGAGCCTCTCCTGGCCCAGCCTGAGGCCATTCCCTCTCCTCCTGTCCCTGTTCCCTGGGAGCAGANCATCTTTCCAAGGCTTGCAGGACAGAAGTGTCTGTGGAGTGATTTAGTCAGGCTTGATGAACTTATCAGCTGCAAATGTCAAGGAGAGGTCATCGAGAAATACAACAGGCTCATTACTCACTACCTGGTTTGCAACCTCAAAAATAGATCGAATAATGTATAAATAAGGTAATAAACGGGGGGTAAAATATCCGCTGGAATTTGTGCCGGGCACAAGATAAAGATGAGGGAGTGATGTGCCTTTGTGGCAAAGAGGCCAGCAGCATCCCGGGATGCACCCCGGGAATTGGGCCAGCAGGGCAGGGCAGGGGATCTGGCAGCACTGGGGAGGAATATCTGCAGTGCTGGGACCAGTGATGGGCCTCCAGTACAGCAGAGGCACGGTGGAATGGAGCGGGTTCAGCAAAGGGCCAGGAGGATGCTGAAGGGATTGAGCTGGGGCTTCTCAGCCTGGAGAGGAGAAGGCTCAGGGGGATCTCGTCAATGCCTATGATTAACTGAAGGGTGAACAAAGAAGGTGAAGCTGGTCCCCTCCCAGTGGTGCTCAGTACCAGGGCAAAGGGCACAAACCGTAACACTCAAAATTCCACTTTAACATCAGAAAAATCTTCCTTTATTGTGAGGGTGGTTGGACACTGGAAAAGCATTTGGAGAGAGGATACAGAGTGTCCATCCTCAGAGTCCATGGGGTCATAGTCAGGATTGTTCAGGTTGGAAAAGACCTTAAAGATCACCCAGTCCAGCCACCAATCCAGTAGCACCTCCATGGTCACTAAACCATGCCCCCAGGTGCCACATCCACGTGTTTTTTGAACACTTCCAGGGTAGTGACTCCAAACCTCCCTGGGCAGCCCCTGCCAAGGCCTGACTGCCCTTTCCATGAGGAAATTCCTGCTGCTGTCCACCCTGAGCCTCTCCTGGCCCAGCCTGAGGCCATTCCCTCTCCTCCTGTCCCTGTTCCCTGGGAGCAGAACCTGATCCCCCCAGCTGCCCACTCCTGTCAGGGAGTTGTGCAGAGCCACAAGGTCCCCCTGAGCCTCCTTTTCTCCAGGTTATCCTTGGGGATATTCCAAACGCTAATGAAAATGGTCCTGGATAACCCAGTCCAGCTGACCCTGCTTTGGGCGTGGACTAGGAGGTCTCCAGAGGTGCCTCCAGCCTCAGGAATTCTGTGATTTTTGAACTTGAGAACAGAAAACCAAAACCAGCCAGAAGAGAGAAACAGGGCAACCAAAGGATTTTAGTATTCTTGCAACCAAAATCCCAAAAATTCTGCATGGAGGAGCCTGCCCCAGAGCTGTGTGTGGCAGCCCCAGCACCTCATTGCCAGAAGGACCAAACTGCATTCTGGCAGGGATATTCAAACCACACTTCTGCCTGGCAATGCCATGGATCAAAGCTGAGGAATTCTGTACATCCCAGCCCAGACTGTACTCCCACAGCTTTCCAGAGGCACTACAGAATATTCAGATTATCTAACAGAAAGGTCAAGTTGATGATTGACAAGCCTCATGACCTAGAAATATCTACACATGGAAGAGCTTTCTAGTAATAAATTGTTTCCTTACTCTCACCAAAAAAAAAAAAAAAAAAAGGATTTAATGATTTAATGGGAATTGAAGCCAGATGAAGTATTTTGTGGTTTTTAGTAACAAAGTCTGAAACCACTGCAGTTGTTTCTAAAGACATATTTCAGATTTACCATCACATAGAGACTTTTAAAATTGTATCACTGAAAAGGTCTGTTTAGCTGTTTTTAATGTTTAAACAATTAAAAGCTAATGTAGATACTAATAAGCAGGAATCCATATCAGGCTTGCTGGGATCTAGGTGAAATTTAAACCATCTGTTCCCATATCTCTGAAAATACCTCCAGACAGTTACAGGGATTCCAAAAATGTCCAGTTTCTTATTTGTCCCCCCCATCCTCTGGTCCTGTTTTCACATTAAATTGAAATTTGACTACATGGAGGAGCAGAAACTGAAGCAAAGTCACAAAATGAGTTCCTGCAGGATTTTGCCATGCTGAAAGCAACCAAGAGTGGAGAATCCAAAGGAAAATTCAGACCTGGGAAACCTGTAGGCCACTTATTCAAGGGCACTTGAGGTGTCTCTGTGGACCTGGGCTCCTCTCAGGGTTTGCTCATCTGGTGTTGGCAGCCAGGCTAAAAACCTTTCATTTTTCCATCTGTCTGGTTTATAAGGAGTGCCGGATTCTGGATGGAGCAGGAAGCAGGTGAAGATGCCCAATCTGTTGTCATATGAATAAAGAAACTCTGATTTTAATCCTGGTTGCACCCAAACACTCCCCATAGTGAGGGAGCGCAGCTCCCACTGAGATAAATGAGCAGCCAACACTCAGAAACAAATCATGGCAACTTAATCTTATTTTTATTATTTTTGCTGTGTTTTATGGCCAGGGGGGAAAAACTCATATTAAGGATCATGACCTTAGCTAGCTTTCCACCAGTTTCTAGGAAAGCAATGTGAGATTAATTAGAGAAGCAGGTTGTTAACGAACCTGTCTGGGGTAGAGGCCATGAGGGCTGTGACCATGCAGGGATCAAATATCAGGGGAAGGATGGCCTGATGTGGTTCTGGATTTGGTTTCTTTGTTCCTGGTGGAAGAGGAATGTGCTTATTAAACTTGCAGGTGATATGAAGCTTGGATGACCGTAAGTCTATTAGAGAACAGGATTAGAATTTAAAATGTTCTTGACAAATTGGATAAATAGCCTGAAAATGAATTGATTAAATGGAGAAAAATGAGATGCCTCAAGCTGAATCAGGAATACTAAAAAGCCTTGTCTGTGTTGGAGAACAATTGGAGAGTTCCTTGGAAAAGCAATAAGGAACCATAAAGGATCACAGACTTTACACAAACCAGGAAAAGAAAAATATCTCAAGTTTGTGTGAACGAGAGAAATTGTCTTGGGACAATCCAGGCATTCCACTCTGTTGTAGTTAGGGCTCTCCCAGAAACACATCCCAGACTTGAGGAGGATCTGGGTCAGTCGGACCACAGGGTGCTGGAATGGTAGGGATGCAAGGCAAAGCCAGTTTTATAGGGAAACAGGACAGAAATGGTGTCAGCATGGAGGACAAAGGAGCACATAGTAACTGTTGTCATGAAGAGCTGTGGCAGAAGTAAGGGGGGTTCTCTCCATGTCCCTGGAAGACAGGAAAGAAGGAATTGGTCTGAAAAGCAGAAAGAAAGACCCAGTGACACAGATCTTCTGGGGAGAAAATGAAATATCCATGAAAGGTTTAGGAATAGCAGAGTAGACACTGGAGTAACCCCCTGCACCAGGCGAGCAGCACATGAAAGAATCTCTAGAGATCTTCTCTCATCCTACACTGCTGCAGGTCCATCCATGTTGGAAAGGTCTGGACAAAGAGCTCATTCTTTATTGGAGTGTCCGTGGAAACTAAAGGCCATGTAATTTTATCAGGAGTCCCTTACCTGATGATTTTATTACAGTAAGAAGGAGACAGGGTTGTTTTCCACCTCAAAGGGCAGTTCCCAGTTCCAGCAGTGGCTCTGCCGTGGATTGTTTCCCCGACACTGGGTGTCTCAGTCTCACAGGATTCCCATTTCATGGGGAGGGATCCACAGCCCACGTGCAGCTGTTTAACTGTACGAGGCCATGTCTTTGACTCCTCTCTGCATTCACACAGGACGTGGTGGTTGTGGTTGTGCTCACAGTGGGATGGTCTGGGTTTGAGTGGTTGAGGCTCACATCCTGAAAACCTCCAAAGCTTCAAAGCTCCATGCTGGATGGAGCTGGAGCAGTGAAGTGGGGACCCCAGGAACACCCCACCCCTATGGGTGCAGCTGGCTGTGCTTCTGTCTGGATGAGCTTCTTACCTTTGCAGAGAACCCTCATTTGCAGGCTCAGCAGAAGGGGAGCAGATTCCCATTATCATGTTCTCATTGCATCTGGAATTTTAAATGAACTGCATAACAGAATCTTCTGCTTTCTTAAGCATTTCCTTCTCCTTTGTTTAATCATGCTGAGATTTCCTGTGATACTGTGAGCTGTAATTATCATCTGCAGATCAGTGGCAATGCTAAGCTGGTTCTTAAAGGGATTTTTTTTTCTGTGAATTTCAGATGACCAAGAACAAAATTTTAATCACCTGATACTAAACAGTGCCACCCAGACACCTACACATGGTAAGAGAAAGCAAAGAGCAAAATTACACATGTTGTAACTTTCCTCTGCCAGCCAGTAACATTTACTGGTACCAAAGTGTGTTTAATGTTAATGGAAATATTCCTCTGGTGATGCTGCATGGCTGATGGTTCCCATTAACATTAAACACAGGACCGTATTTTCAGTAGTGTGCACAAGGAAATATGGCCCAGTCTTTTCTAACTGTACTGATCAGCCTTGTGTTTAATTCCAAGGTACTCCTTTGTTTCCCACTTTGTTTCCTCCATCTCATCCCAGCCTGGAGATGTTTCTTCGCTTCCTCCATGACCAGAACCTGCCTCTCTCTGCTCAGCCCTATCCCCTAGCCCTTCTGTCCCTTCCTCTGGGTTTCCCTGAGCAGCAGTGGAGCCTGGGCTGTGTCCCCCTTCCTTGAGAGCCACCATGGACCAGTCAAACCCTGGCAGCCCCTGGCTCCACCCAACCCCAGGTCAGTCCCTGCCACCCAAATCCCTGTTCCTCAGTCTCTGTGCAGACCAATTGATCCTTCAGGTCCCCTCTGCTTTCTTCCCTCTTCTGCTGCTGCCTTGCCTTGGTCCTGTCCGTGTCCCTCCCTGCACCCTTTGCCTTTGGAATGTGATCCATTCCTCCAGCATTTGCAGCTGGGACCTTCCTCCTGCTGTAAGCACTCAGTAAATCTCATCTTAAACAGTTCTGGCAGCGCTGAATCCCTCTATTTGTTACTCTTTTTGTTCAGATGTTTGTTTCGAATTCTGAAACCTCATCCTGACTATTCTGGAGCTGATTTATTGTGAGTTGTGTTCATGTATAGAAATCTCCCTGCTGCTAAGGAGGCTGGGAGAACAATCGCCCTTGGAAAGATAACCTAAAACCTTCGGGGTTTCTCCTTCCCAGAGCGGGCAGGCAGCTGTTCAGCCTGCAAGTTGCTTCCATGGTAAGACTGTGTTATTAGGGCTTCATTTTCTGGCTTCCAAAAACTCCAGGAGGAACAGTGTCAGCTTTAAACTCGTCAGTGCCACAGCAGTGTTTATTGAGCCTGAACCGACAGCCTCCAGTGTTCCTCAGACTACTTATTCTGTTTACTTTTTTACCTTCCTGAGAAAAAAAAAAAAGAAATGGAGAAATAGGGTTGAAAATATGTTGTCTTCTCTTTGGTCTTGCTACTCATTCTATTAAAATCCAGCCCCTGCTGGGGTCTGAGCTGCGTCAGGGGAATACCCTTAACCTGTGTCTGCCCAGGAACTTTTATGTAGCTCCAGCATCAAGGTCCCATTGCATCCAAGAACTCAAGAGCACGTGCTAAAACAATTAAACTTCCCTCTGCTCCTAACAGATGCTTTGCTTTTTTATGTACTTAAGAGACGAAAAAACAAAGGCAGATACACTCATGATCTTGGATTCTTTGTGCTTCCTGTGTCTTAATAATTTGGTTGTTCCAAGTAACTTGGATGAGCTGACTACAAATAAGTGTGTGATTCAGAGGTACATCTTTTCCCTGAGTTATCCATATGGTCATGGGTGCTTTTGTTCCTTATATTCATGTGTGCTGTTGCTGGTGAGCCATTGCTTGGCAAGTCTGAAACAATATTTGGACTTTTCAAGTAAGACATCAGAAGAGCTTGCAGGATTCAGAATTACTGCTGAGATTGTGGCCAAGCTCAGCAACGCCTCAAGTTTAATCTAATTCCCTTCCTGGCTGGGGCACAGGGTGCATTTTCTATGTGGTTATGCAGATTTGGAGGCGGACAGGAGCTGTGCTGTGTTTACCAGCTGGTCCTTCAGCCTGTCCCTGGCACCCGTCATGCTGTGACAGACTCTGAAGGGAGCAGAGTGAGGGGCTTGCAGGTGGCTTGGGCTCAGTTCACTCTTAAGTGCAGCAAAAGAGCAGCTGAATGTTCTCAGGGTGCCAGCCTGAGCCAGCACGGCAGTGGCTGGAGGTGACATGTAGCCAAAAATCCCTCCTGTGCCTGGAGCAGCTCCCTAGGGTCTCACCCTGCAAGGATGCACTCCTGGATGTGCAGGGTGAGCTGGAAACCTGGAATTGCTGTCAGGATGAGAGCTCAGCTGCTGTGGCCTGGTCTCTTCACAGATCTTTTGCCTTCACCTGTAATTCCCTGAGTCTCCAAACTCCCTCCATCCTGCGCCTGGGCAGCAGAGGATTCCCACACCCAGCTGTGCAGACACCAAGCTCTCCAGGAGAGCTCCTCATGGAGAAGGAAGGAAAGTCAAGTCAAGTTCCCTTTCACTTTCCTGCACTGGCTGGGCCTTCGGAAAAGCAGAGCCAAATGCACCAACCCAGGTGCTTACCCAAAGGTCTTGGGAATCACAGCAGGATCTCAACATCGGGGAGTGATCCAGATGTGCAGCAAGGCAGCCATTCCACTGTTTTGGGAATCATTACAGGATCTCGGTGTGCAGGAGTGATCCAGATGTGCAGTGGGGAAGCCATTCCACTGTTTGGGGAATCATAACAGGATCTCAGCATCTGGAAATGATCCAGATGTGCAATGGGGCAGCCATTCCCTGTTTTGGGAATCATTACAGGATCTCATTGTGCAGGAATGATCCAGATTTGCAGCGGGGCAGCTGTTCCACCAAACAGCATTCTGGGAAGACCTTGCTTCATCCCTGACAGGGCCGTTGTTCAGCTGAGAAAGGCAGAGGGTGGCCAACATCTGTTTCCACGGCAGATGGTCTCCAGCTCCTTATGTCCTTCTGCCTTCAGCTGCCACAAAGAAACAAATCCCAGAGGATAGGAACTATCCATGCTCACAAGGAATGAGGAGAACAAAGAAAAAGCAGGTTTGACCTTAGGTCTTGGAGCTGTTCTGCTCCAGTGGCAGGTTCCCAGGGTTAAACCCCCAAGGGCTCTGGTTTAACCTGGCAGGGGGTGCCACTTTTGGGGCACAACTTCTCAGTGCCACGGGGCTGCCCACCACAGATTACTCTGAGCTCTTCCTGTGCAGGAAGGAATAACAACTAATTAACGGTGGGGTCCTGTTTAATCTGTCCTGTCAGGCTGCTCTCACCTCGTTAGCACAGAGCTGTTCCCTTCCCTCCCTGCCTGGCTGGCACAGAGGGCTGGAATATGTGCTGGAAAATGTGATATCCTGGGGAAGACAATTCCCAATGGGATCAGGAGGAGTTACTACAGGCAGGTGAGTCAAAGGAAGTGTCCAAGGCCAGGTTGGATGGGGCTTGGAGCCCCTGGAAGGTGTCCCTGCCCATGCTGGACTGGATGAGCTTTAAGGTCCCTTCCAGCCCAACCCATCCTGAGACTCCGCAGTTCCATGACTCTCCCAAGCCAGGGGCTGCAATCCCAGGATTTTAGTTCTGCTGTTGTTGAGGGCTCTGAATTAACCACAGTGACTTTGACCATCTTCCAGAAATCCCTTGGTTTTTTTCTGCTGCCGGATTATTCCTGCCCCTAATTCCCTCCCAGGACACCAAATGTCCCATTACAGAGGTACCCACAGTCCTTTAGAAACCTCAGCCCAAATTCTGCTTTCAGTGACAGACTTTAGACCCCAATTTGACTGAAATCAGAATTTTCGTGTGGATCTCCTTAACTCTAGACTTTATTTCTACCTCAGCTGCAGATTTGAGCTGCAAATGAAGAACTCTACAGCAGTTTTAGGAAATGTAGTGATTTGTATGTAAAATGTGAGTGGGAGGGAGCAAGTATTAGGCTCTGAGCCACAACCGAGTTTTACACATGAAATGCAGCTAAATCTTTTGATACATTAATTTATCTTGCTTAGATATTCAGCCTTCATACAAAATAAGCACATAAAATTATTTTCCCCATAAAAACATTAAAATATGAAGGAAAAAAAATGAGCTGGGGGCACAAAAGAGAACTGAGCATCAGCTATAACAGAAATACACATTGCCTGGGCTCAGTTTCTGTACAGCTTATTGCTTTATTTTCTACTGCTGCTGAAGTTTCATCTCATTATATTTAGTGCATATATAATTATCCTAACCTAAAGAGTACCTAATAAACATTTTTTTTTACATCTTTATAAATACCAAGCACATTTCCAAATAATATGGTTAGAAGGAAGTTCATGTCATGATTTTTACGTCAGTTAATTGCATCTGACAATCATCTCAAAAAATACTTGGTAAACCACCATGAGCAGCCAGTTACTTCAAGGTTTTAATTTGGCCAAGTGTTTTTCCATAGATGATTCCTGGGATTGCTCTGATGGAGGCAAATTTCATTTTATAGCTGTACTTGTGTGAACTTTTATCAGTTTCCTCTATATGTACTCATGTATGTGCGTGTCCTTTTCTTTTCTTTTCTTTTCTTTTCTTTTCTTTTCTTTTCTTTTCTTTTCTTTTCTTTTCTTTTCTTTTCTTTTCTTTTCTTTTCTTTTCTTTCTTCCTGCCTTCCTGCCTTCCTTCTTTTTTCCCTCTTTTTCTCTTCTCTTCTCTTCTCTTCTCTTCTCTTCTCTTCTCTTCTCTTCTCTTCTCTTCTCTTCTCTTCTCTTCTCTCTTTTCTTTCTTTTCCTTCTTTCTTTTCCTCCTTCTTTCTCTTTTCTTCGTTTCAAAAATCCAGGGCATCTCCCTTCCCACACACTAGTAGAGCTTTGGGGGATATATTGCTGAGAAAATCCTTGCATCAATTTTCTAACATCAGTCCAGAAGCTTCAATCTGGGGTAATCCCAGAAGATATGAAAATTATTCCCTATTCTGTCACATCTCCTCCAGCAATTTGTTGAGAGTTTTGTGTCTATTGTGTTTAAGACACTGTTTACAAAATCATAACAATTAAGGACTGTTTAAATTAGCTTTATCCCCAGTAGAAACACATGGGAGAAAATGAGAAACTAATCAGATGTGCAGCACATAACCTCCAGAACAGACAGACACTTGATGTCCTGACCTTCTGCAGGGCTGGAATGGCAGTGGGAGGGAGAGATGCAGGTGTGACAGGACTGGAGCACAGCCCCAGCTCCTTGTGCATCCATGTTGCCCTTTCAGGTGCCAGGTACTGACTCCTGCTTTTCCCAGAAGCTCTGCCAAGCAGAATGCACACATTGCTGTGGTGCAATACAGCTTCAATTCTGGAACTGGAGCTTACTGGAGAATCAGGGCCACATCCACCTGCTGTGCCCTGAGAGCTACTGGCCATGTCCCACAGTGCAGAGACACCTTTTGTGCTGGGTTCTGCTGGTTTTTGGGGATGTGGTTGGACTCATCCCTGATGAGGTGTGTGCTGCCCTTCCTTCAGTCACAGTCACAGAAACCCGGAATGGTGTGGGCCAGAAGGGACCTTAAAGTCATCCAGTTCCAACCAGACCACAAGTTGTGGCTTCCTCGTCCCTGGAAGTGTCCAAGGCCGGGTTGGATGGGGCTTGGAGCAGCCTGGGACAGTGCGAGGTGTCCCTGCCCATGGCAGGGGTGTGGAACGGAATGGTCTTTATGATCCCTTCCAAACCAAACCAAACCAAACCATTCCATGACTGTGTGACTTTCCCTTCGGAATCAGCCCCCTCTCCCTGCCCTGAGGAGCTCTGGGCATGAGGCCCTTGCAGAGGTGGGGAGAGGTACCAGTTTGCAATGATCTCAAACTCTGCAAGAACAAGCCCAAGCCCCAGCTCTGCACAGCCCTCAGTGCTGGCAGCTCTGGAGCCAGAGCCAGGTGTTGTGTTCTGCATCCTCGTGCAAGGGCAGCAAACTCCAGGAGAATGAGCACATCCTTTGCTCTGATTGCTCTGTGCAATTCTCGTTTCTTCAGCTCTCCCTTTCATTTGAATTGGCAGCATTGCTCCTCTCAGCCCAGTTGTGGGGTGCAATGCTCAGGGAAGCACTCTGTGTGCCTAGGGGCCTTTCCATGCTAACCCCCCTGGGTGACAGCATTCAGGGATGTCATAATTGTCACATCCAAGGGCATCACCCTGCAGTGTGTGCTGCATCCCTTCCCTTTGCACCTTCCTCCTTCAGGATGCTCAGTTCTCAGCCAGGAGCCCTGAAAGACCCAATCCTAGAACCATCCTGACAGACACAGGGTTTTTGGCACTGGCTGAATTTAAAATCCTCCATCTCCAGCTCATATAAATGAGGGCAGCTACTCGCTGGAGAGCTCTGATTTACACCACAGAGGATCTGACCTGGAAATGTAGAAGCCTCCTGGAGATTAGTCATGAGAAATGCAAAGCACTATTAATAACAGTGTTTATAACACAAAAAAACAGAAGTGTGAAAACACAAACACTGAAGATATATGTTATAAATTTTAATTTGAGTCTGCGAACTTCGGTTTATTTGCCTGCTCTGACAGTGTGTCACTTCAGGACGGCCTGGGAGGTCTGAGTCCTGGCACAGAAGGCTCCAGAACGTCATCAGTGCTACCAGATTTTCCTGAGGAATGGGGCCCTTTGTAAGAACTTGCGTCAGAATACAAGACTTTGCGTCTGAGCCTTCTAAGGGCTGAGCAGAAGGCAGTGCTGGGGGAGCAGAGAGTGCTTTGACAGAGGACTGGAGCTCTGCTGAGCTGAAGCTGAGCAGCAGAAGGCTGGCTTGTAGCAGCTTCTCCTAGGTGACATTGTTTGCTTTCTCTGGGTGAATGTTTTAAAAGGCATCTGCTGAAATGTCTTGCAGAATTCGCACAACATATGTGCAGATTCAAATGCAAATCTGCAGCACATCCCTTTTGCCACTTGAGCTTTGTTTAAAACTTTGCCATCAATTCACTTTTTTTGTTGTTGTTTTTTTGTTTGTTTGTTTGTTTTGTTTTGGGTATCATCTGCTCCCATCCTTGACCATGAAAGGTTTTGTGCCTCATGTAAACACACTTTGAAACTGTCTTCTAACAAGAGAGGCAGAGCGAGATGTGACAAGAAGACTTCAGGTCTAATCTGCACAGCTCTGGAAATCCTGAAACTTCTCTGAGCCCAGAGCTTGCAGAGAGGTTGCAAAGCACTGGCAGAGAAAGGAGGCTCCGCCTCAGCTCAGAGGGGCTTTGTTTCCCTCTTAGATGACAAAGCAGCTGAGTGCATGAGTGCAGCAGAGCTGTGAATCCGTGTGTCCACCTTCACTGCAATCCCCCAGGCACAGCAGGAGTGCAGGACCCACACCCACATGGTGCCACAACAATTCCAGGCTACATTCCTGTTTGGATGAGGATGCAGCAGGAGCATGGGCAGTGCTTCCGGCCCTCCTCCAGGGCAGCCCCTTCCCCAGCCTCCGTGCAAGGGTGTGAGCAGAGCAGGAGCCTCTCGGAGCCTGGCCCAGGAGTGCTCTGGTTCCCACAGAAATACAGCAGGGTTCGGACTGGCCTGGCAATTCTGACTCGTGAAGCAGAAGAAATGCACCCACCTTGCTTGGAAGGGCTCCAGGAGGAGCTATTAGAGCTTCACAGAGTTCCCTGCTCCTTTCCTGAGCTCCTTGTGCCAGCGTTGTGCAGCCTGGTGAGTTCTGGGCTGGCCTGTGCCGAGTCCCAGCCCTGCCAGGGCTGGAGCATCCCTGCTCAGAGCACTGTTCAAGCACTGCTGCCTGGAGGGTGAGGAAATGCTGCAGAGCTGAGCCCTCTCCTGCTGAATTAATCAGAGACATTGGCAGAATTTTAAAGTGTTGCATTGTCTGTACCAAGGTGGGGTTGTTCTGAGGCTGTAGCAAAGAGAGTTTAGGACCCAAGAGAAATGGCATTGCTGGGTGAGGTTCCCATGGCTGCTGTGCGTTCTCTGTGCTGGGTGAGCTTCATCTCCTCCCTGTTCCTCTGCAAATTTCTGTGCCAGAATCGATGGTGTGCCAGAGGGGCACAAATGGCACGGAGCTGCAGGATGGTGCTGAGGAAAATGAGGGCCAAAACTGACTTTCAAAGGTAATCCCAGTAGCCATGGGACAAAACTAATTTTCCAGTGGTCATCTCCAGCTGCCCAGAGTGTAGAGCTGGACTGGGATGAGTGGGAATGCTGGGCAACACAGCAGGGGACAGCCTCAGCTGCCTTGCAGGGAATAGGAGACCTTTTTATTTACATCCTGATTATTGATTATGACCTGCAGCTTCCATGGGAGTCCACAAACACCACAAACAAAGAGGAGAGAGACCAGAGACAAGAATGACTCAAAATATTGCAGGCGTGAAAAACTGCTGAGAAACTTGTGCTGAACTGGCCTCAGAATATAAATTGCACGAAATATTTCTCCTTGCTAGAGTGCCTCAGTTCTCTGATCTCCCCCTCAAACCACATTATGCAAAAGACATCTGAAATTAGCTTTGGTCATTTCAGTTTATCCCTTATTTTGCTGAGTGATGGGTAGTGGATTTCAAGGTGACTTCTCAATTGCCAGAATCATTCCAGTCTGTTCCTGACTGACTGGATGGGAAAAGCAGCAAGAAGATGAACTGATTGTGCACCAGCCCATCAGATAAATATGTGGCACCTAATTTCACACACCTCATGCAAGCAGTCAATTAATGCTCCTGCTCTGGCACTGAGCACAAGCTCCATGCATACGACTGGGCTCATTGCAGCATGTCCAAACCTCCATGAAAATGGAGATTAGCTACAGGGTCTGGCTGAGGACTTTGCAAAGAGATGTTATCCGAGGGTCCTTGCCACACAAGCATGAGTAGGAGTGGAGACATGGTTTCAATGCTGATACAGTCTCTGTTTACTGGATAACATCGAATCAATTGTTTCCAGCCCCCTGATGAATCCGATGCACTCCCTGATCCTGCAGTCAGTCTATTAGACATGGATTGAAGTCATCAGCAAGGAAATTATGTTCTCTGAGAGGTGACACTCCAGCTCTCTTGGGTCTGTGCTCTTTCTGCCACACTAGAACCCTGTTCCAGGAGAGCAGAGAGGAACAGAAGCAATGGGAGAGAAGAATTTATGAACCAAGGTGGTTATTGCATTGTTAGGAGGAGTTTTTCACCAGTGCTGAATTCTGTAAGAAAGTCAGGACTGCCTCAGCCTGTCTTTGACTGTGCAGTGCTGAGGGTGGGTGACAGGAGGTTTAAAATATCCAGGGGAAGTCACAATTGGAGAAATGTTGTGGAAGCAGCTCTGGATCCCCGTGCACAGACACATAAATGAACTGCTGGGTTCATTTCCAGGCAGCAGGAGCACCGAGGACACAGTGAAATGAAAAATTCAGAGAGGAGGAAAATGTTCTGCTGTTCAACAAAGAGGGCTCCACAGGGCAGAAAGGCAGCAGGGGAGGAGATGGCCTCACTCTTACAGATGTTTTTTGGAGGAAACAGATTCACTTATGACTCAGGTCCAGAAAAATGTCTGTGAAATGTCTGCACTTTACTTGGGTGGATTTTGTTTTGAATTTTTTTTCTGGGAAATGGGAGGAGTTAGCAAATGTATGGACTCTGCGCAAAGCCAACACATTTTCCAAGTGAAATTCCCTTGCTGGTCTCTTACTTTTGGGCTGAATCTGTGCTTTTATCTCAATCAGCCCATGGTGCAGAGGAGGCAAGAGGGCTTGGGGCAGGTGAGTGCACATTGATCATGCATTGCTCTTCATGGGGACAATTTAGGGGTGTACAACAGGAATGTGTGAACCCAAGACTTGAACATTCTGCTGCTCTACCAGAGAATTTACCCTCCTGATTTCATTTTCAGACCATGTCTGAAGTGGCCACCTCCTTGGTCTTTTGCCTCAGCTACTGAACCCCATCACTGCTGTGGGGTCTGACAGAGCCCACTGGTGTTCCAGCTTTGCCTTCAATAATTGAAGTTCCTGCTTTGTTAAATACTTTCATATCTGCCCATTTTAATATCTGAACACCTGGGAGTTATAACTGCAGTTCAACAGGTCCCTGTCCCTTGGCTGAGCTGATGAAAGACCATTTTCCAGCTTGCAGCAAAGGAACAAGGTTTCAAAACTCTGCAGATAGTCTGGACTTCAATTTTAGCATCTGGGCTCAGTGCTAATCTTTTATTGACAGTGCCCTCAGCATTAGAATTGTGACAGAGGGCACTTAGACGCTGCCTGGGGACTCCCTCAGTAACCAACAAAATGAACACCAGTAGAGGGGCGTCCTCCACCCCCCAGAGATAGGGATTTCCTGCCTCAGGAACCTCTCCAACACCTTGTCTTGCCTCTGAGTGCCCCGAGATGTGCCCCCACAGCCCCACTTCACACTCCTGAGTGCAGGGGAAGCATGAAGGATTCCAGAGCCCCACAGCCCCAGTGCCAAGGACCAGCATTGCCCCAGAGCCTCCAGGTTCAGAGCACTAATGAGAAAGCTGGCACAAGGAGAGGGCAGTTGGATCATCAGCCCCAGTTAAAAGAACCCCCTCCCGACTGGTTTTGTGTCCCTGAGGGTGGGGAGAGCACAGTGTGGGGGCTGAAGGTGAGTGATGCTGCCTGAGCACCTGGCACAGCCCTGCAAGGCCAGGGATGAGTGCCAGTCCAGCCCACATCCCACTGGGACAGCTCCAGGTGACTGTGAGGCAGCACTTTGCTTCTCTCCATAATCACTGCGGACAAGGAAACAACACCACAGGATCCATTTCTCATGGATCTGCTGGTGCCAGTTTGAATCATGTCCAAGAGCCTGTCACTGAGGCTGGCAGAGATCCACCTTTGCTCCCTGCTGGAGCCTGTGGGAATGGCTTGCCTCTCTCCATCACCTCGGTGCACACTGTAGACCTGCCTCTCTTTGCTGTTTTTTTGCAGACAAGCCACGAATGAACAACATCCTCACTTCAGCCACCGAGCCCTACGACCTGTCCTTCTCCCGCTCCTTCCAGAACCTCTCCCACCTCCCACCGTCCTATGAGTCTGCTGTCAAGACGAACCCGAGTAAATATTCATCTCTGAAGAGACTCAGTAGGTGTCAGCTTGTTTCATTGCCCCTGTACCTCACGTGTGCTCAAGCCGCAGTGGGCACGGCATTAAGGCACTGACCCCCCTCCCTCTGCCGGGGCACTCCTGGGTTGGTATCTCCGGAAATTATTCCTTTGGCTGTCGCTTCCCATCAGGGATGAGTGTAGAGAGTCATTTCATTACTGGGCGAGTACTTGTGGTTATTTGCTTGCTGACCTCCTTGCTGTGCTGCCTCCCACTCCTCCACTCAAATCTGCTCCTGAGACAGTCATCTGAGAATCCTTTTTTCCTCTCTGCTGAAGTCGAGCCAAGCCTGGCTGGGTGCTCAGAGCTGCCCTTGGCACAGCCAGGGCAGGGATCTCACCAGCCACAGGGGCAGCTGGAAATGACAACAGAAAGCTGCTAAGGTGGTTGGGAACATCTTTTCCAGGAGGAGCCCTGCCTGCCTTGGGCAGTGCTGCAATCCACGTGTTCCATGGTGTGTGTCCAGAGCTGCTCCTGACCTGCTCCATGCTCAGATTCACAGGTGTTTTGGCTATTCCTGCACATTTGACCTATTCACACTCATTAGCATCTCTCCTTTCCTGCTGTTTTATGGATTGCATTGTTCTGCCAATGGTGCTCCAGTTCATCCCCTTTGTTGATCTCAACCTCTTCAGCTTCAGTGGGATTCTGAAACAAGTGATTTTTGTGCAGGAAATGCTCTCTGCAGACTCACCCAGGGTCTGTAGTTTCCATGAGCAGTTTCTGGATGCAGCCATGGAGTCACATTGCCTAACTTAGAGAAATAATTTAGATGTTTGCACTTGCAATAGATCATTGAGGGGAGAGGAAGATGAGAAGCAGTTCTGACTTAGTCTGTATAAAATCTGCATTCCCAGTTTAGCCAGCTAAGGGAGGCACACCAAATTAAGTGGCAGGGAAGCCCTTGGACTGTCCATAAGAAATATCTGTGGAAGATTTTTCAGAAGAGACAATGAAATGAAAATGTAGCACCAAAAAAAAAAGATCTCAGTCCACTCCTTGGCTCTTCAATGTGGTACTTACGTACCTGTTTAATATTAAGGCAAATTCATTTGATGTGCTTAAAAGTAACACTGTGCTGATCTCTGTTGGAGACCACAGCTGAGTTATTTGGGGATTGGAGCCTGCCCTCTTCCCTGTTCCATGTGCCCTGTGCACAGCTCTGCTTCTGTCATGAGCTTTGTTCCCTGGAAACGCTTGGATCTCACATTCCCAACCAAAAGACTTTTCCCCCCTCAGCATCCCAGTGATGAACAGTCCATGATCATGAGTAGCTTGGATGATACTGTCTGATACTGGAAACCCCTTGAAATCAGGGCATGGTAATATTTCTGCTTTAAATTGTCCCCATTTCGAGGTGATCAAAATGAGGATTTCTCTGCACACAAAATACACCCTCTGGAGGCCCTGGCACAGGGTGCCCAGAGAAGCTGTGGCTGCCCCTGGATCCCTGGCAGTGTCCAAGGCCAGGCTGGACGGGGCTTGGAGCAACCAGGGACAGTGTAAGATGTCCCTGCCCATGGCAGGGGTGGCACTGGATGGGCTTTAAGGTCCCTTCCAACCCAAACCAGCCTGGGATTCTGCAGTGTGATCCTATGATTTCCTGGATCTTTGTCTACAATGACAAAAATAGGTTTGTGTTAAGGTGCCAAGATTAAATGTTCTGAGTGCAGTCAGTGCTCCTGGAGCCTTCCCTGCCCCTCTGGGCAGTCCCTGTCCCACTCAGTGGATACCTGGCAGTCACCAGGAACCCAAGGACACTGAGCTTGTCTTTGTCCCTTGGCTGGAGAGGGGTTCAGTCAACCCCTTCAATATCCACCCCACCAATCCCAGCAGGGGATCCCTGCTCACTGCAGGGCAAATCCCACCTCTTCACCCATCCAGGGCAGGTCTAGACAGACTTCAGTGCTCTCTGCAGGACACCAACCCAGCCCCTTGCACAGCACCAGGTAAATGTCAAACCAACTGCTTGACTCTGTATTTTTGAGTAGCCAAATAGTTTCAGCTCTGAAACTGCCAAGCCCTCCCTGCTCCCACTGGGATTGAATACACTCAGCATCTCCAGAATCACTGACTCACTTTCTTACAGCTGCTCTACTCCAGAGCCAAAGGAAAAGAGGCACCCAGCTCCCAAACCTCCCCTTGCAAAATGCCAGTGAGATAATTTTCTTATTCCATATGAAGAAGCTAAAGGCAACACAAAAAAAAGTGAGATATCTAAAAGCTGGAATTCAAAAATTATTTATTGGGCCTTCATTTTTCTTATTTAAAATTACTTCTTTCCAATGGACTGCCCGTCATGGTTAGAAAAAAATAAAAAAAAAAGTTATGAAGAGGTCATTAACAAATATTTCCGTTTGAGTAAGGTAAAAAGCATTAGATATTTTTTAAGGCTATGTTTCAGGTCCTTGTCTGGGTTTCTTTGGGCTTGCCAGGCAGGGAAAAGTTACTTATTTTTCTCCAGTTAGCAGAGACAGATCTTGAAAGACCAGGTCTCTTTATCTCCCTGGCTCTTCCTTCAGGGCACAGACACCAGGAACCCACCTGCGTTGTCACCTGTGTAGTGGGAGGGTCTCTGAGGGGCTGGGCACACCCCTGTGCCCTGGCAGGTGGGAAGAGAAGTGATGGGAGGGTGTGGGAATGTGGCTGAGCAAGAGCAGCTCGATTAATTCCATCCTGCCCAGTGCTCCAGGGAATTGCTCTTCCCAGCTAAGTGAGAAAGGTCAGTCAGGAAGGAAGCTCATATTTTCAGGCATATTAAACCACTTGGTGCTGGCTGGAGAATCATCACAAATGACTGTGCAGCTTGGAAATGTTAAAGCCAATTAAAACAAGGAGAGACAAGCCCAGAGAGGAAACCTGCTGAAGCTGCAGAGAAAGAAAGCTGGGAAAATTACCTTTAGGAAAAGCAGAGGAATTATTGTGATGGCCTCACATGCACACACATATGCACCTATTCTCACCATGATAATATATAAGAACAGGAAGAAAATCTGTCCTTGGCTGTTCTGCTCCATGTTCTCTTCCTAGAGCACCACAAACGTGCCTCATTTCTGTGTGCCAGAGGAGCTCTGCTCTGCCTTTCTGCAATGGCATCTTAGGGTGAGGTGGAATGTGTAAGAGCACTTTTGGAGGATCTCCCTCCAAATGGGAAAACCAAAACAACAAAAAACATCAAGAAAAGCTGCCTGAGGGCAAATCAGCTTAGCCTGAAGCCAAGGCAGTTGAAGTACTCGAACATTCCTGAGGTTTGGTGAGACCAGCCCTGGTTGATGTTCTAGAAACTGCCAAAGGAGGAAAGAAAGGGCAGAAAAATCTCAACGAAAACCTATGAAAAAAGCCCAGAAAGTGTGCAGAAAGCATAATTTCCAATAATTCCAGTTCCTAATGTTTAAAAAACACAAGTGAAGACCCAGAAGTATGGGATTGATTTAAAAATAGAAAAATTCCTGTCAAGCAATTGCACCAGTGATTCCTTTTTGTCTACTCACAATTTCTGCTTTTTTGGAATCCTCTTAGGACTTTTTTTTTTTAAATTTTTAAATACATCCTTGATGGAGAAACATACTGGATTGGAGTTTTATTTTGGTTAAAATCGTGAGTGTCCATTCTCATGTAAGCATCAATGACAAGATAAGGGGCAGGGTTATCAGATCCCAACTGTCCCAGGGACTGTGCTCGTGTGATGAGGGTGACGTGAGTCAGTCTGGAAGGTGTCCCTGCCCATGGCAGCGGGTTGGAACTGGATCATCTTTAAGATTCCTTCCAAACCAACCCATTCTATGACTCCAAGATTTCAGTTCCTGGAGAAACTTTGGTTTTGGCCAACTGTGCAACCAGACCTCTACATTTCCCACCCCTACACAATGGGCGAAGCTCCTGGAGCTCCACTCTCCCAAGCCTGGAGCTGGATTTGTTTCACTGCTGTCCCTGGGAGCAGGAATTCTGTGGTTCCAGCGCTGTGCTGAGCTCTCCCTTGGCACGGGGCACATGTGTGATGCATCACATTCCTGTCAGGCTTCATTCCCCATCCCTGGCTCAGGCTGACGCCCCCCTCAGAGCCAACAGCCTGGAAAATGTCTGTCTGGTGCTGCCTAGAGCAGCTTGTTGGATGCGACACACGGCTGTTCCAGCTCTTCTGACTCCTTTGAGATGGAGATGAGAAGTTTTTCCACACCTGGAAATGTTCCTCCTACGTGTGTCCCTCAGCATCACTGGGAGCATGGCCTGAGTGAGCTTAGAAGCACCTTTGAAATGAGATCAGCTCCCTGAGACGTTTAGCCATGTCCAACAAAAGGCTGAACAGACCTGTACAAGGGTCACAGAGTGGGAGTGGGAAGGAAAAGGTATTTTTAATGCTCCTAATGGACAAAATGCTTTAAAGTGTAAAGCATGCCACATTTTTAATCTAAATTAGCAAGGAACAACTTCAAACCACTTTCAATCAGCTGATTGTGCCACCTCTCTAGCAGCCTCAGAGCTGTAAACATCATAAGCTGGTTTAGGTCCTGCTGGCAATTACCAGAGCCAGGTGTGAGCATCCAAGCACATCTCCATTTGGGATGTTCTGTGCTTTAATTACATCTATTTAGAGTCACTTGGGCAAATCCAGTGGAACTCCTCTCATCCAGAGCAGAGGCCAAGTGCCAGAGTGCTAATTGCTTCATTCCCATTCTGCAGCCAGCCTCCAGCATCGCGTCTAAGCCTGTGCACACCGAGCGTGGCATTTCTATCTATGGCCACAATATAGAATAAAAAGGCCTACAATTCCTGGGGCCATATGGAATTTCCCCCACCCTCAGGCTTCCTAGAAGGTGATTTTAAAGACACGAGAGCTCAAGGCCAGGAGAGCTGCTGCCTGACATTTGCAGTGAGACATCCTTCCAAGAAGTGTTGGATGGCAAAACATAAAGACTCATTCCTGCAGTGTGTGCTCTGGAGAGCAAATCCCACGAGCAGGAAGTGAGCACAGGGGAGCTGTGGGTGACCTCACGCCTTGGGGATGTGTGGGCTGTGAGGAAGGGGTTGGCAGCAGCACTGGTGCCAACAGGCCATGGCACAGACATTCTCAGCTCCTACTTCTGGATGTGAGACAGGGAACCAACCCCACCTCCTCACAGATCTTCTGGGTTGTGCACAGGGGCCTGGGAGCAGTGAAGTGAAGGTGTGGGAGAGGGGACAAGGACATAAGTGAGGGACGTGGCGCAGCACAGAGTTGTGACAGCTCTGCAGGGTTTGGCTGAACTGGTGTATTGTGAGCAAAGCTCTGAGATGTTGTCAGCACCCACCACATGAGCTCTGGCTCGTGGGACAAGCAGCCAGTGGTCTTCAAGTCTCAGCCAATGTGGTGCATAAAATCTACAGATTGATGGTTATGTCAGAAGAAAGAGGGAATTTCCACCCATATTTAACTACCAGACCTGTTAAGGGCCTACAGGGAGTATCTACCTCACCTGCCTCATGATCGCCTTGACTGTCCTGCAGTAGAGCTTTGCTTTTTTTGTCACTCTAACATCCTCAGAATCTCCATGCATGGGAAATTTTCATCCTCCCACATCTCATCCTCTCCCATCTTACATCACCTGCCAGGGACTGAAATACTGGAGCTGAGAAAATAAACAAGGTTCCTCTTTATTATCATATATCTTCATCATATTTGTCTTATAAGCAAATGACTTTCCAAAGGAATTTTATGTCAGTCCCAGGAGCTGGCTATGGATGTGTAGAAGAGGATGTCTTTGCCCATCAGCACTTGGCTCAAGTCTGGTAGGAAAAGTCCATGTTGGGTCCTCTGCGTGTTCCCAGCTCTGAGGGCTCCATGCTGAGCTCTTCCTATGAGGTTACTTTGCAACAAGCCTCGTTTCTCCTGTAAGGTAGAGAAACTTCCTTTACCTTTGCATGAGGAATCCCCTTCCTGCACACCAGTGCTGTCCAAGGAGAGGATGGCTCCTGCCAGGTGTCTGGGATGGGTCTCACTCTGAGGTGCTCTGAAGCCACTGATGAGCCAGAAAGGAAGGGGGATGCTTTTGGTCACATCAGGAGAACATCTCAGACAGAGAAATGAGGGAGAAGGCTCACAGGGATGAGCATTAAATGTGGTTCCATCCCCTGAGCCATGGAGGCCAGAGTTGTGCTCTCCCACTTGTGACAGTGGAATTTTGGGGAGGGATGGGCCATCTGGGCTTTGCAGCTCTGCAGCCACAAGCACATCAGGGCATCTCAGGCTGCCCAAGGACTGCCAAGCCTCCTTCCAGGTAAGTGATCCCAGAATCCCAGTTCACAGCATAAGAACATCAAACAGATTAGCCAGAAAGTTTTTGTGTTTCTGTTGTTGCTTTTTTAAAAAATCTGAAACAATTGTGGAGTTGCTTCTTCAAGTTGCAAGTTGGTTGAATCAGGTCATTGAAGCTGCTGTAGGATTCCAGTGATCTATCACGATACAGCTGCAGTAGCCAATATCGTCTCTGAGACTGCAGCATTTCTATCAAAGCCCAGAAAAGGAGGATGAGTGTGTGTGGGGTGTGTACTGCATTTCAGAGCAACAGAAAGATCATTTAAGATGCAGGAGCAGCAAACTGAGCAAGAAATATTCCACGGGATAAATTCTATCATATCAACTAAGGTTGATTGAAAAAATGGGAAATGAAACCTTAGGCAGGTGATTCAGTGTCTCAGAGACCATCCCGTGACTACCAAACCTGTTTTGTGATCACATTTACAAATATTTAAATGTGGTAATTAAAATGTAATGAGGTTACTCATGGAGTCCACGGAATACCCATGTCTGAGGCCAGAGGTGAGATGTGCATGTCCTCGCACAGGGACCCCTCCTGCTGGTATCACCTGCCCTGTTCTTTCCCGTGAAGGTGACATTTGGGAATTTCTCCATAACTCACCTTTCACGTAAATCATGTGGTACCATGGCCTGGCCTGCACAGCACATGGAGTCTGTTGTCCCATGGTGCAGGAGAGTGGGATGCATTGCCCAGGGACTTACACTGTACCCACGCACTTCACACCCCTCTGTCTGCCAGAAGCCCTTGGTGACACCACCCACACAGGGCTGTCCATGCCTGTGGCAGATGGTCCCTCAGGTGTCATCAGGAGGCAGCTCCACGGCTGTGTGCTGTGCACAGCCCCTCTGCACCCCCGGGACAGCACTCAGACATTTCTAACCTCTCTCTTTCCTTTCCCACAGCTGACAAAGAGGCTGACGAGTACTACATGAGGAGGAGACACCTGCCTGATCTGGCAGCCCGGGGCACGCTGCCCATCAACGTCATCAAAATGTCTCAGCAGAGCAACCACCGGGACAGGCCCCGCCGTCCCATTAGGGCCATGTCCCAGGACAGAGTGCTGTCCCCGGAGAGGATCATGCCCGAGGAGTTCAGCATGTCCTATGAACGGATCCTCTCAGATGAGCAGCTCCTGTCGGCAGAGCGCCTGCACTCCCAGGACCCACTGCTCTCTCCGGAGCGGTCGGGGTACCCCGAGCAGTCCATGTCGAGGGCATTGTCACACACAGATGTCTTTGTGTCAACACCAGTCTTGGATCGCTACAGGATGTCAAAAATGCACTCCCATCCCAGTGCCTCAAATAACTTGTATAATACCTTGGGTATGAACCCGACCTCGGCCAAGCGCCAAGCGTTCGCCTCACGCCGGCACAACACGGTGGAACAGCTGCATTACATCCCCGGCCACCACCACCACTACCGCACCGCCAGCAAAACAGAGGTGACTGTTTGACATGACCCAGTGCATTGTAGATACTCCTTAAGGACTGGGGTGGCCACAGCACCCTGTTCTGCAGTGGCCTTATAGGCCAAGATAACCTCTACTAACACAGTGTCTGCAAAGACTTCTCTGACAGTCCCATCCACGTTGTTTTTAAAGCCACCCCTTCATCAGTGACACAGGAAAAACTGAAGCAGCAGTCAGACACTAGTGAGAGATAACAGAGGAAATTTCCTGATGTGCATCAGTTTCTGTCAAAGAAAGCCATAGTAATCGATGGCTCCTTCCAAGGGCTCACCTGCATTATCCCATAGTTTCCATGAATTCAGGACTTTTCAGTTGCTCCAAGGAGAAGCAGCCTGAGACAGGGAGGAGGAAATGCAGCCCCCCCATCTTGGCAGGAAGAGGCCTCGTTCTTGGTCCTCATGTTTGGCCTTTCTGTTGCAAGTAGGGAAGTTCTGGCTGCTTGGGTCACCCCCAGGCTGCTCAACACCCATCAGCACCCACATATCTATTCTTTGTCACCCTTGGAGCAAGTTCAAGGGCAGACTTTCCTACAGGACTGGCAAATCTAGGGACAAGAATAGCCTGGCTGAGAAATAAAGTTTTAGTTTATCTTAAATATACTCATAAGATAAAAACATACTAGTGCCTACAAATCGCCTGCTCTCTCAGTGTAGGAAGTAGTGGGGTTGATGTGTTCAATAAGCACAAATATGCTGAAATGCTTCTTAGACCCTTTTCTCCACTCATTCTAGTATCTTGGTGTCTCCAACATGTAAATAGGAAGGAGGAAGAGGGTTTGTCTTCCTCCAGCTTCTTGCCACTGCTGAACCTAAAGCACCAGAACCCGATCAGCTCCACACTGATGACCTCTGGGGGAGGTCCTGACCCCCCTGAGACCCCCGTGAGGCAAGGCTGCCACTCCTGTCACAGAGCCTGGATTTCTACCCAGAAGTTTATTTTCCTGATAGCATTTTCCATGGTCCAGTTCCCCTGTTTCTGAACATTTTCTCCTCCCATTTACAGCCTAGAACTCCATATGTAGCAAATGTTTTTCCAGCCCTTAGCAGAGGCGCAAATCTGAGGGTGTCTGTTTACTGAAAAGCAGGTCAGTAACTTTCTGTGGTTTTCTCTCCCTGCAATGGCCTCCCAAGAAAACCTTCCAAATTCCAATTCCACTGAGTCCCAATCCTAACCATGAAGACAGTTACATTTCATGCATACAAATTATATATCCAGCATAATTATAATTAATGGGCATGTTGTATATCTGATATAATGCTAATTAGATACCGTATATTTGTAAAATCTTTAAAACATAGACTCGTGGGTCCAGAATTTGCAAGGGTTTTACCTCTGGCTTTCAAGACAGATTGGGGTTTGCTTTGGTTTTTTGTTGGATTTGAGTTTAGGTTTTTTTTCTTTTCTTTCTGTTTTTTTTCCCCTTTGATTTGTGTTCCTTCCAAATTCTGTAGAACCTAGTCCCACCAGAACACACTTCTGCAGCCAGGAAAGGGTCTCAGAGGGTTTGAAGGCCAGCCACACCCAGTGCTGTAGCTGTGGGTGCTGCATACTGTCCCAGGTGTGCCCTCAAGGCTCCACCACACACACACACACGCGGTGGATCCCGGCAGGCATGCTCCCCCCTCCGGGTGAGATGACGACTGACTTCAGGCCGTGAGCACATTCCTGTGCACTTCTCTTCATGTCCCACATTCCCACACTGACTGTCTTTTTACACGGCTCTTCATTAGGCTTCACTGAACTTTGCCCTCCTCCCTCCCCTCAAATACCTCCCACCTCCTGGCCTTAATGACATTCCCAGCCCAACATGTCAAGTCATGTAGCAAACAATGATCATAGGGCATGAGCGTGAGTCTCCTGTGGAGGCTTTGCTGCAGCACCAGGTATTTCTGGTGCAGGATAGGCAGGAGGAGCACGTGTCCTTATGCCAGTGGGACTTACAGGTGGGCCTCAGTGGGGTGTCCTGGTGGCCTTTCTCTTTCCCAGACTGTCCTGGAGCTGGTCCTATTTCCAGAGCTTTATCCTGCCCCATCTGATGGAGACTGTGTTGAGAAGGACTCCATCAGTGAGAGATTACTGGGGCTTTGTTTGACGGAAACTGAGCTGGGAAGGAATAAATATGTAACAGTCTCCAGGGTCAGATCCTGCAGCCTTGGGCAAAATCACTCTGGGCAACAACTAGAACTGTCTGTGGATCAGGGTGACACTTCACGGCATGGGAGGGATGAGAGAAGACAGGCTCACACCTCATCTCCTGTCCCCCTCCCTTGATGGACATTACTCTTCCCTGACTACCTCCAAGCTCCTCAGCTCAGTCCCTGGATATTTCCTCCCAGAAGACAATCCCTGTGAAAACATTGCCCTTGCTGACCTTCCCACAGGCCAAAGTGTGTGACTTGTGAAGAGAAGAGAAGAGAAACTCTCACAGCTGATGGAGAGGCAGCCCCCACTGAGGTTCTGGGGCTCTTCCATTCTCTCTTGGCCCAAGCAAAGCCAGGGAGATCTGAACACTGTGGGAGAGCACAGTCCACTGTAGAGTCTGCAGGAGCTGTGGTGGCAGAGCTGGAGAAGAGGTGACAGTGGGAGGATGTGGGTAGGTGAACACTCCTCTTTCCATGTCCATAGCTGTGTGTCTCAAGCTCTAGTCCTCATGTAAATGTTGCTGGACCAGATGCAAATTTGGAAATTTTTGTTCGACTAGCCCGAGCCATTTGACCTCTGTGTCTTCTCCTGTTCTGGCTAAAAAATATCACAGGCCCTCTGCTGACATGTCCTACCTGGGCAAGAATCCTTCAGAGAAATCTTAGCCTCATGTCCTTGTCTTTTTTCCACTCACTCAACTGTTTCAAGCAGATGTGTCCCACAAGGAGCCTTTTTAGGCCAAATCTCTTCAGCGACTCTGCCACCACCACAGAAAATTTTCAGCAAATTTCGTTAGGAAGGAGCCGTGCCCTGGATACCACCTAGGCACCATGTGTTCCCACAGCTCGCTCTGTGTGCTGGAATGGGTTGGTAGATGGAGCAGTGGCATTTCAGCACACACAGTCCTTAAGTCATTTTTTTCCTTATTCCTCCTTCTGGGAGTTTGTCACTGAATGAACACATGGTCTGGGACCGAATGTCACGACCCACAGCCTGGTCCCCAGCACTTCAGTTCCCCATGGTCCGCATGTGATGGTACTGGAAATTTCCAGTTCTATGGAGGGATCAGACCGTAATGTCTCTGAAGTGCTTTGAGACCCTCTCACAACAGAAACTGTAGAGCAGTAAAGTGTTTTCGTTAATCTTGTTTGTCATTGTCCTGACACATCGTGTGTGATGTGTCACAATCCACTGTCTGCCCAGAACGAGAGTGCCAGGGTGGGGTTGCCCAGATTCCCACTACTCTCCTCCTGGTCAGGACCCTGACAGGCAGCAGCTCTAAGGGATGCTGTTCCCTGCACTGGGACCTTCCCGCTTCCTTCTCCTCATGTCTGAGTCACCACAACATCCTGCACTCAGGAGAAAAGCGGAAGAAGCCACATTCCTTTGTACAGTAAAGTATAACCTGCCTTGATTAATCTCATATACTCTGAAGAATCGATCTGTCTTTTTCTCCACCCACAGGTGCAAGCACGCACCTTGGGAGTGTCCAGTTCCCAGAGTGCATGTGCAGGGACTGGAGTAGGGGGATGTAGTAAAGTTTATATTATTTCCCACAAGCTGATAATTATTTGCATTCCCTGAGCAGCAACGCATCCTGGATGGCTGCACTGGGTTTTATACAACTCTCTGTGTATGTGTATATAGATACAAATATATATATACATACATACTGTAAAATGCAATCAGTACGTTCTGACTGACCCTGTACCAATCGAAGCTTCCAAACTGTGTTCAATCATTCTTTGAAACACGGAAAACTATTTTTAATGAATCACACACAGCACCACACAAAACAGAAACTTCGTCATAAAAAGCCTTCTAATGCCAGTGAATCGTGTTTTAAGGAAAAAAAAAAATTGAAATATTTTTCAATGTTTTAATGTTCCTTTTATAAATGATGATCTGTTACTTGGGGATGAGGGTGAGTGGGAAGTAACAGAGACAATTGTCTGAGAGTAAGCCCTCCTTCCCTGGCCTGGATTTAATTTCTGTCTGCTGAGCCTGGCTGGCTGCAAAGCTGCTCCCAGGAACCTGAGCTTCCCACACGCACATTTCTGTTCTATCAGAAGCATTCTCACCAGGAAACTGCAGGAGCTTGGCATCAGGTTTTTGTAAGAGATGTTTAGTTCCTGGTAGCTGGGAAGACATCCTCATCTTCTTCCACCACCACAAACAAAATTGCCATGAAACAGGGTAACTTTAACTGTGTTTGAAATGTGTGTTCTGTTTGTATCAATTTGCCATCTTCAGCTCATGGAGAAATAGTTTGTTTTAGCTTAGTTTCAGATTTAGTGCTTAATCTGGAAGGAGGGGCTCTGCTGAAATACCTTTAACATAAACAGATTTCGTGTTCAGGTGTATTTCAGCTGAGTGAAAAAAGGGAAATATGTGAGAAAGGGGCTTGAATATTTTCCTAGCGAGTGTTGTCAGCAATAAGCCTGTGTTGGGGCTGCTCCTGGGGAAATAGCCACTTCTGTGCTGCGTGTCCATAGGCAAGTGGGATAAGGGATCATTCCCAGCTCTCTCAGTTGTGACAGGTGCCCTCCCTGAGCCAAAATCCCGGCTGGGAAAAGCCAACCGGGCTTCACCCAAGGGTGAGGGGAGAGTTGGATGGAGCTGTCTGAGCACGTCAGTGTCAATCTGGAAGAGATCTCTGCTCCCAGCACCCCTGGTCTCCATTGTGGCCACACGATGTCCGGGAGGTCTCCATCTCGGGAGGTCTCCATCTCAGGAGGTCTCTCGCCATCCCAGGAGGTCTCTCTCCATCCCTGGAAGTCTCTCTCCATCCCAAGAGGTCTCCATCCCAGGAGGTCTCCATCCCAGGAGGTTTCTCTCCATCCCTGGAGGTCTCTCTCCATCCCAGGAGGTCTCCATCCCACCCCACTGCCGGGAGGAGCCGCTCCCCCGGAACCTCTGCTCCGCCGCCGCTCCCACCCACCTGCCTGCAAACCCCTGAGACATTTTTGTAGCAAGAGTTTCTTGGCTCTGAGAAAGACACTTCTTACTGTAATATTTTTAGTTTGGGGGACAATATTTCCTAAGAGGGGTTAAGTGGATATTTTTGTGCTTTAGCCCAGTTTATGGATTCCATGTTTATTATACTGTAGTACTGAAGAGGAAGTACGTTTGTATCTGTAACTTTGCACAGACTCTTGGTTAACCATTAAACAAGCTTCAAGATGAGCAGTATTTGACTGTTTTTCTCTGTATTATTCTTGTTGTTATACTTACCTGTAAAAGCACATTCTGTATGTACTGTAAACAAAAATATTATCAGTTTAGTAAAATTTAGAGTCTTAAGGATTTTTCCACTTTTGTCAGTAACAGCTATTTATGGATTAAAAAATAAAGGCAATTTCAACATATAAATTGTTTCTTTTTGATATCTATTGGGGGGAAATAAAAGCCATTTTCTTGGCAGCCTTCCCAATCTTTGTAACCAGCATTTGAAAGGTAGATATCTGTGATTCTGTGTGTAGTTAAATAGCATCTATTAAACTGAATGCTGCAAGGTCTGGAAGACTCATTATTTTTATGTATTTATTTACTGCATTTCATCATCTTGCCAGGAAAAAGCAGGGGGAACGGAGAAACATTACCATTTGCTGTAAAATTTTGTCTCACGAGCCTAGAAGATTTTATTTTAAAGTTGCCCTTAAGTTTGCCTCCATAATCCATGATATTGTCTCCATCTAGAAAGCCTTGAATTGCAAAGTTGGAACTTGTGGAATGTCCCATGGTGGTGAGGCTTCCACAGGGGCTTTGCTTTTGCCCTTGGAAGTGGAGCACACAGAGGAGTTTCCCCATCTAGGTTTTACATTCTCGGATGTGAAAATGCCAGGGAGGTCAGGGTGGGTCTGGCTGAGCAGCCCCCACTGCCACCCCAGAGGGGTCAAACTGCATTTTCATTTCTACCAGCTCTGAATCTGGGCTTCCTTACCACTCTGTCCAGCTGGGAAGCGTGGTGGGGTTTTTTACTTGCCTTTTGTGAAGGAAATGTAAAATTTCGTATTTAACATTGCTGGTGTCCCAGGGATCCTTCCTACTGCTGCCTTGGTGTGGGGCAGAGGTTATCACCTCTCCACCACTCACTCACCAAGCCCCAAGCTCTGCTTTCTCAGTCTTTGCTCTGGCATGTTGGGATTGCCCAGCCTGGAAGAAAAAAATGCTTCAGGATGATCTGACTGGGGCCTGAGAGGAGCCAACAAGAAAGATGAAGAGAGACTATTTACAAGAGATGGAGTGACAGGACAAGGGGGAATGGATTCACACAGAGAGAGTAGGTTTAGATTGGATATTAGGAAGAAATTCTTGGCTGTGAGGGTGGGCAGGCCCTGGCACAGGGTGCCCAGAGAAGCTGTGGCTGCCCCTGGATCCCTGGAAGTACCCAAGCCCAGGCTGGATGGGGCTTGGAGCAACCTGGGACAGTGGAAGGTGTCCCTGCCCATGGCAGGGGTGGCACTGGGTGATGTTTCATGTCCCATCTAACCCAACCCAGTCTGTAACTCAATGATTCTGTATCTTTCTGTTACTTTGCTGCTCAGCTTTAGTAGATCAGACTTTAGTAGATCAAACAAGCTTTGAGGAGCAGCACCCCACAATCATCTTCCAGGGTAGGTCCAGAGGGAAGACAAGGCCCTTTTGCAGCCCTTTGGCCAAGCTTGTTGTCTCCTGTGTGAGCAGAGCTCAGTCAGTCAGAGCTCGGCACAACCAGCACTTCCTGAGGAGCACATGAACCCAGCAGTTAATTAAAATGCATTTTTAAGGGAGAAGTTTCATTTTGCCTGGCAGTTCTATTCATAATTACCCAATTCTGTGTAGCACTAATAAGTGGGGATGGAGCAATGGGGAATTAGCTCATTTCTCCACTTCCCATAAAAGGTATTGAGGAGAACGTCAGGATTTGTGGTGTTGAGAGCAAGTGGTGACAGAGATGAAGCTGAGACCAATTCTTACCTCAAAAGACAGTAAATCCCACTGTTCCAAATCCCTGTGTCGATTGATGTCAGCACTTAGGTGCAGAGCTCACTGTTTGTTGAGCAGCCTTCACTTGAGCCACCTTCACTGGCCTCACTGAGTGACCTCTTCAGCTTCTCTGGTGGTGGCCAGAAGTGGCTGTGGTAGCCTGGGCAGCCTGGCACCACCCCTGATAAGGGTAGGACATCCAAAGCGTGACTGAAGGGACACTTTGGTGGCTGTCCCAGCACAGGAGGAGCCCCTGGCCAGCACCAGTGCAGCCCTGTCACCACCAGTGCCCTGGGTGGTGCAGTGGGATCTCCCCAGGCTGAGCCAGAGCCGTGGTTTAGTTGATGAGGAGGTGTTAGGTCACAGTTTGGACTTGATGATCTCAAAGGTCTTTTCCAACCTAGTTCATTCTGTGATTCTGTGATCCCTGCTGTCTGGGGAAGATCCCACATTCCCTCCCTGGGGAATGGGCCACAGGGCGGGCCTGACCAGAGGGACAGGCTGAGCAAGGCCCTGTGACCCAGCAGGGACCTCACTGGGGGCCCAGAGGCAACAGAGAACAGGACCAGCTGATGGACATTTATCTGGAAGGACTGGAGGGTGGCAATGACAGGATGGGTGAGGAATCACCTGAGGGACAATAAAGCTGGATTTTTGTCCATGTGCCTTGGTCACAGGTCACTCCTACAGCAGGGGCCTGATGTCACCTTGTCACACCAGTGCTGGCACAGAGCCAGTCCGTTAGCAAAGCAGCAATTCCTCTGTCTGGGAAGGCTTGCGATGCTCACACATGAAAAAAGACAGGACTGTGTCCACTCCTTGAAAGGCAGAATCCAGTAAAACTGCTGGGAGGCCCCAAAGGTGCTGTTGAAGTGAGAGTGGCCACTCCATCAGCCACATCTTCCCAGCCACTCTCCCACTCTTCCTGGGCCCCAGCAAAACACACGGGAACGTTTCCCAAACCTAAGGATTAGTAGTGCTCCCATTTGCCTTGGAAAGATGCTGGAAAATGAGGAGGAAATTAAGGACTACAGGATAATTAACACCTGCCAGTGTGCGTTAAAAAAAAAGCAGATCTTGTCAAACAAACTCAAATCAATTCTTTAAAGTTCTTACAGCTGGGGCTGGCAGGATGATGAGGAGGTGCAAAGAGTTTCACCTTTCCCACAGCACTGGATCTTTTGCTGCTGGATAATCTGAGGGAGAATTTTATCACTGCACATCCTTGAGGGAACCAGTGTCAAAGGGCTGCAGCAGAGAGGAACTGGAGGAGCTCAGAGAGGGGTTTCACCCTCTGAAGTGCCACCTCAAGTGGTGTTTGGCAGAACTCAGGGCAAGGCCACATACACTTTACAACACTGAGCGCAGCACTCCAGAAATAAGGATAAAATTGTCACTGCTAAAAGTTTCAGGAGACACACAGAGTTTGGGATGCAAAGAGCAACAAAAGAGGGAAATTCTGAGTCAAGGGTGGGCTGGGTCCTTTGAAGAGGATGCCTAATGCCTAATGCCTAATGCCTAATGCCTAATGCCTAATGCCTAATGCCACCAGTTCTCTCAGACCTGCAGGAACCAGAGCAGGGCTGCTGGGGTGGATGTGGATGCCCAAGTGGGAAAGCATTCCAGCTCAAAACGGAGTTGGGGAAGTGCTTTTCAGTGAGGTTTTTACAAAGCCCAGCATTTTAATTCAAAGTGAGATGCTGAGGTGACAGGGTCACTATGTATAAGCACTTCTAGGGGGTCAAAAGCATAAGGTATTAAACAGCTGTTTAATCCAGGCTCAGAAGGAGCAGCTGCTGAAAGCTGAGGCCAGATCCACTGCCATGGAACAAACTGCCAAGGAGACACAGAATGGGGGATGTGTCCCATTCAATAAATGCTGGATGTCTGCCAACACTGCCTTATTGCCACAGTAATCCTCTGAACAGGAATCCACCTTTCTCTCAGCTGTTTTCACAGTCAGAACCTACAGCTCAGCGAGTCCTTCTGTGACTTGAAGCTCCCTTCAAACCTGGGAGTGTTTTCTGCCCACAGAGGAGAGATCTGTGCCCACAAGGTATTTTTTCCCTAGCAGTCACACACTTAAAGGCATTTAATAATGAATGGGGCTTGGAAGAGCTTTCAGGAACACTTCCATTCCCTGTAGAGCAGAGAGGACACTGGAAGGAGAGACCTTCGAAAGTGACTCACCCCAGGCACAGAGTGAGTCAGGAGCACACTGGGAATACGATGCAGTTCCCCATCCTCTTTCCTTGTCGAAATGCCAAGTAGCAGCTCTTCTGTTCTGCCTCCAGCTTTGGGTAGCACTTTTTTATTTATTTTAATTTGAACTTCAGGGCTGCCGACAAAGCTTGGCCGCTGCCAAAAGAGCTTCAGCTCCGCAGTGACCCCCCGGCCTGCTGTGGGACAGGGGACTGAGGGGAGAGCAGGGGACAAACCTCAGAGGTGACCTGCAGCCTGTGTCCCTTTCACCCAAACATGGCCAGGGAGGTTTCTCTGCTCATCTTGCTGCCTCTCCTTGCTTGACACAAGACTACATCAGGTCAGAAATCAACTCAGGGCTGACTCAGGGCCTTTCAGATGATTCAGTGTCACACTGCTGCCTCAGAGCTCCTTAGGAGCTGGATCTGCTCAGGAACTGTGTAGGGTTATATGGCAGTGCCTGTACTGATCAAAACAAAGCTCAGGAGCTGCCTCAATCCTTCCAGGCCAGGATTCCTCTGTCCCCACCTCAAGAGCTGAACACTGGATGCAGCTGTGACAGCTCTAATACCAGTTGTCCTCAGAGACACAGAGAGGGATTTTTTTTTAATTGGGGAATCGAATTCTGACATATTTAAAAGGTAAATAACAACTGCACTGCCCAAGCTTCCCCCAGCAGTCTCTGGGCCTGTACCTTCTCCCTGGCTGGCTGGATTACCCAGGCATCCAGATCCCAAAGGTTTCCCCAGCTAGGAGAGGTTTTCCTGCTTCAGCTGTCAGGTCTGCTCCACTAAGCTGCCCTGAAAACACTGGGCCTTACCTATGACTTCACCCACTGCTGTGTCAGTGGCAGCCGCAGGAGACTGAATCAGAGCTCACAGAACCACAGAATCAACTAATTTGGAAAAGACCTGTGAGATCATCGAGTCCAGCCTGTGACCTAAAACCACCTTGTCACCCAGACCATGTCATTGAGTGCCACATCCAGGCTTTTCTTAAACATCTCCAGGGATTGTGGCCCCACCACCTCCCTGGGCAGCTCATTCCAATGCCCAATCACCCTTTCTGTGAAGAAATTCTTCCTGATGTCCAGACTGAACCTCCCCTGGCGCAGCTTAAATTGTTGTGAGAACAGCAAAGATGTGTAAGGTGACCTTGGGCCACCACTGCTCCTGGCACTACAAGAAATGATGGAGCCCAGGGAGCCCCTGGCTCAGGCAGACCTTGGGGATCTGTAGATCTATCACGGTGCAGGGAAGTCAGGAGGGTGTGTGCTGCTGCAGGCAGATCTGCCAGGAGCTGAGCTCCAAGAACAGTGAAATAGTGCACTGGGGATTGTATTCCAAGCTGCGGTGGGAAATGGCAGAAGAAGAAATGGGCTGTGTTTTCAGAACAGGGAGGGTTTTATCTGCCCACACAAGCACCTCAAAGCCTCTTTGACACTGCCAACCAATCTGCTCCTGCTGTGCTGGCTCCTGTCTCATGTGTGGGTGACAAGAAATCCTGTTCACCCTAGCTCAGCAGAAAGCACTCTGGGAAAGGTTCAGCTAACAGCGAGGTACAAACCAGGTCCTGTAAGCAGAGATGGGGCTGTATGGCTGGCCTGTGCTTGCCTCGTGCATGAGGCACTGATCGGCTGGGGAGGCGCATGGACACCACATGGTCAGAGAGCTGGCTGGGTACAGGGACACATGAACAGCGACCCTGCAGTGGCAAGCAGCCAAGGAGTGCTTGTTTGGGTTAAGTCTAGAACATAAAAGGGCTCGGTTGGTTACAATAAACAATCTTCTTCAGGACAAGGAAGGAAGTCCGTGTTCCTCATTGCTACGGATGGCGCCCGTATCGGGACTTATCACAGGCGGTGAAAGAATTAGACTGTAACAGTAGCAACTTCCACTGAACCAGGATCAAGGTCGACCAGGCAAAGGAACCCAGACAAGCACCCATCACCTTTATCAGGTGAGCAGTGGAAGAATTATGGGAGGAAAAATATCCCTGGAACAAAGACGGAGCCTAGACCGGGTATGGTGGCTCCTGCATCAGCAGAATACAGACACTTCCGATGCTAAGACAAGTGCCTTCCTGGACAGGGTGTCCACGCATGTAAGACATTTCCTTTCTACTGGGACTTTTCAGTTAGAAGCCTGGTAGACAGTAGGACAGAAACTTTTTAATATTGCCAGGAACGGCGATGCCAGTACTAAGAAGCAAGTCGCAACATGGGGAGCTAATATGGCGGCTCTTAAAGAAAGCCGTGTGAACGTCAGCCATTTCACGACTTCAGAGACTGCCCTGAACTCTCAGGTCCGCTCGCACTCGCTTCCAACACGCCGGACAATTCCGATGTCAGCCCATCCCCTACGGTGCTGTTTGATCCCTACCAGCTGGACCCTAGACTGGAGAAGGACGTACTGCCGTCCGCTCCTGTTACTCTTTGCCCCATCTTTGAACAGTCTCCTTGGGTCGGGGCTGCTTTGGCAGCGCCGCGGCTTTTCACCTTCCCTCTCTTTCCCCGGCGGCTGCAGCGGCCGCTCGAGGCACCGGCACAGGCGACTCCTTGGCCCGCGGCGCTGGGGCCGCGTAAGAGCGGCGAGGGGCGCTCAGGGCCGCGCACAGCGGCGGCGGCAGCGCGG
>VZTG01005937.1:346801-396810 GCA_013397845.1 Melanocharis versteri
GGCGGGAGCGCACTGGGGCCGGCCAGCACCGGCCCTGCCGACCCCGAGCCGTGCCGCAGTAGCTGCACCCAGGCACAGCACGGGCGCGGGACACCCCTACTGCAGCATCCCCTTTGTTCTCAGTGCATATTACACAGCTGCAGGAAGCGGCGGTGGGGATGGGCGAGCCCGGCGGAGAGACCGGAATGCCTGCGCAGCGCGGGAAAGCCCGGGATGGGGCCATCCATACTTCCATAGCTCGATCCGTGCATGTTTTTTCAAAGTAGTAATGAAACTGAGTTGCAGAAAATGGAAGCATGTCTTACGCACCCTACTGCCCCCCCCTCCCCCGGTAACGCAGGAGCGAGGTCTGGCAGGAAGACTCGGACATGTTCTCTGGGGGGCCCATCCAGAAGAACGACTCCTGCCCTGCCGTCCCCCGCCTCGCTGTAATACTGAAGCGAAACTTATAGATGATTTAATCAAGACAGTAGCAACTTGAACACATCTACAGTATTTTTCAGCGCATCTTGCAAATTGACTGTATAGTGCCTTGGTAGAGTACAAGTATATTTTAAATCCACTTAGAGAGTTAATGTTTATATAATTGTAATGTCTCAGGCCTGGATTTATATACCTTCCATGAAGGAATATTAGCAAATTTAGGTATTGTTACATTTCCTGCAGGTGAATTAATTGTTCTAAGTGAAGAGATAAATCATCTACAAGAAATCAGTATTTTTGCATGCCATTTCACAGTTAAGAAGACTTTTGAGCTTCTGGGAAATGCTTGATTTTTCCCAACCTTAGTGTCTTTATAAATGCAAACCATTAAGGTTAGAAAATAGGTTTTAAAACTGGCTCTGTATTTTCAAGTAAACTGTAGATTTAGATAGGACTGTTTATTGGAGAAATTTTAAGTTACCTGTGTGAATGTAGTATTGTATGCTTGCTGAAACTTGTCATGTGGGATGTGTGCTGTCTTTTCAAGAACTCTGATTTAAAAGTAATACTGATTTTTGCTTGCTTGTAATGATGTTAGATGTCACCATAAGATACTATTTGATGTTACTTACGTGCATTCCTTTGCTTGCTCACAGGTTGTTCATGTTAAGAAACTTTCTCAGCAGATATGAATAGAGGTTTGTTTGTAGGGTATGTTAGGGAAACCCTTCCAGTCAAGATCTTGGCTCTGGCCAAGCCCTGGCCCTGACTGGTAAGGGAAGTATGCCATCAGACCCAGGTGTTTCTGTGCTAAAAATGAAATCAAGTCACTTTGACTTGCGGATTTGGTCCTATAAAAGCTGGACCCCCTTTCAAGGTAAACTTGGAAGTCTTGCCCGGGAAAGGCTCTCCAGGTCCTTGCTATGAAATGGGGCTCCCCAGCTGTTGCAGGCTCTGGGTGATGGTACAGTATTTAGGCAGTTGATTAGATAGATTGTGTTACTGTTCTTAGTAAGAAAAGTGCATGTTATCAAAAAACAAAAAAGGGAGAATATGGCTCCTCAAGAACATCTAGATTACACTAAATTTTTGAATGAAAATCAATCAATTTTGATCCCCAGCAGAGCGATGCTGCTCTGGAGATTAGTGTGTACAGAGCCAATTTCCAAAAGGTTTGTGTAGAGATCCACAACTGGGTGCGCAATGGCAAGGCCCAGCTGAGGTACTAACCTGGGGGAGAAGGTATGGTATGCATGTGTTCTATCACAACAGGTCCAAAGTGGTTACCTGTTCATCTGGACAAACATCGATCATCTCCAAGGAGACAAAAGTCCAGTGAGAGGAACACTGCGTACAGTCAGCATTTCCAGTTAATGAACTTCCTCCTGCCTAGACAGCATAGTCCCCGAAGAAGCAACTCTCTTCCTGGGGACATCAGACACCATCTTTTTGTTTGCCCATGCTGTGGGTCTCTTTCTCAGTTTCATAGTTGTCTTTGGTGTGTTTTTTGATTAAAAATGAAGGGGGGCATGTGGGTGACAAGAAATCCTGTTCACCCTAGCTCAGCAGAAAGCACTCTGGGAAAGGTTCAGCTAACAGCGAGGTACAAACCAGGTCCTGTAAGCAGAGATGGGGCTGTATGGCTGGCCTGTGCTTGCCTCGTGCATGAGGCACTGATCGGCTGGGGAGGCGCATGGACACCACATGGTCAGAGAGCTGGCTGGGTACAGGGACACATGAACAGCGACCCTGCAGTGGCAAGCAGCCAAGGAGTGCTTGTTTGGGTTAAGTTTAGAATATAACAGGGCTCGGTTGGTTACAATAAACGATCTTCTTCGGGACAAGCAGGGAGGTCCGTGTGTCTTTGTTCCCCATTGCTATGCTCATGCACTGAGCACACCTGTACCACAGACTCAGCCAGATGGGCTTTGACTAATTAAGCCCAGCATTCAGGTTTTTCTACCTCATTAGTGGCCTTTGACAAGATGCGGATGACTCTGGTGCACACAGCTTTCCAGGTCAGCAGAGGTGTGTCCTTGCTGTGTGACACAGACACTCTCACAGCACACTCACTGACAAACCTACCACTGGGGAACTCGAGTGCCTCCAGTAGCAGAGACAGCCATGAAATCATGGAACTTTTTAGGTTGGAAAGGCTTTTAAGATCATCAAGTCCAGCTGTTTCCCCACCAGTGAATCACATCCCCAGGTGCCACATCCACACAGTTTTTAAATCCCTCCAGAGATTGGGACTACACCACTGCCCTGGGCATCCCCTTCCAATGCCTCATCCATGAAGAATTTTTTCCTAATATCCAACCTAAACCTAATGCAGCTTGAGGCTGTTCCTCTCATCCTTCACCTCATATCTGGGAGCAGAGTCCAACCCCCCATGGCTGCCCCCTCCTGTCAGGGAGTTGTGCAGAGCCACAAGGTCCCCCTTGAGCCTCCTTTTCTCAAGGCTGAGCCCCTTTCCCAGCTCCCTCAGCCACTCCTGGGGCTCTAGACCTTCCCCAGATCCGTTCCCTTCCCTGGACACGCTCCAGCCCCTCAGTGTCCTTCCTGTCCTAAGGAGCCCAGAGCTGTCCCCAGCACTGGAGGTGCCCCAGCAGTGCCAGCACAGAGAATGGGCACTGCCCTGGCCCTGCTGCCACCCCAGTGCTGGGACAGCCCAGGTGCCACAGGCCTCTTGCCCACCTGGGCACACCTGGGCTCGTGTCCAGCCTCTGCCATTAGCACCTCTATTGGGTACAATCCCTTACAAGCCTGGTGCCTGAGCTGTTCCTGGCCCCCTTCTGAGTGCCCTGCTGTATCCATGGGGCAGAGGCACATCCTGGAACCCACCAATGTTGCTGGGGACCCCCTTTATCTCAAATGGTGGGGCTTGTGCCTTCTGGGTTGAGGTCCCTGGGCTGATGCTGGTTCTGTCTCTGAAGCCCTGGGAAGGAGAACACTGGTTCCCCCTCCCTCCAGCTCAGCTCCGTGCCCAGGCCCTGAGTCACTGTTTGTCACTGTCTGTCACTGTCTGTCAGGGATTGGGGGCTCTCTGTGGGAGCAAATGCCATCCATTGTTGTCCTTCTTCCCTGACCAGCTTGGTATTCACAGCAGATGAGAGACAAATTCCCAGCCATGGTCCCTAGGGAGGATGCCTTTTCAACTGTCCACATTTCAGGGATGACTCATTTCCAGAGGCCTTTTCTGTGCCATTCATCGTGGGCAGGGATGAGGCTGTGCAAAGCCAAGTTTATCTCCAGACACCTAGATGAAGGGCCTCTGTTATCCTCATTGTACAAAGAACTGAGGCTTGGGAAGGCAAGAGCAAATGTGTTGGTGCTTTCTGAGGGCTGGGTTTATGAAGGGAACAGATTTTTGGATTTACCATCACACAGCACCTTTGGGCTTACAGGAAAAGCCTCAGCTGCAGCTCTGAATTTGGAGTATTGCTGGAAATTACCTTCAGCAGAGAATGGGGTACACAATCAACACCATCTTTTGTGTATGAATATCCAGTCAGTGCATGGAGACACAGCTGAACTCCCAGGCAGCATCCTGCCCACAACCCCATCCAACATCAGCCAGCAGCTCTTCCCTTCTCCACGCCCAGAACTGCTCCTGAATTTGGGGTAGAGCTCTACAGGCAGCAGAATCCCTTCAGCAGTCAGCCCAGGGCTGCCCTGGTGGAGGTCTGGTTGTGCAGTGAATGAGATGGGGCCACAACAAATGTGAGCTGCAGTCATGGAATGGATCCTTACGCTGCACCACTGCTTCTGTGTTGGTATTCCCAAAATGTTTTGGAGCTATGTGTAATCACAGGAAATCAGTTTCATTATTTTTAATAAACACTCCTCAAGTGCAATCCCAGCTTCATCTCCCAATCCTCCCCTATTTTTCTCACGTCAGCTCCCAGTTTTTCAGTTTAATGCAGAATCTTTCCTGAAAACTATCACTGAGTGAAGTTTGGGAAACATATGGAAGATACTCTCTCCATACAGGATAATCTCTCCACACCTGCCCCCAGCCCTGCTTGCCTTGACACCACCAGAGCTCAATGCAGGCAAAGCAGCACAGAAAGAAACTGAGGGAGCTTTAAATCCTAGGACATCACTGCTATAAACCGGCACCTAATTAGTGACAAAACCCCCACACTACTCACCCAGGCACAGTACTGTCCAGGAGCCATCATTCTGTTCCAATTACTGTGCACTCAATTATAGGATCTCCTGCAAGGAACCTTCTTGTTAAAGCAGCCACCTTTGATATGGGGCTGCTCTGCTCCACCTCCTTTGAAAGCCATTATAAATATTAATTTAGGGTTCTTTGGATCCCTGGCTGCAATTCTCTAACAGGAAAAGTCTCAGGCAGGAGGGCTGGTATTAACCTGTTGTGCTGAGGTCAGGTCAGGGCTGGAGGCAACTTCATTCCAATATTCATTCCTCTGCACAGTACAACCAAGAGCTTCAAGAAGTGAGGGTCTCACAAAAGTTTTAGATGTGCCCTTTTGGGAGTGTCGAGGGAGGCAGAAAAACCGGTTCAAACAGTGGCCGACTAGAACAGAGGGATTGTCAGTGGAGCCCCTAGCCTGGTATGTGGAAAAGGATGTGTGAAGATTTATATCCCATATTTGTGAGATGGGGTAGGACAGCAGGCTAGGAGAGAACTCCAACTGCTTTCTTATTTACAAGCTTTTATTTTTATATTTTACACAGGTTTAGCACCAACCAATACTGCTTTTACTTGAGTGGAACTGACCTTTAGATCATCTGAAAATCCCAATGGAAACACCTCTGAAATGCACCTCGAGCTGGATTCTGAGCACTTTCCTGATTGTTTGAATGGCTGAAAGCCCTGCTCAGCTCACCCCCACACTCACCCTGTGGCTGTGCCTGTGGGGTTGATGAGAGGATGCTGTCCTGGATTTGCAGAAAGCTCCTCAAATATTCATTAGCAACTCCCCAGGAACCTCCAGGCAGCATTCCCGCAGGGATTTGTCCCAAAGGCTGTGATTTTGGACAGACAAGACCACAGGGACTGTGAAGCTGTTCAAGCCCTCAGGGATCTGCTCTCAGCTCTGCCCGTTTGACCTGCAGCAGGCACAGTTCTCACCTGCAGCCAGGGCAGAGCCATGCCTCAGTCCCTGGGCCACAGCTCACTACAGATGTTCTTCATCTGCAGTCATAGAGCATGGACTGGAGGGGAAGAAACACACATGACCATGGGCAGCAGGATCTTGCTTTCCATCCCCAGGTCTTACTTCACCCTCAGGCACGAGGAGAATTCACAGGAAGTTTTGCCTTTTGAGCAGGAAGGAGTCTTAATATTCCTTACTGAAGATGAGCCCCCAGCTCATGTTTGCCAGTGCTGCTCCTCTGCAGACCTGGGGCACCCACAGAAACTCTTTCTTTACATAGGCTGAGAAACACATGAAGGAGGAGGAATATCTTAGAGGAGGAATACTTAACTGAAGAGGACAGATTGCCTGTCCCTCAGCCTGCAGGGCCACTGATGTCTCCTGACACACGAAAGCACAGGGCTGGCGGCCACACCCCAAAAGCCACTGTCCATCTGTGGAAGCCACTGTGCAGGGACAAGTGGCCAGTGCAGGGTCCAGCTGGTCTCCCCTCTGTTTGGCAGCCTGTGCCCACACACAGCTGCAGCTGGAGCAGCCAAACCAGTCACTGGTGCTCCAAGAAGGTGGAACCTGTTCACCTGAGGAGAGACAATGTCCCTGTGCCACATCCTGGTTCTGTGTCAGACTGAGCTGCTGACTCTTCCTGCAGGGTGACCTGGTCACAGTGTCCACCAGGAACTGCCACTGAGGCTGTGCTTGGCACAGGCTGTTAGCTGGATGTCTGAGCTCTGCATGCAACCAGTGAGTCCAGAATAATTGCTCTGAGTGATAGCAGAGAGCGTGTTAGTGCTCATTAGAGACAAATGGCGATGCCTGCTGTGACCAAAATAAAGAGGCATTTACCCAGGCTTTCTGAGAGGCTGTTGGCACAGAAACATCCCCTCCATGGGGCTGAAGAGTTGCTTTTTGCAGAGTCTCCAAGGATGGAGTGGGTAAATGAGGATGGCCTGGGAANTCTCCCTGTTCTGCCCGCGTTTGAAGGAACTTGGCCTGGGGACAAGAGAGCTGGCTGTAAATACAGAGTCAGCGAACCCATGATGGAAAAGCTTTATCACCAGGGGAATCTAGCTTGGATTTTGGTTTAATCTCCTCCACTAACATAGCCCCCTCAGGCTGTTTAGGTGCTGGAGTCAGTGCACTGCAGCGAGGTTGTCACCTGTCAGCCCTCCCTGTCCCTCCAGGCTGGGCTGGTTTCCAGAGCGCAACCAACTCAGTGCCACCTTTGTGCCCAAGTCTGGTGGCAGGAAAAGAGCACATCCTTGCTGTGGGTGAAGAGGGAGAGCCTTCAGCAGCAGGAATCTCTCCATCTCCCCCACCCAGGTCAGGCTGTGTCTGACCTGCTGCCTCCCTTCCTGGCCCAGCTCTGAGCACTGGGGGTGCTAATTCATGGGTTTCACCCACCCCTGTTATGTTTGAAGGTATTTTTCCAAGGCAGCCTGGTAGCAGCTAATTGAAGAGATCAAAGAGTTCAAGAAACGGATTTAGTCAAATGTTGGATTATCTGATTAATTGCCTTCCACTGCACGTATTTTTCCCAAGGTAAATTCAAGTTAGCACCTGTTGAAGAGCCTATTACTCACTGTCTGGGCTCTGGTGCATTGGAATTCAAAGGCTTCCCGTGCTGGAATCCAAAGGCTCTCCATGTAAAACAGGACAATTTCTCATTGTCTCAGCTGGCAGCCACCTCCTTGTTTTGTAATTAAAAAAACACTACATGGCCAAAACACGCAGCCACCACACCCAGATGTGTCCCCACATCCAGATGTGTTCCCAAGCCTGAACAGCCTGCCCTGCTCTCCAGGACACAGTGGCTGAATCTTCCCATCAGCCACAGGTGTGGGCCGGTTTGTTGGGTCTCGGAGTAGGCACTGCCCTCACAGAAGGGCTGTTCGGAACGGAGCAGCCCTAAACCAAATGATGAAGGATTTTGGCAGGGGATACTCAGGCAGATACTCAGGTGATGCTGTGGGAATGGTCATATCACGCCTGGAAGCTCAGGCTGGTGCTGACATGGACAGGACACATCCCCACAGTTAAAGTTCTCCCCAGATGAAGTAGATGAAGCCAGGTTTTTCTTCTGGGGAATTTGTCCCAAGCTGTGAATCAAATTTCCAGGAACACTCCAAAGCCCAGCTTCTATGAGGCTCTTTTTAAAAGGAAGTTCATCATCCCATGTAAAATGTTTATCATCCCAGGGAACAGTGACAGAAAGATGAAATGCGCCCAAACTGCACCAGAGGAGGTTTGGATTGGACATCAGGAGGAATTCCTTCACTGAAAAGGTGGTCAGGCCTTGGAAGGGGCTGCCCAGGGACGTTTGGAGTGCCCATCCCTGGAGGTGTTCAAGAATTCCTGGATGTGACACTCAGTGCTCTGGGGTGGTGGCAAGGGGGGGATTGGACACAGGTTGGTTTTGGAGATCTTTCTCAACCTGAATGATGCTATGATTCCGTGTGGACAGCCCTGGAGGGACATCACTAAAGGCTGCAGGATGTGACCTCCTCTGTGCTGTGTGTGGGACATGGGACCAGTGCTGAGAACGCCCCAGGAGATGTGGTGTCACCTCAAGGGCACATGGAGAGCAGGAGCCATGTCCTTCCAGGCTGCTCAACAGCACCACAGCTGAGCACACTGGCAGCCCACAGGACAGGGCATGGGGAGCTGGGCTCTGCTCCCAGAGGAAAGGAAAGGTCTCTAGGTCTGTGATCACTGTGAGTGCCTTTACAGGAGGTGTTTGAGGCAGGTGATTCCCCAGCACATACCCACACCTGGCTGTACAAAGAGCTGAGAGTTCTGCGTACAACCCCTGCACTTTATCTAACTCTGTCTTCAGATCATTTGGTCTTCCTCATTCCTGCAAAGAAAACCCACCAGGAGCCCTGATGATCAGTTTTGGATAGAGGCAGTGGCACATTCCTGTGTGTGCACTGAGCCTGCAGGAAAGCAGCAGGGCAGATGTGAGTGGGGAAGGGCACGGTGATATCCAAGGTAGGACAAAACCATGGGAAAGGCACCTTCTGTCCTTCTTCCAGCCTGCTTCCCTCCCACTCTGCTCTCCTTGCAGAGCCACCTCCCTGCCCAGGGAGTGTCCAGTCAATCAACCTGGAAAAAACAGGCCAGGGAAGGATTGTACAGGCAGTCCTCTGTCCTGCCACTGCAGCACAGCAGCCAGGGCTGAGCTGAGGAGAGCCCTGCTGTGAGCAGGAGGTCACTGGGCATTGTGGGGGCTTGTAGGGGACTGTGGCAGGGCTGTTTGGGGATTTGCATCCTCCTGCAGAAGCCAGGACACTCTGGAGGGTGCTCTGGGATGGTGACTGCTCTGCCCCATGCTCAGCCCCACTGAGAATGGCAATGACAACCTCAGGGAGCTGTGGGATGCCTGCTCTGCAAAGCAGAGAGGTAACAGCACACGGAGCAAATCCAGAGCAACTGTTCTTAATGGTGGTGAGCGTGGGCAAGATCCAATTTACATCTCACACAGGTTTCTTAAGTTTCAGTTGTGCTTCCTGGTGTTCTTGCAGAGAGGTCTGGCAGGGCTTTGCAGCTGACGCAGCCTTGACCAAAGCTGATCTCCACAGTGCCAGCACTGACCTGGATTTGGGGGTCAGAGCAGCACCGTAACTCAACTTGACTCAGCAGCAAGGAAGCCAACAGTGCTCTGAGATGTTCCAACAAAGGAGAGGGTCAGGGCAGGGAGGTGACTCCAGCCCCTGGGGATGACGGGCTGAGGCCATCCACACATTAGAGGGATGATAAAAAGGGAGCAAGTGCAAAAAAGAGCCATAAAAATGATTTGAGGGTGGAAGTGAAGGATTTAAAACCTCAACCTGTCTAGCTAATTGAGGAGACCCTTGAAAGACAATGTGCTCACAACACAGAGCGGCTTAATGTGGAAAAACACCAAGTTCTGAAAGGCTCCTCTGTGAACTGGGAAAATAACAGGAGCAAGGTATGGGACCTGAAGCTAGGCATATTCAGAGTGGGAAAAAATGTGCACATCTTTCCCAGGAAGGATGACTATCGCCGTGTGGGTGGTCGATGGAGAAACTGCTGCTTGTCCCAGGGGTTGCCCATAGCTAGGGAACCCCTGGCGGTGCTTCTTTGGCACCTCGCAGGCAGCTCTCTCACCCGTGCGATAGAATACACGCAGCCACTCTCACACTGAGCCGGCCGGGCTCAGGCGATGCTGGAGACAAATGAGAAAGAGGCGGCCCCCCGCACAAGGCACCGAGGGTTTATTTGACCCCGATGAGTCCAAGATGAGAAGGGGGCACTTCCGTTCCACACACAGTTATCAAGGGTACAGGAGGGAGGCAGGGCATACAGGAACAACCAGTGGGAATACAGAGGGGGCCGGGTCACATCCTATTAAGGGATACCAGGGGGCGTCTGGCTGCTGCCCAGTCACACAGACCCGATCTCCCTAGGGTCACATGATCAATGGACGAGGCTTGTCCCACTGAGAATAGAGGTGTATCCTAGGCTTTGAAGCTTGTCCACCACCGGGCTCTCTTTATACCTGGGCTTTTAGGCCCAGCAGCCTCGGCAGCTGCTGTTTCAGGCAATGCAGCAGATGACACAGGAACAAGCACCCATAGAACTAATGAACTCTCCTACTCTTAATTATTTAAATGTATATCTCTTTTGTATAAGTTGCGTAAGGTCCAGCGTGGTTTCACCCACCACTCAGCTCCCTGGAGCAGCCCCAGAGCACTGCAAGAGCATGCTCAGTTCTCCAACAAGTCTTGCAGAGAGAGATGTTCATGCTTCAACTCCAGCTGACCCCCCACATGCTCCAGGAGTCCCTTCACATGTTGTTCTGGCCACTCTTTCCAAGGGGAGGTTGATTTTCTGTGGAATCTAAAAGTATTGGGTAACCAGGTGCAGCAAGAACCTGGGGAAGCACCAAAATCCTCTCTAGGGCTTTGCACGTGGTCTGCACCCATTTCCTGGCAGCTCTACACCTCGCAGTGAGCAGGGCCTTCCTCTGGACTGGCCAGCCAGCACACATCCTGGTCCTTCCCAGTACAAATGGGCCTTTGGAAGATCTCTCTGTGGGCTGCCCTTTTCCTCGTGTCTTGCTGACCCACCTCTCTGAAATCCAGGTTCTTCTGCTGCAGGTTTAACCAACAGAACAATTTTCCAGCAAGACTGAAAGCATTTGCTTGCTGGCTTGTTTGAAGATGGATGTGGGCAATGGACTGCCTCAGGCTGTTTGTTCTCTTTTCCAAGGAAGAACCGGATGCATCTTGATCTCCCAGTATGACCCTTTTGGTTGCCATGATGTCTTCAAGATCATACATTATTAAAATAATTATAAATATTTCTTATGCATGTACCATGTGTAACACAACAGAGAGCTGGAAAGGTTCAGCATGGGTTTGAGGATGGGGCCACAAGGAATATTTGGAGGAACCTTTGTAGTTGTCATGCTGTGATCAGCTCATCACAAGGCTGTGGATGAACCAGCAAAGATGATGGCCAGGGTAGGGGGAAGCTCTCACTCACAGCAATCTCAGCCTGTTCTTTAGACACAGCTTAACGTTAAACCAGACAATGCACTATGTGCTCACAGAGGGTGAAGAGATGGCTCCTGACATAACACTTCTTCACTCTCATCCTTTGTCAGTGTTAGTAGAGGTGTTTTATTGTTATCTGCATCAATTACTCCATCCTTCTGCCTCCTGGCACTGCTCCCAGATGCAGAGGTCATCTGAAGTCAAGTAGATCCCAGCTGGCAGTCAAATGTCTCATTAATTTGCAGAGATGCCGCTCGTTGCTCCCCACACACCAGGCTGACCCTTCGCTCTGGAAGTTCTGTTACGTGCCACAGGTCCCTGTCCATCCTGCCCCACCAGCCCAGCCTGGGTCAGCAGCAGATGCTGGCACTGACGAAGCCCAGATGTTCCTACACCAAACAAGCTGCGGACAAATTACTCCCAAGAGGTGACAGATGAGGAAGGTGGCCTGGATCATGCAAACAGGGGCAGGAACAGGGACTTGTGGGCAGGCAGAGCTGACAGCTGGGCTTGCTGAACACCAGGCCACGCTGGCTCCTCTGTGATCTCTGAGTGGAGCCACGATTGGTTCCTTTAATTAGGCTTGAAAGTACCTTCCCGGAGGAGTCGATTCACCCTAGAACTGCAGGAGAGGGGGCAGAGCCCTGAGGGAAGCACTCACAGCCTGACGGGCTTTGTCTCTGGATGGGATTTGTCTCTGGAAATCGCTCTGTGATGATGACTTATCGCAAAGATAAGGAGCAGAAGCGAAGACAATCTCTCAGCTCACCCTGTGCCTGGAGGGATGGGGAGCTCTCAGCTCTGCTCTGAGCCATTAACTAAACACAGGGGCTTCACAGCAGCCTTGGAGCAGGGCTGGGCTCTTAGGAATCCTATCAAAAAAAAAAGCTGTCCCCAGCTCACTGCTGAGCTCTGAACAGCTTTTTCCAGCTCTGCAGGTAGATGTGCTGGCATCACCAGTCAGATCCCCTTCCACTGGGAGAGCACACTAGTCCACGATCCTTGACTGAGTCCTTCCTCCCAGGATCTGTCAGGCAGCCATCCCCACCCACTCCCTCTGCATTTCCCAAAGGAAAGTTTTATTAGCATATTACGCATTATTAAATGAAATGCCTCCCCTGGACTAAGCTCATTATGCAGTTACCTTGGTCAGCCCAACCTGGAATTGCATCATTTGTTTGTTTGACAAGATCCAAGTCCTACAAAGCCTCAAGTTCTCAAAGCAATTGCCTTGCTGACCTTTAATCCAGCAATAGAGGGATTCCATGTGGCCTTTCATTCATATTCTCCTCTAAGCACCTCATCCAGTTAGGTCATCCCATGTGGCCTTTTCATCTGGGGGCTTTGGAAATTCCCAGGGATTCAAGGGCGGCTCTCTGGGAGCCATGGGCACACCAGCAATGAGCCCAGGTGGTACCAACACCCTTGCCTGGCTACAGAGGGAGGGATTCATTCTCCTACTTTAGGGAACAGAGATAAATGCCTCCCAACATGCAAAATTTACCTCAGAACCACCAGACTCTGTTGTCCATCTGTCCAAAGCAGGGATCAGAGCTGAGCACATGCCATGGTGGGACCTGACCCACTGGGAAGGAATCCCATAACTGTAATTTTGTCTGTTACTGGCTCTCTCCCACTGTTTTCAGCTTCCTGTAGCAATTTCCCACTTCTTCCAGCTCTGCTTTGTGAAAAACTCTTTTTTTTCTCCTTTGCAGCTGTTCTCCATTCAGCTTTATTTGCAGTTGCTAACACCATCCACCCTCCAGGCTTTTAGTCAGAACTGCCTCTCTGCTTGTGGCTTTTTTACTTCCCAATAACTTTCTTTAGAGAATGTTTCACTTTTGTTCATTTTCGTTTCCCCCCCTACAATTTTCTATTCCTAATTATCATTAACTTGGAGAACTTGGTCCTTTTGAAGAGCAAATAATTAATTTCCAGGCCTGACATCTTTCTCCACTGTAATCAAATCCACATCCTCATTTCCTCATGCCCTGTGTGCTGCCTTTTGTGCTGGGAAGTGAGGGCTGATCTCATGAGGCTCTCAGCTTGTGGCCCCCAGCACGTCTCCTGGCACTGGTGCTGGGCCAGCTCCGCTCCTCTCCTCTCCTCTCCTCTCCTCTCCTCTCCCTCTGATTTATGCAACTAGCAGTGGGAAATGCTCACTGCAAGGGAGAATCCCACAGGGAAGAGCACAATGTGAGATTAGGGGGCAGGAGTGGAAGGAGGGGGGCTGGAGCCTCACAATTTTGGTAACAAATGGAAAGAAAATGTCAACAAGAAGCATTTATTGGTGAATAGTTGATACATCTCAAGCTCTCAGTGTGATCCAAGCACGGACCAGACTGGTTGGATTTGATGATCTCATAGGTCTTTTCCCACCTTAATAATTCTCTGATTCTGTGAGATAAACCTTTGAATGGATCCAAAGCAGCCACAGGCTACTTATAACAGTGTCCCAGAGTTGGTAAAGGAAGGCACAGAGGGAATGCCTTTGGTTCCTTCCCAGAAATGAGCCTGGCAACATCACATCCCTGGGCCTCAGGGGTCCCCAGCTGCTCCAAAAGCTGAGCTGTGCGCGGGAAGCCTCTTCCTCCTTTGCCCTTCACTCTGCCCCAGGGCAGCCCTGGTTTCTCTGGGTCATGGGGGAAACAGGGAGGGTGGCACAGCTGGGGCAGGCAAAGCCTTAGGGCAGATTGGGGACATGGCCTTGAGCTGTGCCAGGGCAGACTCAGGTTGGACATCATTTGTTGCGGTGATTCAAAGATCACTTTCCCTACCTATTTGAATTATGTTAGTCCCTGCAGCCTAGCTGGCTTTTCTCACACTGCATTGTGTACCGGAACCTTCTCTGCCGCAGAGTTCCTCATTGGCTCCTTGCTGCCCCTCTCCTCGCCCTGCTGCTGTTACTGGTTCATGTGCTGTCAGTCTGCCTGCGTGCTGTACCCCAGTTGGTGTGTTCCCGGGTATCCCCCGCCCCTCTCCCCCGGTATAAGATACTCTGTAACACCCCGCTCGAGGCTCTTCGGTTCCCCCCCACTCCTCGCTCCCGTGCGGGGGAAATAAACCCCTGCTGTAACATCGAAGAGTCCCTCCGCCTCTCCTTTCTCTCCAGCGCCTGTAACACCGGAGAGCTTCTCGGACCCTGGGTGCGATCCCGAGGGCTCTCCCGCTCTGGAACTGAGCCAGCCGAGCCCGGACCGGCGGCGGGAAGAACGCGCTGCTCTGCCCGCCCGGCAGAACGAGGCGACCCCCGAGGGGGGTTCGGGCGAGAGGCAGCACCGCTTTAATCATTTCTCCATGGAAAGGGTGGTGAGGCCTTGGCAGGGGCTGCCCAGGGAGGTTTGCAGTCCCCATGCCTGGAGGTGTCCCAGGAAGGCCTGGATGTGGCACTCAGTGCTCTGGGGTGGGGACAAGGTGGGCATCGGGCACAGCTTGGACTTGATGGTCTTTCAGATCTTTTCCAACCTCAGGAATTCTGTATTTCTGTGATTCTGTGTGATTATCATGCAGATGCCCTGAATGTGCCAGGGTCTCCAGGGCTACTGACCTGGACAAAACTTTCCTCATGGACATGAGTCACTTTTCCTCATGTGGATTTCATCAGACCTCCCACAGTACTACAAATCTTCTGGTTTTTCCAAGGCAGCATTTTCCACAGTGAGGCTGGAGCATTGAAACAGCCCTTCCCAGGAACCAGAGTGGTTCAGGCACTGGGGCTGTCACAGCTGACAGCTCCCTCATCCCAGCTCCCAATGGATTCTCAGAAACATCGAACCAAAATACCAAATTCAGGCTCAGGGTTTCATCTCATGGCTTCTGGCACTAATCAAAATGAATGTTTTAGGAGTTTCCTAGAAGTGAACCCGAACGTTTGCACACATAAGTGGGTTTCAAGGCCTTTGGACAAGGTGTTTCCAGCCTCAAGCCACCGTCTGCACTAACAGGAGCACCAGCACTCCATTTAGAGGGGCTGTTTATAACTCCATGAATGTCTTGTACAGCCTAAAAGCTTTTTAAATGAGGTTCACAGCCATGAACAAGGTAAATACATTTGTAGATTTGTTTGGGCAATTACAGTAATTTAAAAAGCAATGCATAATAACAGACATGAATCTAATAAGCCATTGCTAATTAAATGTATTAATGTCACGTTATAAAATGAATGCATCTTGCTGATATGTTACAGCTACTTTTGTGCTGTAAATACTTGAGCAGTGACATAGGCAGAATTTGCATCCCTGGGCATTGCCAGCGCCCAGGAATAGCTGCAATTAATTTGCCCCAGTGGAGCCAATCTTCTGCCCACCCACCAGGCTCTCCTTTTATGTGCCTACTCCTCATTTTCCTTTGCTCTGTGAGCAACAGTTGCAGTAAAATGGAGCTGCTTAACCCCAAAATGTGGGACACCACTACAAAGCATTTGTGAAGACTCTACTTTGAACTGTGCTCTTCTGCCAATTATAATTTGCAGCAGGTACAACATTCCCAGGCTGTGGAAAAGCCATTTCTCTGTCCTGGGAGAGTTCAGTCAATTTTACATGACATTAAGGGTTCAGTAGCACAATTTTCCTTCTCTCACTTTCATCCCTTCGGAAAATGTCACCAATCTGGAGTTAACCAATTGACCACAGATCTTTTGAGGAGTCAGGCCCAAAGCAGCCCCACAGACGCACAGAAAGGCTGAGAGCCAGGCTGGGCTCCCCTGGGCATCTAAAAACACCGACCTGCTTGTTTCACACTTTGTTTGCCCAGCTTGGCCAGTGCTGGGGGTGGTGAAGGAAGGGTTAGGGTTCAGCAGGCCTGGGGAGGTCAGTGCTGAAGGTGGGGTGAAGGAGAGGGGTTAGGATGGAGGGGGCTGTAGGGCAGAGAGCAGCCTCAGAGCTGGGCCTGGACAATGGCCTCGTGAGACTTGTTTATGTAAAAGTGAGCAACCACATGTTCCCTGTAGTCAAACTGCCTGAAAATCACAGAATCCCAGGATAGTTTGGGTTGGAAGGGACCCTTAAGCCCATCCAGTGCCACCCCTGCCATGGGCAGGGACACTTCCCACTATCCCAGGGTGCTCCAAGCCCCATCCAACCTGGCCTTGAACACTTCCAGGGATCCAAGGTCAGCCACAGCTTCTCTGGGCACCCTGTGCCAGGGCCTCCCCACCCTCACAGCCAAGAATTCCTTCCCAATCTCCCATCTCTCCCTGCCCTCTGGCAGTGGGAAGCCATTCCCTGTGTCCGGTCCCTACATCTCTTGTAAAGAGTCTTTTGCCATCTTTCGTGTAGCTCCTTCAGGCCCTGCAAGGCCACAATGAGGTCACCCCAAAGCTTCTTCTCTCCAGGCTGAACAATCCCAGCTCTCCCAGCCTTTCCTCCCAGCAGACCTGCTCCATCCCTCCGCTCATCCTGATGCGTCCTCTGGGCTCTCCCCAGCAGCTCCAGCTCCTTCCTGTGCTGAGACCCTCCACCACAGCCCAGGAGAGCAGAAGGAAGGTGCACATGGCAGTGCCAAGTGGGCAGATGTCTCCAAGAGCTCATGGACAGAAAACGTTGACCTTTGACTAATGAATCACTCCTAATGAAAAGCCTGTCCAGCTGGATTTAATTGCCTGGTTTGGGCAGATATGGTTGGAAAATCTCACGCCTGTCAGATTTTTTTCCACCCCCTAAAGCATCAAATTATTCACCATCCTCTTGTAGCATTTTGCAGCCAACTCTTTCCTGTGATGATTTTCAAAGGATGAAGAATGAGCACCTTGGTGACATTTCTAGTATCTATAAATATCTCCCCACTACCCTGCCTGCCCAACTGGTGCATTATGCAGAGAGATATATATAATAAAACAATCGGATTTATTTTGTTGTCAACTGACTATTCTTCTTCAGCTGACAAGAGAACAGCCCAAACTGTGGCTCTGGAAAGAGCAGGCAGTGCCTGGGGAATTACTGAGCTTCTCCTTTCCTATATTTACAGGAGCATCTTGGAGGGCAATAGTGACCAGAGAGAGGCCCTGGTTTGCTGGAAAAAGGAGGAAAGGTCTTAAAAGAGAAGAAGAAAGAAGTTTAGGTCAGCAAAAGTCTCCAAAATGGCAGGAAATCCCACATCCAGAGCTCTGAGAATCACATGGAATCACACAGAGGATCAGTGAGGTTGGAAAAGATCTCAAAGACCATCAAGTCCAAGCTGTGCCCAATCCCCACCTTGTCCCCAGCCCAGTGCACTGGGTGCCACGTCCAGGCCTTCCTTGGACACCTCCAGGGATGGGGACTGCAAACCTCCCTGGGCAGCCCCTTCCAAGGCCTCACCATCCTTTCCATGAAGAAATTCCTCCTGACGTCCAAGCTGAGCCTCCCCTGGCCCAGCTTGAGGCCATTCCCTCTCCTCCTGTCCCTGTTCCCTGGGAGCAGAGCCCGATCCCCCCGGCTGCCCCCTCCTGTCAGGGAGCTGTGCAGAGCCACAAGGTCCCCCCAGTACAAGGACACTTGAAGACATCCCAGTGAAGGACTAATCCAGCATGATGGATTATCTGGAGCACGATGCACTTACTTCTTGTCCTTCTCTTTTGTGTTTAGTTCAGCAGTGCTCTGTTTATGCATCTAAACCTCCTGCATGGTGAAATACATGGGGAATTTAATGCCCCCAACTTTGCAAAGCTGTGGGAAGTGACCAGTTTACATTTCATCTCTAACTGGCAGGTTTTAATTTAAATTGGGAGGGATTTAATTTAATAGCAAAGCTTTCCCCAGCTAACAGACCTCTTCAAGCAGGTACTCATTATGCGGGATACTCTACAGGTTCTGTTACCTCATTTATGGGTTAGAGGCAATTTTAAAAAGCCAGCTTAAGACAGCTCTCTCCCTTCCATTAGATATTTGCAAATGTCTTTTGCTAAGCCATAACTAGTGCCTTTATCATTATTTTTTTTAGGGCTGTGCCTTGGAGACACTGCCTGGCAGTGTCTCTTACCAGAGAGTTTTCCCTCCTTACCTTCATCCAGAAGTTTGTCATTCTCCAGGACTGCAAGGACAAGGATTTTGGATGTTCTCATTCCTGCGGGAAGAGAGCTGCTGTGCTGCTCAGGGCAGGAGAGTTCCTGTGGATCTCCTGCAAAGCCTGAGGACTTCACCCTCCTGGATGGCTCTCAGTGGGAGCAAAGCTGATCCCCTGGGCTGGCAGAGAGTTAACCACATCTTCTGCCATGTGCCAAAGCCACCCATAAAACCACTCAGTCTGAGATGAGGCTCTGAGAAACCAAACACTGCCCACAGAACTGCTGTCCTGGTTTAACCCCTGTAGCAGCCAAGCCCTTCAAGCCCCTGGCTCCCTCCCTCCCAGAGGTGGAAGGGTTAAAGTGTGAAAACTCACGGGTTGAGGTAAAGGCAGCTTGATAGGTAAAGCCATGAGTGAATGGTGCTGCCAGACACTGCAGGGCATGAGCAGGGCAGAGCTCAGAGAGGGACATCACAATCGTGGATTGTGGCTTTCTGTCTGTTAGGAGATTTCACATGTAACCACCTCTTTAGGATGCTCTGGCTGAGGAACAGTCTGCTGGAAGCTCCTGTTCATGGTGAGCTTTCTCTGCAGAGCTCTCCAGTGGTGCTGGTGGGCTCCTGCTCATTGAAGCACAGCAATGGCCTTGGCCTGGGTTCCAGAGGAGTGAGTCCTGCAGTGACCAGGGTGGGATGGGTGACCTCTGGCACCTCAGAGTGGGCTCAGTGAGATACACAGGTAATCCCCAAAGAACCTCTGTGCTCTGAGCCTCTCACCTGCGTTCCTCCCAAGATCCAGGCCACCATCCCGAGCAGGGCACACCCACCACCGCTGCATTCCAGGCTGACAGACCATCTTCTACTGCTGCTGCTTGTCCCAGGTGCAAATACATGTCTGGGTGACCCAGGAGACAAGGTACACGAGACCTTTCCCACCCAGTGCTCTCTCCTGCCTACTGGTGTGCAAGGGCTCTGTGATGCTGAGCTCCAAACTCAGCTGGGAAGCATCATTTCTAACCTGGAAGGAGATCCTTGTCCCATGATTGCAGTGGCCATGCCACAGGCAGGTCAAGCCCAGTTCACCTCATTTAAGAAGTCCACAAGTCAAACATCCTGGTCTGAGCTGCTCCGTTTCTCCCCAGGGTGCGCAAGAAAACAAGAGCTCTGAGATCCAGTGCAGGATGAGGTGGGAGGACCAGGTCCCTCAGGGAGTATCAGGGTAGCTTGAGGTGACTCACTCAGATCTGCAGCTCTCTGAGGCTGCAAACTCCCACCCTATGAACCCCACAGCTCCCTACAAACAGGATCCTGGAAGTTTCAATGCCACCATGTGAACAGTTGGAGCAGCATTGGCTGGTGATCCTCCCCTTTCCCTAGCTCACGCTAAACACCTGTCTTGGTTTGAAAGACAGGCGTCTCCTGAGGAAGGCAGAAGCCTCCCCTGGAATGGAAAATGTAAACCCCTTCCCTCCAAATTATTATAATTTTTAAATTAAGGGGCTTTCAGGCAAAGATATGAGGATAGGAATAACAGTTCTTTACTAGTATATGTAATAGGCGAACACACACCAGCTGTGTCATTAACCAGAAGCACAAACCCAGGCCCAGCTTCTCTCGGCCGCAGGCGCTCTCCCCTGGGTGCAGTTCCGCTCACAGCCGGCAGGGGCGCTGCGGCTCCCGGCGCGCACGGCAGGTGCGATGATTCCCCGCGGCTGCAGGGGGCGCTCCGGTGCGGCTCGGGCAGCGCGCGGTGATGGCGGCCCGGCCGAGACGGGAAGGGACGGGAGAGAGGCTCGCCTCACAAACCCACGGGGCAGCCGAGCCCGGGGCCTGCAGGACTCTCGGGAACAGCAAACTGGGACGGCAGGAACGAGCAGAGATCCCGGGGTGGTGGACGAGGTGTATCAGAAGCTCAGCAGTGGTGGCTGGAACCGCGGGGCCGATCCCGGCAGGCAGGGGGTGCGGGGCTGCAGAGCAGAGAAGACCCGGAGCAGTTCCGAAGAAGCGGCGGGGCCGGGGCAGCGGCAGCCCGGCTCTGGGTACGGCAGGGAGAGGGGCAAGCCCAAAGACCCCAGGCACCCGAGCAGATGGTGAAAAAAATCCCTCTTTTAATAAGGTCTCAGTTCAGTGGCTGCTCTCAGAAGCAGAGGCTCACCCCAACAGCAGCAGAAGCAGCTCCGGTCTGGGCTCCGGTGGTGGCAGCGAATTCCCTTTCCCCAAGCAGCAGCTCCGACCATCCTCCTCCGAAGCCAGGAGAAAAGAGAGAGCTAGCAGCTCCCCAGCCCCGGCTTTTACCAGCCCAATTCTCACGATATCCCTCCCCCTCTCTGAGAGAAACTCCCAGATAAGGTACACTTACCAGAGCCTCTTTTCTCCTGAGCTTGGCCACCTTCTTTTCTTCTCTTAAGTACCCAGCCATTACAGTTTCTTAGCAACTTATGGGAGAAAATTCCTTAAGCAGAAAAAAACAAAAGGGAAGAAATCCAAACCCCAGCAACACCTGAGCCCATTCAGGGCCAGAGCTGGCAAGTGGGGACCTCTCCAGATGAGTGGTGTTTGTTGAGGTTCTCCTTGACTTTAGGGGTTTATCCAAGTGACAGGGTTTGTAATGCCCCAAAGGTGGGTCATGGTCCCTGCTGGAGACCCAAATCTGCCTGTGAGATTGTACCCTGGCACTGGGTCAGGGTGGGAGGGTTTGGGGGTGCTCATCAGCGCTGATACCACTGAACCAAACCCTCTGCACCGCTGGCACCTTCCCCCTCCCTCCTGCCAGGCTTCCTGCAACCTTCCACCAGCTCAGAGGTGGCAGCGAAGCCCCAGGTGAAAACCCAGGGCTGCTCATGTGGTGAGGGATGGGAGGATGAGGACAGGAACAGCAAATGCTGGACAGACGCAGGGCCTGTGTGCACCTCCAAGCACGGAGAGCTTTCCCCAGGAAAAGCCCCATTTCCCCAGGAACCCACCCAGCTCCTCCCACTCCCAACTCCACATGCTCAGAGATGCTCTGTGTGACTGTCACTCAGATAATGCACACTCCGCCACCCCTCTGTGCTCTCCACACCCGGAACACATCAGTTCTCACTGCTTTCCCATTCCAGTTGGAATTAAACTTTCAGTGACCCACACAGGTGTGTTCCTCTCACTTGACCCCCTGTGCTCTCCTCACTGTGAGTAAACATGCAGCTTCCAGAGACTATTCCAGGAACAATTACATTTATTAGTAAGTATCTATCATCATGACATATTCCTCTTAAATAATCCCTATGCTGTACTTTCACTGTTGATTCCATTAAGCACACTGGATATTAACACCATTTTCAATGTTTCTAAGATTTACAGGAGTGTTAGCCAGACACAGCTTATAACCACAGCATCTGCTCACCTCCCAGCTTTCAACATTACACACACAACAAAGAAACAGAGAGAGAAAAGAATAAATTCTGGAGAATTTCACAAGTCATTAGACTATTTTAGTGCTTTGGAGAAGGCCACTGATTTCAAAACTACTTTGGATCATGAGGAGAAATAAAAATTAGATTTAAGTTTAGCACTCTGTGGTGTATCAGGCTCTGAGTTGGGATCTTCCAGTGCAGCAATGTAAGAATTACAGGATATTGATTTACAGCAGCCACAAACCTGGGCCATGTGTCACTCTGCACCTCTGTCATCTCTCACAGGCCCTATTTGGGTCACATCCCCAGGAGACAGAAAAAGTCCTGGGGACATAACTTGAGAGTCCATCAGAGAGAAGGAGCTTGAGCTAAATCTCAGCATTTACTTGTTTAAATTGTGTGACAAAGGCATTGGGGGGATTTGCAGACCAGGGGCTGTGCTGATGCCTTAGATCTGCAGCAGCAAGGCCACACCAGCGAGCACCCACTTGGAAGGATTTTCCTTTGTTTTGAGGTTAAAAGTCCACACATAGTTTGGCCCTCTCTGTCGTGTTTTGTACAGAGGACACAGGTACATGCCCCGGGTGTCCTGTTTGTCATTGGGAATGGCCTTGATGAACATGACAGGCATGGCCGGGGTGAGCTCCTTGAGCCTGGCATCCGTGATTATCCCGCTCTGCAGAGGAAAGGAGACAAAGCCTCAGTCAAATTTCCAAGGTGTACATCAGCTGCTTTCTGATGTACCTCAGCCCCTGTGATCTTTATTCAAGCTGCTCCTACTGGGAGGTGGAAACAGCTTCTCTGGGGTCAAGGGGCTGGATCCAACACCTCCCTGTCTCACCACAACCCTCTTCAATGTAGATCATCTCAAGGGTCCAGCTGCCTGCACTCTCACCAGATGCTGAAACCCTCACATCCATGCTGGAGTGCGCTTCCCCCCCACCTTCTTGTTCCCATAACCCGCCTGTTCCCGCCATACAGTGACGGTGTCCCCGCCCCTGCTCACCGGTATATATTGTGTTGTCGAGCCCAGCTCGGGGCTCTTCGTCCCCCGTTCCCCTGTGTTCCTGGAACCTCTGCTCCCCAGAATAAACCTGCTTGAAGAGCCATTCCTGCCTCTTTTACCTCCTCCTGCGCCTTTACCATCGCAGGGTGGAGCGGGCCAACCGATCCGCCGGAGCAGCCCCGCCTCGGCACGGGACATCCGTGCGCCGCCCTAGAGCACCACCGCCAGAGAGTGCGCGCACACGCTCGGGCCGTGGGGGCTGAGGTCTGGGGCCAATCCCCTGCACACCCTCCCACAGACTAAACCGGCAGCCAACCATCCCACGAGCCACTGCAAAAGATCTTGCCACTTCTCTCTGGAGGAGAGAGCGCAACACATCCGAGCTGGACTTCGTGTGGGAACAATGTCCCTGGCCCTGTTCAGCCACATTATGAACAAAGTTTTCACTTCTCTTGTCCTGGTTTCTACTGAAGTGCAGCTTGAGGCCATTTCCTATTGCCAGGGAACCAGGGACAGGACAAGAGGAAAAGGCCTCAAGCTGTGCCAGGGCAGGCTCAGGTTGGATATCAGGAGGAATTTCTTCACTGAGAGGGTGATTAAACATTGGCAGAGGCTGCCCAGGGAGGTTTGGAGTCCCCATTCCTCGAGGTATCCAAAGAACGCCTAGACGCGGCACTCAGTGCTCTGGGCTGAGTGACAAGGTAGGGACAACTTGGACTTGATGGTCCTGGAGGGCTTTTCCAACCCCAGTGATCCTGGGATTATTTTCATGCATCTCTTTCTCAGAGTTTTGCCAGACCATAATCACCTTGTGGGAGATGTTGCTTGTGGTGGGAGTGAGGGTGGACACCTGAACGAACCACTGGGATGGAGAACAACCCTCACATGAGAAGAGCCTGAAAGTCACCGAGTAAGGTCCCGCCACAGCACCACAGCACCACAATGTGAGCATGACCTGGGACAGCCCTGTCTGGGCAATGAATGCACATGGTGCTTGCATGGCCCCAAAAGGAACCACAGGCTTGTTTCCACTCTCACAGGTGCAACCAAGAGGATTCAAAAGGACTTTCCTGTGGGAATAGCATAATTAAATATCAAGTCCCATTATTCTCCTCCAAGCAATGCCCTGCCCAGCAGGCTGCCCAACCCAGGAGAGGGAGAGAACCCTGCCAGCACAAGAAATCAAGTTTGTTTCTCTAATTTGGGTCTCTCTGGCATTTTCTCTCTCTCTTCCTGACAGTAAAATACCCTGCATATCAATCCATTTCCAGGGAAAATTGCCTAATGGAGGCTAGAGAGACCAAATGAAAACAAATAGGGGAATGGAAACAAAACTTTTCAGTGCTAAAGAAACTGCCTCTCACTGCAGCAGAGCTTCACATATCATCATTATTCCAAATGCTCTCAGATCAGAGTTGTGGGGTAAGATTCAGCTCCTTCAGTAGTTTATTTAGTTCTGCAAATGAGCAAAGAAAAATCATCCCTCTTGCCACACACCTTAGTTTAATTGTACTAATGCCATCTGTTATACTGAGCTATGATAAATCCAACTTTCTTTTAGGATTTTATATTTCCAATGTGCTGAACAAACATTAAATAATTAGTATAATACCTTGCAAAGTAGCTGTTTATGAAACATTATTATGCACTCTTCTTAAATACTCTTCTTAAATCCACACCTTTCATTTCTGAGACTGGGTTTTGAGCAGGATTTTTTTTTTTTTTTTTACTGCTGAGAATACTTCAAATGAAATTTCCAAGAGATATTCTACCTGTTTCTGGGTTAACAAGAGCTGAAATCTTCCTGAGGTACCTCTATGTAAGATATCATTTTGTTATGTCTGGGCCGATTCTCATTTGCATTTTTTATCACTCTCATCATCAGGAATTAATTCTGCTCTGAAAGCAATTCTTCCTGACTACCAGCACAGCGCTCCAGGTGAAAAGCCACTATTCTGTGTCTGGAGAGCTCAGGTCTCAGATCCTAAAGGATCTTTCACTTCTGCTTGTCCCAGATTCCCAGCAGGCAACTGAGAGTGGCTGTGTGGCAGTGCCACATGTCACTTGGGCTGAGGGCACAAAGAGCCATCACAAACCGGGGTGGTGACAGATGGGCCCAAACCCAGACTCTGTGACCCACAGCCCTGCACTCTCTGCACATGGAGGTGGTCCCAGCACAGGTTCCTCACACCACAGCCCCTTTGGGGTCAGCTGGCTCAGGGACCCCCAGCATGGCCTGGCTGCCTTTGGGATGGAGTCACCTGTTGGCAGGGAAGCAGGACTCGGAGCCAGCAGTCATCACTCCAAGATGGTCCTAGAGTGGTAGGATCAGTGGCTTCAGCTGGACAAGGGAAATGAGAAAAAACTTCCCTGTGAGGATGGGGAGGCCCTGGCACAGGTTGCCCAGAGAAGCTGTGGCTGCCCCGGGATCCCTGGAAGTGTACATGGCCAGGTTGAACAGGGCTTGGAGCAGCCTGGAATAGTTCCCTGCCCATGATAGGGTGGAATGAGTTGGTCTTTAAGGTCCCTTCCAGCCCAACCTAGTCTAGGATCCTGTGGTTCCATGCCAGGGGCTGTGCTGCCCACAGCTGGCAAAGCTCCATGGAGTACACGTGGTGTAAAACTCAACCCTGCCCTTCTCCCACCATGCTCCAACCCCCTTGGGGAGGGGCAGGACACACTTGCCATCAAACTCTCCATTGCTGGGAGCAAGAAAGCCAAAAATCAGTCAGCAGCTTGAGATAAAATGTCTCCAAGTGTCTCCAGTCACAGCATCCTTCTCACTGTCACTGAGTCCCAGTGACTTTAACAGGGCTGCAGCAAGAGATCATTTGCACCCAAAATAATCTGATTAGTTTCATTTCATCTAATAGCTGCCTGCTGTTTTGTAATGAATGTTTTATAAATTTAAGACACCCAAGGGCACACATAAATGTTTAAATAAATAGAAAAATGTCCATAGCAGAACATAGAAGGACTCTTTCCTTTTTTGGAGGCACAACCTAAATGTGAAATATTCTTTTAAAAGTGGAGGTGTTCCCCAGAGGAATTCTTCTAAACATGGCCTGCCATTTTTATCAGAGGATTAATTTGGAAGGAGTACACAACTCAAAAGAGCTGTGCACCTGTTTTAAAAGTCCTGCATCCATTAATGCACACTGGTACTCACTGTATAATAAGTAAAATGAATAGTTCCACTAGGTGGAAATGATACTTCAGTGTGAGCAGCAACCCATGAAAATATCCTTTTCCTTTCTGAAATAAATTGAAGCATGATACCCAGAGATTATGAATGGTTCCATAAACATAATTGCTCAGTATCTTTCAATCACAAGGAAAATATAATCAGAAAAACACATTTACTGGTGTTGGGATGGTCTCTGAAGACAAATCCCATTGCTGGATGTAATCACCCATACCAGTAATTGGAGGGAGGCAGAAGGGAGAAGCCAAGTGTTTCCCAAAGATTTCTGGCTTTGCACCACCAAAACCTCTCACTCTTCACTTCCAGCATTGCCTGGAGCTGGGTAAAACCCAGACAGAACTCATTTTCTAGTAATGGTGGCAAAGAAAACGTAACAGCAGGCACTAGAATATTCTTAAATGGAATGTTTGATATGCAGGACCGGGAATTTTTTAAAAATACCTTCTGTTCTGGTGTGTCCAGCTGATTTCTGTCAGGTTTTTAAGGCAGCAGAAATCCAGCGCTCCGTGTGGCTGTGATCTCCCAGGCGTTGTGTATGGCAGCCACACCAGAGGCTTGGAGAAGGGAACAGCCAGGGAAGTGTGGGGCCAGAGCTGGGAAATGGACAGAGCTGGTCCCTGCTCTGCTGCTGTGACTTGTGAGCAAAGCCCAAACCACGAGAGCGGGAGATGTGACCTGACCCACGTGACATCCTCACTGCAATCTTCCAGCAGAGCCTTTGCTAGTGTTCCCAGCTGCCTGTGGCTTCCCAGACCCAATTCAGGCCATTTCCAGAGCAAAAACAGCCTGGAGCTTTGAACTCCCCAAGGATATGTGATGAAATGGCATCCATCAGGGAGGTCTAAGCTTTCCCTAGTTTCCTATCCTTCACAGAAAACCGTTGCAGAGAGGGAGATGGCAAATAAGTGGAGAGTGTTGGATCAGAATTGTGAGGTCAGGCTGGGATTTGGGGTGTGACAGGCACAGCCTCGCTCCACCACCACATCCCACAGCACATAAACCAGGATCTCCAAGGCTGACTTAGAGCCTGAAGGGCTGGGGCCAGCTACAGAGCTGGTTTTGGCGTAAAAGCCTCTTCTTGTGAGGGGGTAAACTTGACACAGATACAAAAGTTCTGGGTGACCCACTTTGAGGAGCATTGACTCTCTCACGGATGAAAGGAGCACGAGCTGCCCACAGGAAGAGCTGCACAAACCCTTGTCCTTGAATTCCCACACACAGCACAAACTGGGAGTCAACACAAACTGGGAGTCCTGGCACAAACTGGGAGCCATGGCACCATGGGCCAGGCGATTCAGAGGTCAAAGCCCATGGGGAATTGTCAGCCCAATGGCTCTCATTGTGCACACTGTGCTGCTGACAGCTGGGAACTGTCCCAAGGACTGACAGGGAGAGTTGTGCTCCTCTGGGATGCTCCTCCAGGAGGCTCATGGCTCTGTGGGCAGGAACAGCAGAAGCACAAACTGCCCAGGGCTGGGGGTGGTCCTCACAGCCCAAGGCTGCCTGTGCTAAAGCTGAAAGGTCTCCCTCACATCCAGAGGAGGAGAATAGGGACACTCCATCAGTTCTGCTTGTCCAAGGTCAGCCCACCCTCTGCCCCCATCCTGAGTCACCTGCCTGAGTCCACATGGACTCTACAGGTTAGACTTTATTCAGCTTTATTTAAGGGGTAGCTAAAGGATGTCATTAATTGTTGGTCACAGATCCTACCCACCCAGATGGCATCCTGTAGCACCTGACAGTGGAGGGACAGTGCTCTGGGTTTGGCACATCCCATCCTTCCAGCTCTGAGGATGTGAGCCTGTAGGAAATCAGAGTCCCCTCCTTTCCCCCCACTGCTGCCAAACAGGCAACTGAGTGACCTCACAGAAGTCCGCCAGGTCACTTCTGGAGGCAGCAGTAAAACCACACCCATGTGAAGGTGTGGGGACAATGCGGCCCTGAAAGGACCCCATGTTTTGTGTCTGTAGCAGTACCTCGAGTACTGACTGAACCCTCAGGCTGAGATTCCCCTTGTATAAATGGGATGTATCAGTCCAAGCTGACCATGCTGAACATCCTGCACAGCCTTGGAACAGACAGCGCCAAGGTCTGATTCCTCTGGCACCCCAACCCTGAACATCCTGCACAGCCATGGGACAGACAGCTCCAAGGGGTGATTCCTCTGGCACCTTGAACACCCACTCAGGCTGCACAGGACAGGCCCACACCTCCCATTTCTCATTCCTGAAGAGGCAGCTCAGGTGACTATTTCAGATGAGTTCCTGTTCCCTGGGATATCCCACCAAGCAAGGACAAAACATCTGTGGCTTCTCTCTCAACCTGAGAGCCTTGCAGAGCTCACCTGAGCATCCCAGCGTGCTCCCTCCATGAACAGACCATGGACATAGGCCCCTTCACGAGGAGCACTAGCAAAATCCTCTCTGCTTTTCTTTGTCACATTACACTGCAAAGTCATCTTGTCCAGAGGCCACTTGTTCTTCCGGGCCGTGGTCTGCATGATGGCTGTCAGGATGGACTGGGGGTTGAAGAACCCCCCCAGCCACAGTGTGGAGGGTAAGGAGAAGTCCCTGGTCCAGGCCTCGAGCTCATTGATGCGAGCCAGGAGGTCAGCAAACCACGAACCCAGGCTGGCTGTGGAAGGGTAAGATCTCTTCACCCAGGACTCGGGTACTGTGTCCAAGAAGAGGGAGTTCTGCAAGTTCTCCATGTCGCTGGTCATGGTCAGTTCTCCCTGGTGAAAAAGGGCACAGTGAGCTCTGACAACTGCCCAGCAGAACGTGCTTGGAAGCAGAGCTGGGCCAGGACACGAGGAAGAGCACAGCACCCCACACAGTCACTTCTGGCCGTGTGCTGTTGAGTGACTCCATGAGTTTGGGGTTTTCCTGCACACTTTCTATTGCATATTCCTGCATCCTCATCCTCCCTGCTGTAAAAATACTACTGGGAGGAAAAGCTGTGTAACAGTGACAGCAGCAGGGGTGTCCCTCAGTTGTCCCAAAGTTTCTTCTGTTTTCTCTCATGGACTGAAGATTTTCACAGGGCAGATTTTCAGGGGTGTAAAGCTGTTCTCACTCACTGCCAGGGCAGGATACTGGAGTCTCTGTTGATCTACTCTAAAACCGTCCAAATACTTGTTATGTCAAGTCCAATCCCCCTCTTCTCCTTCACTTCCCCTCACTCCCCTCCTCATTTACTGCTTTGCAGTGCAAGATTTGCTTTTTGACTTCACATGTTGTCTGCAAATGTAATCACAGCTCCTTCCACAGCAGGGAAACACATAACAAAGTAAGATATGACTCAGCCAAGTGAGATAAAAGAGAGGTTTGACTTTTCCTTTGTGCAGCAATTAATTAGTTTTAAAGCTTTTAGAAACCCATATCAGTTCTTTCAGAAGAGCTGAACTCCAGGACATTCCACTGAGAACACTGGAACAGGTTGTCCACAGAGGCTGTGGAGTCTCCATTCTTGGAAATTTTCAAAACCCACCAGGGCATGGTCATGAACAACCTGCTCTCCCTGTCCTTGCTTGGGGTGGGATTGGACCAGACAGTGTCCTGACCAACTCCTCTGTGATTCTGGCTCACTCAACCCAAGCAGGATGCAAAGAGAAAGCCTGCAAACACCAGCTCAGCTTCCCTGGTATGGAATGATCTCCACAATTCAAATCTCTGCACGCTCTGTGCTCAGCTGGAGGCGTACAACATCCCCCAGCACCTTGGAGACCCACAGATAATGTCCATCACTGCTCTCCATTATAAACACTTCCTTTTTTTTCCCTTATCATTTTGCCAAAATTTATCTGATTTACAATTTCTCTTTGCCTAGGCCTAAGTGTTTTTGGAAAGATTAACTGAAATCAGTTCAGCCATTGCTGAGAACAAGGGGGAGGGAATTGGGTCAGTCTATTCACATTAAAAGATTCCAACTGTTTTTTCACAGGACTTTAGTGCCTCCAGCTGTGAGGTCAGCAGAGGTGCCCTTTGCTGGGGCCACAAAAATCTGTGCAGCTTTAGCAAAAGTTGAAATCTTCTTAAAGCAGCCCCCACAGTTGTTTAGCAATGCTTGTCAGAGCCCAGCAGTTAAAGATCTCTGCAGTTTGTTCCCGTGCTGACCATGCCCTGTGGGTCACACTGACAGCTGCAGCAGGACGAGATCACAGCTGGATCCCAACCAGACCAGCTAAAGCAGGAACGGGCCCTTGGTTATGGCCCACGTGCATCCAACACCAAAAAGAGAAGTGGGCTCACTTTAACACTGAGAACCACAGAGTCAGGGGATGGTGAAGGTGGAAAAAAACCTTTAGTATCACCAAGTCCAGTCATAAAATTGTGGCTTGGACAATGTATGGCAATTAGATTTAATGTGGGGAAGACTGTGCTATTTAATATTGGTAGGGGAACGAGGGGGTGCATGGGCTCAAATAAACCACAAACAAAATAAACCACAGGAATCAGTAACACAGGGTGCAAAGCTCTCCCCAAACCCTGCCACAAATCATGGCAGGGAAGGAGATGGGATCTGCAGAAAAAGCAGCCTCAGTCCCTGAGCTGGGATTCAGGGGCACCCCAGGGCCGGGACTGGAGGAGAATTGCAGAGCAGAGGAGCAGCGGCATTTGGCATTTCTTCATCTGGTGTTTGCTGAAGAGACACATCTGAAGGGCCTGAGAGGCCATCAGTTGGCAATTCAAAGAATCATGGAGTCCTTAAGGCTGGAAAAGACCTTTAAGATCACCAAGTCCAACTGTCAACCCAGCAACACCACCGTGCTCACCACATGGCCTCAGGTGCCACATCCACAGGTTTTTTTGAACACTTTCAGGAATTGTGACTCCCTCCAAACTTGCCCTTGGCAGCCTGTGCTGATGCTTGACAACCCTTCCTGTGAAGAAATTTTTCCTAAGATCCAATCTAAACATCCCTTGGTGCCACTTGAGGTCGTTTCCTCTAGTCCTGTCACTTGTTACCTGGGAGGAGAGACCTGGAGAAGATGAACCCTCCTTAGGGCACACCAGGCTTGCTCTGGGGTTAGCAAACCTTTCTCCAAGGAAGTGCCCTGCAAAGAGACCGGAGCCTCCCTTGGCAGACAACTGTCAGCAGGACAGGAATGCTCTGAGGGAACCGGGGATCCTCTGAGGTGACCACGCTGTGGCAAAGACAGCCCTGGGAGCTGCTGGATGGCAGTTCCAGGAAGGGCTTGGACACACACCTGCCCCATCCACTGTGTCCAGCCAGAGGGAGGAAGGGTGTTAGCTGAACTCAGGCCCTGGAAATGTCCACTTGAGCACTTCTGGTTTTTAGAAATTGACTTTTAACCCTTACCCTTTTTTTTTCCTTTTGCTATTTTTTTTTATTTGTTTTTTTTTTTTGTTTGGTTGGTTGGTTTGTTTTGTTTTGTTTTGTTTCTGTGAGAATTTCTAAATATTCACAATAAAATTCCTTTTGTCTGGCAATAAGCAAGGGCAGGAATTCAAGGGAAGTCCCCAGCGCCCCCAGTTCCAATGGGAGCAGAGAACTTTTTGTGCTGCCCCATGCCTGGAAACCGCTGCAGCCCTGGGTTCTCCGTTCAGAGTCCTTCTCCCTCCCAAGGTCTGTGGATTCTCATCCCAAAATCCCCTCCCTGGGAAATGTTAATCTCTCAACAGGATGGACTGGTGCAAGGCAAGATTAAACCTCTGCTCCAGGCATGATTTGTTAAATGCAGTAAGGTTTTAAAGGCAGACACTCTCTGAACCTGCTGGGTTTCCCCATGGGGAGCAGATTTCTGGTGGATAGAGAAAATCCTGAGTACAAAGGGTTTAAGATGGGTTTCAAAGCTAAAACAGCAAATAAGGTTAAATGAAAAGGTGGAGAAGGAGCACTTGCAATTAGTACTAAAATATGAGGAACCTTTCAAAATCTCCATCATGATCTCCATCCTCAGGAGAAACTGGACACAAAGAGGAACTATCAATGGGATGGGCCAAAGCCATGGCAAGACCATGCCGGAAGATAAAACGTCCTGCACTGGCCACAGCAGGACACTGAAATTGGAAGATTTTGCACTCCTGGAAGTGTTTTGACATGGGTAGGAATGTTGCAGAATGTGTGCAAGCAGCCAAACTGATTTAAAGACAACCCCCCTTTGATCATATATCATGTCTAGTTTTACTTTCAGGAAACAAATGAATTAGCAAATGTAATTCTCAGCAAGGCTTGAGAAAAGCAATTTTTAAAGCCTGCGCACTCAAGCATGGTTTGAGTCTCCTGTGAGGGTTCAAAGCATCTACAGCAGCAATCTCATAGAGTTGTCCAAACACAATTATGCATAAATTTGCATTTCAGAAGCTGAATACTACAGTGCATCAGAAATTATTCAAGTTACTTTTTAAATTTTTTTTCCCATATGCCGGGAGTAATTTTCATTTAAAGACACCCTTCAAGGAAATCCTAATCAGCCTGCAGCCATTCCCTCAAGAGGAGCACACTATTGGCACAAATTGTTTTCTCCATTCAGGTTATTTTCACTTAATACCCAGCTTGCCTATCAAAATTTGGTCTTTGTTATTTTAGAATATATATTATCCTTATTTTGGAGGCTCATCCTTCACCCAAATTGCAAACCAGAGGATCTACTCGCAAAAAATGAGGCTGGTACAACATTAACATGCAAGTGCTTCAGCCCAGCCTCTGGTTCCACACAAACCAGCCAGAACAAAGGACTCTGAAATGCAACATGCCAGTTATTTCTGATGGCTACCAGTCTATTGCAATTTCTCTTCCTCCTAATGGGATGTCTCCAATTTTGGGACCAAACAATCACTTTCTGCTACAATGACAGGATGAACTATTCAAAAATTCAAATTAGGCGTGACATTTCCAAATCGCCTTCTTTTGGCTGATCCTTCAGTCAGTTAAAAACAATAAGCCTTGTTTTCTCTGGGCTTTATTTATTCTCTGCTGAGCTCTGTGGGGCCTGGTTTGTAAACTGTCCTCTGAGTGCTGTCAGCGAAGGCCCCCAGCCTCAGAGATGAACGAGCCTTTACAGCTCTTTAATTGTCAGGAAGGACAATTGAAGCAGGATTTCTTCAGTGTAAGGCCCAGAAGTCAAATCAGGGCAGCATCAGAAAGAGCCATCAGCCCTGTGGCTGTTCCATGGTCCCCAAAGTGTGGGAAGTGACATGGGGGACACTGAGCAGGGTTTTGGGTCATGCACATCTAATTCAGCTCTGTAGGGACCTACACGTGACATCTGCCTGCAGACACAGAACTGGGCTCAAGTTGTGCCAGGGGAGACCTGGTTTAAATATTAGGAAAGCTTTCTTCATGCAGTAGGTTACAAAGCACGGGAACAGGCTGCCCAGAACAGTTGTGGAGTCACCAACCACAGATTGACAGAAAATTCCAAGCTGGAAGGTGCCCTACAGAGATTGAACCCACAGCCTTGGTGTTGTCAGCACCAGGCTCTGACCCACTGAGCCAAAGTACCCCGGAAGTGCCCAAAAAACCATGGATGTGGCACTTGAGGCCATGGGTTAGTGATGAGCACGGTGGTGCTGCTGGGGTGACAGTTGGACTTGGTGATCTTANGTCACCAACCACAGATTGACAGAAAATTCCAAGCTGGAAGGTGCCCTACAGAGATTGAACCCACAGCCTTGGTGTTGTCAGCACCAGGCTCTGACCCACTGAGCCAAAGTACCCCGGAAGTGCCCAAAAAACCATGGATGTGGCACTTGAGGCCATGGGTTAGTGATGAGCACGGTGGTGCTGCTGGGGTGACAGTTGGACTTGGTGATCTTAAAGGTCTTTTCCAGCCTTAAGGACTCCATGATTCTTTGAATTGCCAACTGATGGCCTCTCAGGCCCTTCAGATGTGTCTCTTCAGCAAACACCAGATGAAGAAATGCCAAATGCTGCTGTTCCTCTGCTCTGCAATTCTCCTCCAGTCCCGGCCCTGGGGTGCCCCTGAATCCCAGCTCAGGGACTGAGGCTGCTGTAGTCCTTTGAGGAGCCTTTTCTGCAGATCCCATCTCCTTCCCTGCCATGATTTGTGGCAGGGTTTGGGGAGAGCTTTGCACCCTGTGTTACTGATTCCTGTGGTTTATTTTGTTTGTGGTTTATTTGAGCCCATGCACCCCCTCGTTCCCCTACCAATATTAAATAGCACAGTCTTCCCCACATTAAATCTAATTGCCACACATTGTCCGAGTCACAATTATATCTTGTTTGGGGCTCTGGGATTGAAACATTAAATCACTTCTCTTCACCTGTCTCAGGAAACAGAATTTTCAATTCCACTGCCTTATACTAGAAAATGAGAGAAATCTGTTTATGATAATTGCCTGCATAAACACCAGCTTATATCAAAATGGGCTGTACACACTGACCTACCACAAGTGTCTGTGATATCCCTCCTTTAATAAGTACCAGCAGCAAATGCAGTGCAGACACATCTGCAGCTGCTGGTTCCAGGGTGCAGCGGGGATCAGGGTGCAGCAGGAATTTGGGGCAGCTTGGTCTCATCCCTGCTGCTGCCTAAATCCCGAGCCAAGCCTGCCCCTCCTCATGCCCTGCAGGGAGGTCAGCTGGAGATTTCTCTTCCAAGCTGCCCCTGGGAGAGGTTTGGGATGTCATTCCATCTCAAGGCAGGCCCTCCTTGCTCACCCTCAGCTCTTCCTATGAACGGCCCAGCCAAAGCCCAGATCCTTCAGTCACAATGGTCCCCACGCTGTGCAAACCAGCTGTGGGAGCTGAGCATTGCAGTGAAATGGGATGACAGCCTGTCATTCTGGAAATGCCCACTGCCTGATGGCCACGAGGTCCCCCAGGGCCCAGCTGTGTGTGCTGGGTGAGGCAGGGCAGGCAGCAGGGCAGTGGTGAAGCTTTGCACTGCCAGTTCCAGACTGCATTCCTGTGCTGCACTTCAGCCCTCCCAAGCGACGGACAGCACCTGGCTGTGGGGAAGAGTCCTTGCGGATGACAAAGGGGAGGGAGAGTGCTGTTAGAGAGCACCAGGACTGGCCAGGCAGCTCCTCACTCCCTAGCAGGGCAGCCTGATCCGTGCTGGCTCATCCCCTAATGGGCAGTCAGAGCCTTTTATATTTTGTCCCACTGAGTGCCTGGGGGGGATGCAGGAGGTGACTTCTCCTACCAGTGGATGTAGCATCAATCACAGCCTTCCCTTACACCCTGCTGAACCCAGAAATCTGCATCCTAACTGGTGTGGCAAAGCCAGCACCCAGAGGGACACAGGCATCCCCTCCTGGGGCAGAGTCTCATTCCCCACCAGAGTGGAGAAGCAGCTGCAGTGGAGCCCCATGGATGGTGACATCCTAGGGAAGGTCAGCTCCTTCCCTCCTCCAGCAGCACGTGGCTCACACCCAGCAAGGGACGTTTTAACTCTTCCAAAACTCTTGTGGTTTTAGCCTTTTTCTCTTACAGTTCTGGACATTTTGCACCTTCACACAAAACCAATCTTTTGATTTCAGCTCAGCCTGTGCCTCTGAGACACTTTGTTCCAAGTTCCCCCACTCACGGACATTTTATGAAAAGGTATGATTTTTGGCTCACCTTTAAGTAGGCCAAGTCTCAATTTGTGAGTGACCTGCTGTGGCTGTGCCGCAATCTGGGGTGGCCAGAAGTGCTTGTCCCCTGTTCCCAAAAGGCAGCAGTGCTGTGTGTGCCTGTAACCCCTCCCAGTGCCTGCGGACACCGTGCCATTGCAAATCCATCTGTGAGCCCTGTGGAGCCAGGCTGGCTTTGCAGCCAGCAGCGAATTATTCCCTGTGACCCCTTTTATTCCCTGAGCAGCACTCTGCAGGGTTTTCCAGCTCTCCTACCTTCAGCCCCAGCTCCAGCTCCACGAGCGAGCGCCTGATTTCGGCAATGAGGACGTTCATGCGCTCACACTCCTGGAGGGCAACCACAGCATAGGGTGTCCTCTCCTCCACCTTTGCCATCAGCTCTGCCATGTTGAACTCATCTGTGAGCTTCTCTAACATCTCATCCAGAAGGGCTTGCACCTGTGCCAAAGGGAGAAGAGAGGGGGATGCTGGTGAGTGATTCCCAGGCTCACAGCTGCCTGAACTGTTAGAGCTCCCTCTGCCCGTCAGTGTCTCCAAAACCATCCCTGTCAGCTGTGGGCACCTTTCAAAGAGCTTGCCCCATCCTATTAAAATCCAAATGTTGACAGAAGTTAATGTCAGATGAACAGCTTTCAAAATGATGGTTTAAAAATGTCCCTGTGACATGTGTCAGCCTCCTCTCTTCTTGGCTATTTCTCCTGAGGTCACACTCACAAGGAGATGGATGGGACTGGAGCCTCAGCTGAGCCTCAGGACAACGCAGCTTATGAGCTGGTTTTCTCTGGTGTATTGATGGTGTATGGAGAGAGGTGATTATATAAAATTGAATTTTAAGCTGAATTTGGCATTCTGGACTAATGGAGCCATGGAAGAAAAGCATAACAAAACAAAATTATTTTCTGGTCACCATCACAGCTTCTTTGGGACTCTAAGTACTAAACAGGGAAAGCTCCAATGCAACAGGATCTTTGTAGTGTCAAAAAAATTAAATAAAATAGACAAACCCCTTTGCTGACAATGAGGCATGAAGCCCCTCCTGTCCATGGGATCAGCTGCATTTCCCAGGTTTACATGGGCACCTTGCTGTGAAGTGTCTCACTCAAAGCTCTGCTTTACTTCTGAGCTGGAACCTCAGCAAGACTTTTGCTTCTGAGAACTTTTTGGGCACACATAATACAGTTTAAATTCTATGATCCAAAGTGCCAAACCTGGCATGCAGGGCCAGTGCCAGCTAGGGCAGGGTCATTTTACTGCCAGGGCCACCGACACTGATATTTTGGACTCTATACTCCAATTTTCTCTCATTGCTGCTCTTCCCAACCCTCTGCTCCCATCAGCAGTGACGATGCGTGGGCTGTTATTGCAGCCACACAGGTGGCTAAAGCTGGAAAAGCTCCTCAGCTGCACCTCGGGGGTAGTACAGAAATATCTGCTAATTTGAAATTCCCTTGCAAGTCCCTTTGGCTCAAATTCCTTCACAACAATTACGGCTCGTTTGGTGTAATGTGACCTCAGAAATCTGTGGGAGTAACTGGACTTGTCAGAGCCTCGGGAAAATGACAGGCTCACATTTCCCCTGGAAGCTTCCTAAAATCACCTCAGCTGAACCAGGGGCTGGATATCCTTCAGTGGAGTAGTTGAGACACGGCTTTGCTCACTCCCATCCAAGGACCAAGTGGAAGGGGCAGCTTGGATAATGACAGAGATCACCCCGGGAAGAAAATGAACTGTGGGAGCATGTCCCCAGGCACAACACAGGGCACTAAGGTCACACTCTGCTTGCTCTTAGGCAGATTTTATTCCCAGACAGAGCCATGAGGACTTCTGTGCTCCTGTGAGAATCTTCTTGACTGTCACTAGGAGTTTGCAGGCTGGCCATGACCTGTGACACCACTGCTGGGGCACTCACTGATCATTTTGCTTCTCTGTCTGAGGAGTTTATTTGTGTTTCAATAACAAAAGGAGTGGGAGGGGAGAAGAGGTTGCTATCAGGTAGCAAAGAACATTTGCTATCTCTGAGCATCTTGTTTGGCTATCTCTGAGCACCCTGTTTGGCTTTGCTACCTCTGGATTACTCCCCTCACCTCAAATTCGAGTATGAACTGAAAATTGACCACACTGGGCACTTCTAGGAGCCCCTTAGAGAAAGGCAGTCAGTTCCCCAGCTTCACACCAAGCCAAAGGAAGCTCGTGTGAAACCACAGCTTTATATGAGCTGCCTATTAGCCATTAATTAAATCGCAAATCTTCAAACACAGAGCTGGCACCTTAAGACTGCAGGAGTAAAAACCTGAGCATGTGTTGGCTGATTCCAGATCCTGCCAGGGATGTTTGGGCCCTATTTTAATGAGCTGTGAATTTCCACAGGGAGGGCTGAGATCAGCCCAGGACGAAGGCATAGCAAAGGAGTTCAGCTGGAAATAAGGAATTACAAGGCCCTTGGGAGCTGGGGAGCTGGTGGGACATGGTGGCAGCAGCAAGAGGAGGGCTGAGCTCTGGGTGGCACGTTGTGGGTGGCAGGCAGTGTGCTCAGGAGCCCATTGCTATGCCAGTCACAGGGAGTGCACAGGGACTGCTGCTCAGGGAAGGTTTATTTGCAACACCTTCAGAGGATGATAATGAAGGCTCTGCAGTGCATGGGGCAATTAAGAAGCACTGTCCTGCTACTGCCAGTACTCACTTACATCCCACCAGGGTCATGTTCTGTGTAAAACCAGGCTTTAGGCAGGCAAAGGCAGAACACAGAACTATGGACAAGCCTGAGCTAGACAGGACTGATGGATGAGTCGGGCATCAAAACACAGCAGCTCCCCCTCTGCACTCTCACCGTCTCCTCCTGGATCCCCACTCCTCCTTCTCCCACGCTGCTGTCCCGGGGCTGCAGCTCCAGCACCGTGCGCAGGAGCCGCTCCGAGCTCTGAGTGAGGAAGCCGATCTCAGCATTGGGATGGAGGCCATACAGGTAGGGAGACTCTGGAGGCAGGGCATCATCAATGTACTGCACAGAGACATTCAGGAGCACATTAGGAACAGTCTAGGGCACTTTGCCTGCAGAGCTCTAGTGCTGGAATTTTTCCCCCAAATAGGTCAGCCCGGGGTGACCCAGCTCTGCCTGTGGCTGAAACACCAGGAAAGTGATGGAGGAAGGACAGTACGAATGTTTACAGAGCTCCTTCTTCTCCTCCTGGGAAAATTCTGTAATTACTGGAGTTTGGCTTGGCTCCATGTCTCAGGCTGGACCTTCTCTAGCAATTATCTGCTGTGCATTTCGGCATCCGCATCCTGAAATCTCTTGTGGCAATTGAGCTTCCAGTAGATAAGTTTTATGAACAAAACCAGCCTAATGTGCCTCTCTCTGCTACTGCATTTGTGTACAAAGAACAGATGAGATCAGTAAGTAGATCAACAAGACCCTTCAGTGATTCTCATCAAAACTGATGATAAAAGGAGCTTGAAAGGGCCATTTTAGCAAATAGTATGAGGATGTAATTTTCCAGGAGCCCCGCTTAAGTCTCAAGCACCAATACAGTTGTTCTATTCATGCATGAACAGAATGAGCCCATGATGAAGTAGCAAATTACCATTAGACTTGGTTCATCCAGGAGAATGCTGAAACATCCACAGGAACAGAACATAATGGGAAGTAAGAGGAAGACCGCAGGAACACTGCAGCCCTGTTCTTGCCTCCTAAGGCAGATTATGGGGCAGTTACTGAACACATTCCATTTACATGTATAAATAATGGCAGCAAACAAAGAGCTTACCTGATGATAGCCACTATAGTCCATGTTCCCTGGGAGGGGAAATCCAGGAGCAAGGCAGAGCTCTCCTTCTAGCATTTCTGGCTTAATAAACTCTTCCAGGTAGGTTTTGCAGAGCCGTCTGTCCCAGTCATCCGTGATGTGACCTCCATACATGATCTCACCCACGAGGTAGCGCAGGTCATCGTATGGGACCTGGGCATGGAGCAGGGCAGGCTGAGTTCAAGCAATGCCCTGCACCCTCAGTATTCCCACCTCACCGCTTCACTTTTCTCAGCAAACAAGCATCACGTAGGAGTTAAATCCTGCCCCAGGAAAGCTGGATCACAGCACAGTGCAGTTTCCCACTGAGTGAGTGGCACTGAGGCCTCCTGTCTCCTTCCAAAGGCACCCCGAACCGTGATGTTCTAAACCCAAAGGCGCCAAGGAAATGGCATTTCAGGACACTTCCCCAGCGCTTCAACACAAGCCCGGCCACCCTGGTGGTTCAGACAGCCCCCTCTGTGGTGCCCCCACCTTCAAGCTGGCCTCCAGGTAGTTGTAGAGCACATTGACAGAGATGGTGAGGTCTCCGGTGTTGAAGGGGTACGAGCAGTTCCAGCCCTGGGGGCCAAACTTGTGCCGTTCCGCCACCACCGCGTGGAAATAGCAGAGAGTGAAGAGGATGCTCCTGAACTCCTTCTCCTGGCTGCACATCTCCAGGGTGTCCTGCAACACAGGACACCTGCCCTCAGCCTCAGTGACTCCCAGGGAGCCCAAATACACCGAATTTTGGACACAGGTGAATCACAGAATCACAGAGTCCAAGGCTGGGAAACACCTCCAAATCATCAAGTTCAACCTTCAACCAAATACCCCCATGCCCAATTAATTGTGAACGGTATTTTTTGAACACTTCCAGGGATGTGTCTACACCACTTCCCTGGGCAGCCTGTTCCAGTGCTTAACCACCCTTCCAGTTAAGAAATTTTTCCTAACATCCAACCAGAACCTCCCCTGCTGACGCTTGTCATTGCCCCTTGTTACCTGGGACAAGAGGCCAATCAAATTGTCCTACAGTTCATTTTTGCATCATACACACATGTGCTAATTTTCAAACTCAGTGGCTTTGCATTGCAAATTTATTGGCAAACTCTAACAAATATTTTCTGATTTAATATTCACTGTTCCCAGCTCAGGAACACACACAGGGAAGGAAGGACATGTGCACCCACTCAACGCCCCATCACCTGCATGTGCCCAACATCCCTTACCAGAAAGATGGGGAGGGAGCCACAGAATTACAGAATTCTCTGTTGGAAGAGACATTGAAGTCCATGTTTTTCCAGCCCCTGCCATGGGCAGGGACACCTTCCACTATCCCAGGTTGCTCCAAGCCCCGTCCAACCTTTATCTTAAAAAATGCCATGTTAGACCTCTAATCCTCTGAGAGCATGACAGAGCTCAGGGTCTGTGCAGAAAAAGGGGAATCCATTACTCTAAAGCGTGCAAGACATTGACCATGCGCATGTGATAATCAAGAACATCCCAAAACCTGTTTTGCCCTTGATTAGGCAGCACTTTAAGCTCCCCTCATTATCAGCATTGTGATGAAGAACTGCTTCAAATACATGCAGAACACCTTTATCATTTTAGGAAACATCCCCAGAACAACCCAGTTCACTCTCACTCGGCCTCTCTTCAGTTGTGAATTTTCCTTCAGCTACAAAGCAGAACAATATCCCTTGCACAGAATAAAGGGCCTTCTTTGTAATCTTTGGCTGAAAGCTAAATTTGAACATCTCTTCTGTATAAAGCAGGGAAATGAGGTGTAAAAGGGACTCCACCCACTCGCTCCAGGATTTCTGATAAGAGATGTTTCATAATCCTCCAGCAATTTAGAAAATGCTAATTACTATTGATTGAAATGAGCAGAGGCAGGATGAAAATGTTACTTGGGCTGAAGGTTCCCCTCCCTTGTTCTCCAGGATATTTTGTGGAGTTCAAGATGATAAATGACAGTAGATAAAAATGGAATAATGTTCCCTGACCACTGGCATTAAACCTTACATGATGCCTCCCCCCACACCTGTTCAGCAATGTTCCATCCTGCTCTTGGCATTCTCTCCACACCAACATCTGATTGCAAAACCAGCTGTGAGCTGCCCCATTCCCCTGCCCCAGGGCCTGGGGTCACAATTCTTTGGGGCTGCTCTTGCCTCATCCCAAATAACAAGAGGCTTTATGGAGACAATCACAGAATGGTTTGGGTTGGAAGGGATAACAAAGACCATCCAGTCCCACCCCTGCCATGGGCAGGGACACCTTCCACTATCCCAGGGTGCTCCAAGCCCTGTCCAGCCTGGCCTTGGACACTGCCAGGGATCCAGGGGCAGCCACAGCTTCTCTGGGCACCCTGTGCCAGGACCTCCTCACCCTCACAGCCAAGAATTCCTTCCCAATATCCAAAGTAGAACTACTCTCCTTCAGTTTAAAACCATTCCCTTTGTCCTGTCACTCCAGGCCCTTGTCCAAATTCCCTCTCCATCTCTGTTGTAGTCCCTTTAGGTACTGGAAGGTCTCCCTGGAGTCTTCTCTCCTCCAGGCTGAACAACCCCAGCTCTCTCTACCTCTCTCCTCAGCAGAGGTGCCCCAGCCCTCTGATCAACTCAGTGGCCTCCTCAGTGACTTGGTCCAGCTGTTTTTGGGGCCCCAGAGTGGGACTCAGCACTGCAGCTGGGGCTTCACAAAAGCCAAGCAGAGATTTCTCACGAGAGAAAACAACCGTGCAAGATCTGCCGGGTGTGTTCCCAGCACAGCCATGGGCTGGATGGAGAGGCTGGAATAATGTCAGCACCAGTGATCCTAAAAGGCAGTTTGAGGGCTGAGAGCACCTTCAGACCCTTCTGATGGGATCCTGCTGTGAGAGCTGGGTGTGCCAAGGCACGGGCAGTGTGTGAGTGTCAGGGTGGCAGGACATGGGACTCAGCGTCCCTAGGACAGGAATCATCAGGAACACGAGTGCTCAGCCCTCAGCCCTTGAGGCAAATGGGGTCATGGCTGACACCCCTGGCTCCATCCTGCCCTGGGGCCCATGGGCTGTTCCCAGGGAGTCCTGCAAGGATGGTATCCTGCCCTGCTCCTGTCCCAAGGTGAGAGCAGGGCCACAGAGAAAAGCATTCAACCACAGCCTTACAGCCCCTCTGACACTGATCCACACCTTCTGTGGCACCGGGAATATTTCCATCACTTCCACACACGTGGCTGTTCCCCTGCACAGGAGGGACAGGGGTCAGTGCCTGCTGTGTCAGGAGGGTTTATGAGCAATAAACACAACGAGCACCCTGCCATGGGCTGCCCTTGCAGGCCAGCCACTCTCACATGGCCTAATTTAGATCCTGACAAAGCAAATCCAGCCTGCAGGCAGTTTCCAGCTCTGATTTGCAACACTCCTGATGTCAGCAAGGTCTTGAGTTGAATGGCCTTTGGGCACACAACACCAATCTCCATGCGCTGCTCTGGAGAGGGATGTGGGATGTGAGCAGATCAGCAGTTCTGAACCTCTAACCCTGGTTAAACAGCAGGCAGAAAAGTGAGGTTTAACCTGCTCACCTCCCACTTTGGGTGGCTTTGGGTGTTAGATGTCAGGTGTCACTCACCAGCCCAAAAAGGAGGGACCCAGAAAGAGAAATCAACTGAATCTGACAAAGTCTCCCAGTGCTGCAGTCAGAAGTTTGATCTTGTACTGAAAGAGCCTTTCTGAGGTGGTGGAGTCACCATCCCTGGACGTGTTTAAAAAAAGACTGGATGTGGCACTCAGTGCCATGGTTTAGTTGATGAGGAGGTGTTAGGTCATAGGTTGGACTTGATGTCAAAGGTCTTTTCCAACCTAGTTCATTCTGTGACTCTGTGTGATTCTGTGATCACACATTGGGCAGAAAATGATTAAACTGGACAGAAGTGTGATGTCTCATGGCCTGCTGTAGGAAAGAGGCTTCTCAGGATCACCGGAACCCTCTCTTGGGAAAACCAGTGCTTGGAAAGAGATCTGTGCCTGGCTTGTGGGGAAGAGCAGAGCAGGGTGTTGGACCCAGGGCTGGACGTGATGCAAGGGAACTGGGAAAGCAACATCCATCATGCTCCACAGGGGCTCAGCAGAGCTGTCACATGCCCCACCATGCTCCTACCTGGCTGAAGTTGTCAAGGGCCTTGTGCAGGTTGGCATGCATCCCGGTGGGGGCCTCGCTGGTGATTTTGATGGAGTTTTCCAGGATGCCCTGGGGAATGATGTGGCTCTCCGGGCATGGCGCTGGCTCCGCGCTAATAAACACGCGGAAATCTCGGTGGCTGCCCTCGCTGTGCTGCTCCAGCTTATTCTCCAGAGAGCTCAGCCACCTGGCCACCAGGTGGATGTTCTGGCAGGGAGAAAGGGATAAGGCTTGGTCAGTCCCCCTGTTACACCCCCATGTGCTGAGTAGGCACCAAATCCATCCCACCGATGGATGCACTCTGGAATTTGGGACTTGTCCCAGGAGTGCCTGTGTGCAGCTCCCAGCCTCAAAGATCCACGTGCATCAAGAACATTTTAAAATTCAAAATAATCAATATAAATCGGCACCAGAGCAGCAAGTCACAGGTGGGCTGGTTGGGGTCTCAGTGCTGGAATTCTCCTCATTTCAGCAATACCAGCTGATGTTGTTCCTGGGGAGTAAAGTTGTTATTCCTGGGGAGCAGAGTTGTTATTCCTCCCCCTACCCCCACGGAGCTCAAATAAAAACATTTGTTCATTTTTATCAGAATTACAGCGAGGACCTTCAACAGCAGTTCCTGGGCAAAGAAGTCAAGTGGGTGATTTCACAATGTCCTTTAACATAAAGGATTTATTTATTCATGCAACTAATTGGACATATCTCTCAGAAGATTAAGCAGAATCGTGGGGAGATGGTGACATGGATGAAGTCAAGCCTCAGTTTTTCCCCAGCGTCCTAGAGAGTGTTATAGTTCCCAGGCAAGAAAACAGCTTTTTGCTATATTAAGAATGGGATTTGTGGGCTAAACTACCCTTGTTTTAAAGGCAGGTGTGCAATCCAAACTGGCTGTGTTCACAGGCACTTGGAATGGTGATTTATCCCACCCCAAGAAAAGCAGCCACCAGAAAGACAAACTGCTTGGAGGTGGCAAAGAAATCACATAAAGGAACCATATTAGAAGCTGAGAATAAATATATATCACCTATAAACAGGGCCAAAAAAGAGCTCTCATGGTTAAATAGCAGAGTAATGGAGATTATTGGGAATAAAATTACATTCTTCAGAAAGTGGAAATTTTGTCCAAATGAGAAAAACAGAAAAGAGCACAAAATCCAGTCATGGTAAAGTCAAAAAGTACTACAAGAAGCAATTTTTTGAAAACCATAAAAGCAAATAATAAAGCCTTTTCTAGAAACCAGGAACTTACCAGAGAGTTTATAAAACTACCAAGGTCTGCAGGGAGTGCCCATGAAAGGCCAGGCCAGCCCAAAGCAGCCCATATTTGAAGGAATATTCCCTGCAGAGCCTGGGGAAGGTCTCACTGTTACAGCCTGGTGGAATCACTGAAACCCTGAGGCTGGAGATGTCCCTGGAGATCATCCATCCCACTCTCCTGCTCTGAGCAGGGTCAGCTAGAGCAGGTTGTTAATTGTGTCCAGTTGGGGGTTTTGGATATCTCCAAGGCTGAAGTCTCCACAGAACCTCTCTGGGTTCAGGTGTGCCAGTCTTCAACCACACTCACAGTAAAAAAAAAAAAAATCAAAAATTAGTATAATATAGTGAAATGAAATGAAGTGAAATGAATGTTTAAGGGAAATTTGTATCTCAGTTTTAGCCCTTTGCTTCTTGCTCTTCCACTCAGCACCACTATCATGATTTTGACTCCATCTTCTGCACTTCCCCTGCCAGGAGGGATTTAAACACACCAATAGATCCCTCTGAGCAAAACCCCAGCTTTTGGAGGTTAAATAACCCCAGCCTCTCTTAATATAACAGATGTTTCAATCTGTTAATTGTTGGAAAGACTCTTAAACTGATGCAGCAGATGAAGAGCTGTTTAGAGAAGTCGATGAGGTAATAAATAAGAGGTCTCTGGGAGCAGATGGTCTCATCCCAAAAGGACTCCTCATGTGGAAGGTCTGCAGCACAGCTCAGGAGGCAGCAGCCAGCATGGCAGGGGCTTCAGCAGGCCAGGAGTCACACCCCAACAGCATTAGTTAGGAAAAACCAGCAATCTCAAAGCCCCAACCCATTTTAGAGAGCTAAACTGAGGCTATCACAGTCTGGGCTGGTGTGTGTGGGGGGCTGGCTGGAGCTGTTGTCCCCAGGAATTGCCCCAGGCTGGGTTTGATCTGTGCTCAGCAGTGCTGGTTACTGTGAGGGGTCAGTCTCTGCTGAGCAGGGTGGACATGGCCAAGGGACATGGCTGGGGGACAAGGAGCTGTCCCAGCTGTCCCAGCTGTCCCAGCTGACCCCAGGGATGTCCCAACCATAGAGAATCCTGCTCAGCACAGAGCAGGGGAGGAAGGAAGGGAGGGATGTCGGGAAGGAGGGTGTTTGCCTTCCCCAGTCACCACGGGGTGTGACACAGCCCAGCTGGCTGGAAATAGCTGAGCCCCTGCCTCACCTCGGGAAATGGGGAATGAATTACTTGCTTTGCTTTCTTGCCTAGGCGGCTTTGGCTTTCCCTGTTAAATTGTCTGGATCTCAACCAATGAGTTTTCTCACTTATAACCCCACATTCTGCCCCACCCCACCCCTGGGCAGGGAGGGAGCAGCAGGTGGGGCTCAGTTTCTATCTGGGGTTAACCACAGCAGTTCATCCCCATGAACTCTTTTTTGGGGGCTGGAGAGGGGATTTCCCCAGGCACACCCACACCAGCATCAGGCATGGCCCCACATGGGGCAGGAATTGTCTCTGTGGGGTCAGTGTATCCCCAGGCTTGGATTTTCATCAATACCAGCTGTTTGTCTTCCCAATACCATGATTGCTGCAGGTAAAAGGAAAGGTGTCATAGGCTACCAACCAGCTAAAACACAGGTAACAGCAGTAAGGAAACTACTGATGGAGTTTTAACTTCTCACCATATCAAAAACCATCTGAAAGAGCAAATGATTGGTGAGCTGACAAAATTACTCCTAAGGCAAAGTCATTCCAAGTCCTGAAAATAAAGCCTGGTAGCGAAGAACTGCAGGAGGATGTCATCACTCTAAGTGACTGGCAATGGCACTGCAGAAGGAATTCACTGGTGATAGATGCAAAGTAATGCACTCAGGAAAACAACCCCAGCTACAGATACTCACACTGATGGGTTCAAAATTAACTATTATCACTCAGGGAAGAGATCTCAGAGTCCTCACAGTTATTTCCTGCAAATAACAGTTCAATGCTCAACAATGCAAGAGCAATCAAATGCCAGCACAGGAACAGAGAATAAAGCTGCAAACATTATTTTGCCACTCCATAAATCCATGGTGGGCCTTCGTCTTGTAAACAGCACCCAGCTCCCACTCCTCTTAAATCCAAAAGGATTTAACTCCCACAAAAGGAGACACTCCATCAATAGGGACTCGCTCATTTGGAGAGAGTAGAGGCTGGGGTGGAGGGAGGGAGTGAAGGGTGAACAGAGCAGGCTGCAAGCGTTGAAAGAAAAGTGGAGGTACATTTTCATATGACACAGAACTAAACTACCAATTTACTGCTTCAGGGTGTTTGGGGAGTTGAGAGAATCAGAATGGAGCTGAGCTGGCAGTCACGGAGAGAAACACAGAATCATTAATGCTGGAAAGAAAGCTTTAAAATCACCATACCCAGCCATCACCCCAGCACCATCCCCATGGTCACCATTAACCCATGTCCCCAAGTGCCACATCCACAAGGGTTTTGAATGTTTCCACGGATGGTGATTCCATTACTGCCCTGTCCCAACATCCCTGCACCATCTCTAACCCCTTCCCTGAGGCTGTGGATGTGCCTGTGGCAGGCAGGAGCTGGGCTGGCAGCACCTCGGGCTGTCCAGGGACTGATGCCACAGAGGGACATCCTGGGAGCTCCCTCATGGGAACACAGAAACTTCTTCTGGCTTTTCTGGTGGAGAGCTCAGGTGCCTCTTTTGAGGTTTCAGGTGAGCTATGTATGGAGAGATCCCAGCTGGGGCTGAAGAAGAGGAAGGGATAAGCTAAGGTGCTTTAGGCACAGGCTGGGACAGAGTGGTGGCTGCTGTCACTGAGTATTATCAGGATTTGAACTTGCTGGAGGGGTGGGTCAGCACTCAGAGAGGGACCAAGGGGCATGAGTCAAGAGAATTGTTGTTTGGAGAAGCCACGGGCACTTTGCTGCCTCCAGTTCTGTTGGCCCAAATCTGATTGACATTGTTGGGAACAATATTTTTTTTAGAACTGCAGAAATTCAGTATCCTCACCTGAAATGATTTAGGATTGTGCTCACATTGCATGGATGAAATGGAGTTTGGGGTGTGCAGTGAGATGAGAGGAGATGCCTGGGCAAAGGGATTGTGTTCTGGGGTTGTTTTTTCACAAATAAGGTCTGTGTGAGGAGCACACAGTAGGCAAAATGCAATTACACCTGAGTGCTGCTGCACCAGTGCTGGCCTGATGCACTCAGGATTTCGGGATTTCAGGAGATCCCCAGGTTCCAGACAACCAACTCACTCCACAAACATAAGTTAAAAAATCAGGTAGGAGTGGACTGAAACCTGCAACCAAAGTGGTGCTAGCACCACAGAGATTTAATAAAACAGGGAAAGAGCTCAACAAAATATCAAAAGAAAAATCATGCATTAAGTATCAGTTTAATCATAGTCTGCATATCTGACCTTAAGTGTTTTCATCTCTAATTGGTAGTTTCTTCCCACATCTGCTTTTGTGGTGTTAGATGGCTCAAAAATAATTGCTTTTGCTTGTGTTGACATGACACCAGTGATCATTATTTGTGGGTATCACTGCCTGCTAACAGCCAATTTAGGGAATATTTCCAGTCCAGTGATAATTGAGTGCATTTATATCCTGTCCTTTTGTGATAGAAGGGATGAAAAAGAGGAATATATGCAGCCAAACATGGGCTGGTACTAAGAATTAATAATTCAAATTAATATATCTGCCCAGGCCAGACAGAGACACTCTGGAAGGGATTCACAGGTTGGAAGGAAACTGCAAATTAATTCTCAGCAGTTGGTTAACAAAACCTGAGAGAACACAGCTAATGAGAACACACCTGGTCACAGTGATGGAGTGATGTGTCAGTTATCAATAATGAGCCAACACGGGCAATGTGAAACACCCTCCCCTGCACTCTGACCATCCCCACTGACCATCCCCATGGACCATCCCCTGCACCCTGACCATCCACACTGACCATCCCCTGCACACTGACCCTCCACACCATCCCCTGCACTTTGACCATCCCCACTGACCATCCCCTGCACTCTGACCATTCCCTGCACTCTGGCCATCACCACTGACCATCCCCTGGCCATTTCCCCACTCTGCCTCCTGGGGTGGCTCAGAGCAAGTGCTACAGGATGAGAGGGTGTGGGAAGAGCTGGGCTGAGGTGCATGTGCAGGAACATGGGAGCAGCAGAGGCTTTTCTTTGGGAGTTCACTCCCAAGCCCCTCTGTGTGTTTGTACTTCACAAGGCAGAACATATATCACAGGATGCAGGCATTGCCGTGGTAACCATCAGAAATAGCACCACATGTACATAAAGCAGCACACGCTCCCCTCCCTGTGCTGGCAGTGACCAGGGACCCTGCCCCTCTCTGAAAGTGCCCCTCTCCTTCAGGCATCCTCACAAATCACCTCCTGGAACAAGAAGAACGGGTGGTTTTTACAAAGTCTCGTTCTCTGGTGAGATCTCTTGGAAAACATTCCCTCTTCTTCCATCCCTCTGCCAGCCAGGCTGCACAGCCAGAGCCAGCCCAGCAGTCCCTATGCTCCCTGCATGCTGCTGGGGGACCCCAAGGGACAGGGAAGGGCACTGCTGTTCCCAGGTGATGGGGTGGAGATGAGATGTAACCAGCCTGGACTAGGCTGTGGTGTCACAAAATCACAGAATCACAGAATGGTTTGGGTTGGAAGGCACAGTAAAGATCATCCAATCCCAACCCCTTGTCATGGGCAGGGACACTTTCTCCTACCCCAGGCTGCTCCAAGCCACGTCCAAGCTGGACTTGGACACTTCCAAAGATCATGGGGCAGCCACAGCTTCTCTGGGCACCCTGTGCCAGGGCCCCCCCACACCCTGAGTAAAGAATTTTTTTCCTACCATCTACTCCAGCCCTGTCCTCTGCCAGTTTAAAACCATTGCCCCGTGTTCTGCCAGTGTCTGCCCCTATAAAGAGCCTCTCTCCCTCTCCGGTCAGGGGGAAGAAGCTAGCACACAAGAGCTAGTGGAAGTAACTCATCCTTCAGCCTCTCCTCTGAATCCACTGTCTGTTCCTCTTGTCCTGCCCGTAAAGTTCCCCACTCACTTGTGCTGGCCCGAATTAATCAGCTCTGCCGCCTACAAACAGGGGTCCTTCTCTGCTCACCCTTAGAGTCAAGTACTGATCTCCATGAGCAGACATGGAAGGAAATGGCCTTCCATTGCTCCAGGGGAGGTTCAGATTAGATATTAGGAAAAAAATAATTTAAAGTGTGGTCAGATATTGGAATAAGTTGCCAGTGAGGTGGTGGAGTCACTGTCTTTGAATGGGTGTGGCACCTGGGGAGAAGGCTTGATGATGGTGGTGCTGGGGTGGTGGAGGGACTGGATGATCTTGAAGGTCTCTTTCAACCTTGATGATTCTGTGATCAGAGCATTTGTCCAAAAATGCTGAATGAGATCTGGAGGTCTCCCCTTCCATTCTTTTAGGAATGAGAAGATGCTGTGGATGGAAGGGAAAGGAGCCTGTTCTGTTCTGAACCAGAGGCTCAGTGCTGTGAATAGGCACTGTCACACACAGGACATCCCAGAACATCCCAGCACAGGCTGGACTGACCTGCTGGAGCAGCTCTGAG
>VZTG01005938.1:374-32841 GCA_013397845.1 Melanocharis versteri
CCGGGCCAGGCCGGGGCTGGGCCACTCTGGCCGGGCCGGGCTGACCGGGCCAGGCCGGGGCTGGGCCACTCTGGCCGGGCCGGGCCGACCGGGCCAGGCCGGGGCTGGGCCACTCTGGCCGGGCCAAGCCCGGCCTCGCTAGACCGCACGGGCACCCAGTTACCTGTTCAAAAGCCGAAAGTAAAAGAGACCTTTTCGCAGCTTTGTCTGTTTTAAATATGGGATCTGGAGGCGTGTCTAACCCTCACAATTGGTTCATGGTTAACCCATGACAGTGACCCTTCACAAACATCCTGGTGCATCAGCTGCCATAGCAAACAGAGGTACTGTTTCCTCCCTTCCACTGTCTGTCTCCCATACAAATTTTTGAGGACAAACATTTTTACTGAGAATTTTACAGAACAACACTTGACGCAGTGCAGTGGCTGACTTTTTAGCTGCCCCTATGGTACCACTAATAAATAAAAAACAAAACAGCCTTTTTCTACAGCAACAACCATCCCGGCAAGCCTGATCAGAAGCATATGCACTGCCTAAAAACTATTTTATTTCTTATTACCATTTCCCTGGTTCACCCAGCCTTCCAATTATTCTTGTGTAAAGAAACAGTCAGTGCCAAAAGCCAGCAAGCGAAGCTGTGGATTCTTCCCTTCACTACTTGAAAGAGACATGGAGAAGTAGCAGCTGCTGATGTTCTGGCATCATGTTCATGCCTAAGTCTTCATACTGGGAGTGGTCTCTGAGGGGTGGAAATTGGACCAGCAGCCAAACAGTATCTCTTTCTCCAGTGTGTGCTAACAAACATGACAGGAGGTTCATCCTGACCTGCACCTCCAATGGAAGATGCACAGAACTGGCTATGTGTTGAGGATCATCTGCAAGGTGTGGGCTTGGAATGGGATCATCTCTTGTGATGCTGCCCTGAATGCTATGTTGGGCTTCAGCCATGAGTGCATTTCCCATGAGGTAGGTGTCAAAGTCTGTAATGTTTTAACTTGCTACGGAAAAGAAGCCTTAAAAATATGATCACATATTTATTTGGAAAAGAGCTTTAAAACCAGGGTGTTACAGGTGAGACTTTGAAGCCACCATTCTCTGAGAGTGGAACATGGCAACTGACCAATTAGTCCACATAAGTAGCTCTGGCCTTGAAGTGGACGAAAATGCCTTGCACTCCGAGGAAACTGTGTAGGAAGATATTGAAGGTTGACTTGATGATCTTGGAGGTCTTTTCCAACCTTAGTGATTCTATGATTATGACATTAGCAATGTATATAGTGGGGCAAGGGCACTCCTGTTAAACTGCTCACTTCCATGGAAGATTGCAGGGGTCTCTGGAACTTTTGTGGCGTGTAATGCAAAGTTTTGAGAGATTTATAGTAGTTGAGCAGTAGAAAGGGCATAATTACGTTGATGTGGTGGTACCTTAGCAAATACACTACATTGTAAACAGGCCCTAAGACAGTTACGGCTAATGTTGGAGTGTTGTCTCCTAATGGCGTGGTGGGATGCTAACAGAACAGTAATTCACAGGGAGGAGTGCCCTCTGCAAAATTACAATGTCTCCGTTTTAAGCTCCTGGCATGTTTCTGGAGGTTTTCATTAGCCAAACATTGGCACAGTACTGTTTATCCTAACTGAGGAGATCACAGCTTGAAGGGGTTCTAGGACATTTGAGTTATAGCAAAGGGGGATATTTTATGTGTGTTGGGGGACTTTAAGAAATATATTGACTAAGGAGTCAACACTTTGATCAGATCCCAAGAAGAGCATATGAAAAACCTTTCTGATTAAAATAAATTTTAATTTTGCAGAAAGGAGAGAGAGTGAGGGAAAAATGCTTGCTAAAGTAATTCCTGTCAGATACCTCTGCTTCCTTTCTGACCTGCCCATTTCTTTTTGTTTTCCAGTGGGTAAAAGATCTCTTGCCCCTGCCACCTGCCTGTGAACTCATCGCACCAGTGACATTCCTTTCCAAACTTCATCTGTTTTCCTTCATTTTCAGTCCTTGTCATCCTTTTTCTTTCCAGTTGCTCTGTCTTCTGTCCCTTCCTGCCCACCCTCTATACCCATTACAATGTTGTTTAGTTTTGATTCTTGTTTCCCAGTTGCAAGGGAATTTTGAATCTATCCATAATCTCTCATAAAGGAACAGTATTTTGAAGTGTTTGCTCTGCTGTCTCTGTTCCTGTTAATTAGGGGTTCTATAAAGGTCACTGAAGGTCAGTTCAGTGCCTGAACAAGTGTGACTTATGTACAGAAGGTTTTCAATTGGTCACACTCATATGACTCTAAAAAACATATGGTTAACGGTGTTTGTAGGATCTGGTGGGCTCTATACCAAACCTGTACTTGCCAGAGCCAGGTCCTTTAGCTCTTAAGAGCTGTGTTTGTGATTTGGTTCTTAGCTGATTTTGACAATCAGCCAACCATACAGGTTGGCTGGGCTATCTTCCACAAACAGAAACGAAGTCTGTGTTTAAACATTGGATAAACACTTGCAGGAGAGTATGTACATTCTTCTGTCTTGTCAAACACTAACCAGCTTCCTGATGAAGAGCTCTTGCTCCCAAACAAGCAGAAAGGAAAACTTATTCCCAAAGAGAGATGTTTTATAGAAAAATTAGTATTACAAGATGAGAATCAGTCTGAAGTGAGAAGAATTAAATTTGTTGCCTATCTGTGGGAGGATACTTTTCAGGTTGAAATGTGTTCTGCTATATGATGAAATATATGACTTTCATATAAGGAAAATTAACAGTTAGAAATGGATTGGGGTAATTTTATTAGCCTTCGAATTGTCCGGTGTAATTTGAAAAACTTCTGTCATATTCTATCTGCACATCTGCATAGCGGCTGTAGGCACAGAGCTCCCAGGGGCTCAGTCTAATTTGTAGAATTACAGGGGTTGTGCCTGGCTATAGAAAAGGTCATGCTCATGTTGGAAATTTAGGCTTGATGCCTTCCACATGTTTTGTTTTGTACTATTAGTTTTTTTCTGGGTCCATAATTAACTCTTTGGAGATATTTCTCTTAAAGCAAGGCAATTATAGTGTTGTCTAACAGTTTTGTACCATGTCCTCTCCGAGTTTCTAACAATAGTGTCAGATGAACTGTGAACTCAGTTGGATTTTTTCCTTTCTCTCTCTTAATTTCATTCAGAAATCAATTCCTCTATTTGTGGAAAGCAGTCATTCTCACCAAAATAGCAGTTGACAGAAGAAGTGTGTATGAACACACAGAGAAGACTTTATCAGCCAAATAAAACCCTGGACATTACTTTTGGATGGCAGAGTGACTGTGACAATGTTTGAATTTGGTCAGAACACCAAACACAAGGCATCAGAACACCAAACACAAGGCTTCACAACAATATTTGTCGGCCTCATCAGCAGCCTGCAACTCCTATTGCAGCCAGTCTCAAGGCTCTGTCGTGAGCACAGTAAATCAGTAGTGGCAGGGCCAGCTGAAATCTACCATATGTTAATGTTCTGCAAGTGAAAAACATCAGGAAAAAAAAAAAAGAAACCAAAAACCAAACCACCGTTACATTTCTGAACCTTTGGACAACATATCTGTTGTCTGCTGTCTGACTTGACTGGGGCATCTTGGCAGAGGCAGCCACTGACTGAATAACCACCAGCATATGCTACTTCTGTCGTCTTTTTCTGTCTGTTGTCTAAACACTAAGATAGCTCTGCTCATCCATTCCAACAACTGCTGCCAGCTTCATGTCAAGCACATGAATTTTCAATTGGGAAAACATGGCCCTTTTCAATATTGCTCCATCATCTGGTGGGAAGCATAACGAAGTGTTTTTAAAACTATTTTGCTAAAGTTCTGGATTTGCTACTGGAAAAGAAATTGCAGCTGGGATGAAAGCATTTACTTTTTGCCAGGCGAGTTTTGAAAGCATCAGTTTGTAAACCTAAGCCAATTCTTTTCCTTTTAGATCTGCTTCATGTTAATCAGTGTTGACCTGTTATTATAATACCTTCCCAGTGCCTTGACTCACTCTTGCTGCAGGGCCTGGCTTCACTGGAAGAGTCACATCTTTCATGGCCACTGAACCCAGTTTGCATCACAGGAAACATATCCCAGTGGATAGTCCATGAAGGTGCTTGGCACAAAATTGCAGAAATAGGATTCAGGCAGACTTTATGAGGTGAAAACTGGATATTTTCTAAAGAAAATATTTTAACATTTAATGGTATTTTGGCCCATATTTTCATATATTCTGTATATATATTCTCTTCCATTTCTGAATGTGCTGGTTTGAAAGTAAACCAGCAGGAAAAATGAACCCCACACAAATACCTTGAGAGAGATTTCAGTCAGAGTTACAATTTATTAGAAGGATTACAATAAATGCAATGATACAGAAAAACTGGCTTAAACCCACAATGAGTACAACCTGGCACCCTGTGGGTCGGGGTGGTGCTTGCAGTCCAATTAAGCAGTGGTTGCAGTCCTGTTGAAATGATGGTTGCAGTCTTGTCAAAAGCGGTGATCCTTGTGGAAGTTCTGGTCCAGCTCTTGCTCCGTCAGGTGGTGGTGCTGGTAGTGTCCTGAGTCCCCAGTTATATATGCTCTGGTCCAGGCAGGAAGGCTCAGTATCTCCCCTGGGGCAGTGAGTTTCACAATGGAATGATGTAAGCTTATGAGTCATAGGATATTTTTGGGAGTCCTTGATGGCCTAGGTCATTACAGCTGCCTTTTATGCTGCTGCTGTTGGGCGATTATGGCCCATTAGCAGAGGTGACCCCCTCAGGATCGCTGGTGCTGCTGCTTCCCAAGAGGGAGTTATGCTGTCTGAGTCGCAGTGTTTGCAATTTGATATTGAATTTCAAGTACAAAGGCAATTTCAAGAAATTACTTTCCATTAACTGCATGTAGACTAATATCAGACATTCATCTGAAATTTTTTGCTCAAGATCCAAGTGCATTTCAACTACATTTTCTGTACTGATCCTGCTGAAGTAATTGATTAAACTTCCATAATCTTCAGCGGAGCCAAGAATTCATCCTCTCCTGAGGTCTTTAAGCCTTTTTGCTCTTTCTCTCCTTAGCATCTGCCCTCTCCCTTTCTCTCTCTTACCCTAAATTCCCTGATCTATCTATGGGCTATACCTGTTCATCAGCTTGCAGCAGTGTTACATAAACAAATGAAAATAAATATAGGAATTGGGGAATCAAATATCCTAGGGGACCTTTCAGTTTTGGGTTTAACATTTGAAATATTATTAAACCATATTTTGACATTTAAAATCACACCATCTCGTCTTTGCATGTGCTTTTTCTTCAAACTGAGCCAATTCTGTAATAATTATTTGAGCGCTTGAGTGCATGTTGGCAGGGGCAGCCAGAAGCTTGCTACAACATCAGCATGTCCATACCATGGATTCAAGACTCTTTCACCTACAGTTAAAGGTTGCTTTATCATAAATTTAGGTAATAAAAAATACCAGTGAAATAAATTAAGTTGACTAAATATGTTTTCCTGTTCACTGTTTAATTTTCATACATCGTTTGTTCTTTAACTATGAGCCCATTGTTTTATATTCCTTCAGCTGAATTTGTGCAAAAGAAATATATTCTCACAGGCTGTGTAACTGTTCGCTCTGACATGTTATATAGTTTTGCCTTTCAGGAGGCTGCCATGATATTATGCAAACATATCTGTTTATTTAGTAGACCATTATGCTTACCACTTCAGCCATTTTCATTCCAGCTTTCGTATCTGTCTTTCTGACTGTGTAATGTCCAGCAATTTAATTCCTATTTGGACAACTTCAAAATTAAAGGAAAAGATTAATGGTCATTTAATAACCTGTTAGCAAAACTCTCTATTTTGATTGTCTTTGCTGTTTAACATTAGTTGATGTATGTGCCAAAGAAAAAATGAAGTAATGGGAACAAACTCAACTGAGTCAGGAGATGTTTGGAAGTCAGATGCACTTCTGGTTTATTGAGAGCCTGAAAAAAGGAGCTGATCTGTGGGAAACATGAAAATATGTATATTAAAGCAAAGGGAGTCTCCATTGGTCAGCTTTACTAAAATACATTGGTAGATTGGACAGTATTTCATTTATGGTCTGAAAAACAAATAAACATCAAGTCACATTCTTAGTACATACCTGTAAGCAGAGGTCCTTGAAGTCAGTGAGGTTACACTAGTATATTTAAGCTAAAATCTGTCCCTGCGTACAAATAAAAGTGGTGATGACTGGTCACTTTTAATGACTGCATAGGTCAAATTTAGGTTTCTCAAAATCTGTGCTGTTACTAGTAAGTATCTACTGCCCTTCAACAGAATGAATAAAGGAACTCAGGTTGCATATAATATTATGTTGTGGTTATTTTTTCCTTTTGTCATATTGATAGTAATATTACTTGGCTCTTACTTTCTTTTCCCTGCACCCCCTTCTTTTATTTTTCTGTTAACAGCAAACTATATAAATGGATGCTTCAGTTAAGTTTGCACTCCTGCAAAGCTCAGCTCCTGAACTGGACTGCCCCAAACCCTTGAGTTCAGTGTAAGTACTGGCTCTGGAGAGCTCTCCAGTGGTGGGCACCAGTAAAATTGTTGGTTAGGTCAAGTACTATCACTCTTAGGCATACACTAGAAATGGAAGATAAAACTGATGTTTAGTTTGTGCCAAGCTGCAGGGCTTCAAGACATTTTTAAGGAAGTATCTTTTACTACCTAACTTTGGAAACAGAAAGTTCAAAGAGCTTAATGCTTGTTGGGGCAAATTTTGTATTGGCCGCACAGTATTTTGTGAATCAGGAATAACTCAACAGAAGAAAATAAGGCCGTAGTGGGAGGTACTTTGTGTCTTGTCTTGACAGCATCATATTTGTTAGTATCAAACACATACTATCTTTATTTCCATTAAGTATTAGAACATGAATTTTCTGGGATTTTGGGTTTTGGTTTTTTGTTTTGGTTTGGGGTTTGTTTTGTTTTGTTGGGATTTTTTTTGTTGTTGTTTTTTGGGGTTTTTTTTGTGAGTACTTCGCTGTGTGGAAATCCATAAAATTTCAGTGAAAAAGTGCTCAAGGAATTCTAACAAATCCTTCTGGATAGCTATACCAGTGTCCAGGGGAAGGGCTGAGGAGCCTTTGCATTCAATGGAAACATTTGTGACATCAAGAAACATCAAGTGAAAGTTTAGCCAAATTATTTAAGCTGCATGGTCTCAAAAATTAAAAGTAGTTGAAGAGAATTATAGAATTATTGGAAGAATATAGTGTTCTGAGGAAAATACTGATACGGATCAAGAGATTCCCTGCTTTTTTACCACTGCTGAGTCCAGCTCTGGAATGCTCTTGTCACATCAGTGGGCTTCAGAAAAAGGCTAGTAATTTGAAGGAAACACAGGCTGAAGCAATAAATTTTATTTAGAGTCAGAGAAGGGTCCTCCTTTTGTAAGTGCAATAGAAAGGACAGTATTAATAGTTTGGCCAAAACTGTTGATGCTTTCCAGGTACCTGTGTGCACGAATATATATTGAAGCGAATCACTGTTTATATTTGTCTTGTTTGTAATTATTTTCCTTTGCACTCTCCCAGACAGGTCAATTTTTGCAAACTATCAAGAAACTGATATTAAAGTTTTGGTTTTACAATGGTCTTTCTGTTCAAAAGTTGGCTATAGTCAGTCTGGTGTTCCTTGCAGTTGTACCCAGACCGTTGGGCAAGTGTTGCTGTCCACTGGGAGAGGAATAGATGGCTTTTGCTTAAGGCCCTCCAGTTCTCTGCTCTACGTGTCCTAAAGCAGTTTCTCCCTGTGGTGGTGCATCCCTCCTCTACCTCTTTTCCAGGCTGCACTGCAGTCTGAGAAATGCTCGTTAGGCCTTGGCCTTGATGAATAGCCCCTGGGCTCAGCTCGTTTTGAGCTTATCGAGACACACTGTCTGCTTCCAGGAACTGCTGCTGTCTAATGAGCTCCTGTTTTCTTTATGAACAGACTTTTCTTGCCCAAACAGCACAACATCCCCATTCTCACACTTTCAAAGAAAAAGTGCCGCCCCAAACTGTGGCTGGGAGAAAACATTCTTATGGCTAAAGCGCACTCTCTTGCCACCCTATAAACAGCTGTACAAACTGAGAGCCCTTGAGCTCTCCTGGACCACAGCAGGCTGCAACCAGCAACCTCCTGGTCTCGGTTTGAAAAACAGGTGTCTGCCAAGGAAGGCGGGAACCTCCCTTGGAATGGAAAATATGATCCCCTTCCCTCTGAATTTTTATAACTTTGAAATTAAGGGGCTTTCAGGCAAAGATATGAGAAAAGGAAGAACAGTTCTTTACTAGTGTATACATATATGTATAATAAGACAAACAAACAACAACACCGGCAGCAACAGCAAACAGAACCAGAAACCCAGTAGCAGCCTTCCCTCAGCGCTCGGGCACTTTCCCCTTTGGTGCAGTTACGGTCGCAGCCGGCAGGGGCGCTGTTGGCTCCCGGCAGGCAGGGCAGGTGCGATGATTCCTCCGCGGCTGCAGGGGGCGCTGTGGCGCGAGCTCGGCCCCCTCTCCGCGTGTGGGTGGTGGCGGGCGAGCTGGTGGGGGAGATGGAAAAGGGGCTTCCTCTACAAACCCACAGGAGCAGCCGGTCCCGGTGCCCCTCCGTGTTGCTGTTGAGGCGGACGCGACATGAAGGACTCACTCACAGGTTTGGCAGGAAAAAAGATGTTTATTCTAAGAGCCAGTGTCATTTATACACTTTTGTATGTTTATCAGAAAGCTACGTGTTCATTGGGTCTTTAACTACTACAATACATTTATTGGCTATTACTTAACTCACAACATACCCCCATTGGTCAACTATAGCATAAGTGTTCAGGAATTTAGAAAAACATCAGGTGCAGCTTGTTGCTGTTTTCTCTCCCTCTTGTTTGGATTCCTTCTACTAAGTTTCTCACGGGTAAAACAAACTGCGTTAAGCTCAATTCAGAATCAGACAGGCTGTCAGACCTGCTGTTAATTCCCATACCTCCGGAGGGTGAAATGGGCTGTAGCAGGAACCTTGGAGCAGCAGCTCAACGGCAGGGACGAGCGAAATCCTGGAGTGGTAAATGAGATGTATCAGAAACGCTGTAGCTGGAGCCGCAGGGTGTCACAGCAGGCAGGGGGTTTGTGGCTGCAGTGTAGCAAAAAGCCCAGAGCAGTGGCAGAAACACGGAGGGGCTGGGCAGTGGCAGCCAGGCTCCTGAACGCAGCTGGGAGACGCCCCCTTGGAGAAGGGAGGGGCTCAGGGTCCTGGGTTTTCCCATGAGGCAGCAGAGCAGATGGTGAGGGTCCTTTTCCATTGAGGTTGGGTGTTGATAAGGTCCCAGTCCAATGGCCACTCTTACGAGCAAAGGCTCACCCACAGTAGAAGAAGCACTGGGAGGACAACAGCTCCACAGTGGCAGCAGATCCTCTGGGCAGCAATGCTTCCCCTCAGATCCTGAGAGTGAGAAAGTGAGGAGCTGAGCCCAGCCCCTCACCCCCAGCCAAAATCTTGCAGTATCTCTGCTCTTCCAAAAGAAAGCCCCTCAGCTACAAGAGTGCAGCTGCACCCTTCCCCCCACTTTGGCCACTTCATTTGTCTTTTAAATACCAGTCGTTATCGTCTGTTAGCAACAAATGGGACAACCTAACCTCCAACACTCCCGCTGAGTGGGTCCTCAGAGCCAGCAAACTCTCAAGTTTGGTATGCTTGGAGGATTGCCAAACAATGGCGAGTCCTTGGTTGATACCCTTACTCCTCAAGGCCTGACCCTTTGCTCATTGGGAGATGCAAAGGCATCCAAAGTGAGTATTTTACTGACCTTCTAGGGGAATCTTTCACAGGTACCTTGCTTGCACTGACTCCTTATGTCTGTATGCATGCATGTGCGCATATGCTATACCAAATCTGGGAGAAATGCTGCTTTCTTACATGTTTAAGTAACTTGGATATCTCAGTAAGTTAGGCCTGTAAGAAAGACTTAAGTAATAAGTTATGAGCTAAGTTAAATGCTGCTAGGTGTTGTTCTGTTAAGTTGTTACGTTCGATTTCAAAGTGATAAGTTGGGTTAAATGCTGTTAAGAGTTATTCCTCTGTTAAATTGTTAAGGTTAAGTTAGGTATAAGTTAAGTGTTATTCCTTTGCTAAATTGTTAGGTTTAAGGCGTAAGTTAAGTTAAAGTACTGTTAACTTTGAGTGCTGTTAAGCATATAGGCCATTGTTGGAGGTTGGGGTTTTTAGTTTTATTTTTCTTTCTCTTAGGGAATTTCCTCCCATTTTGTTGCTAAGGAACAATAACAACTGGGTGCTTAGGAGAGACAAAAGAAGTTGCCAAGCTCAGGGGAGAAGGGCACCTGACTGCACTTCTCTTAGCTGAGGGTTTCNATTCCTTTGCTAAATTGTTAGGTTTAAGGCGTAAGTTAAGTTAAAGTACTGTTAACTTTGAGTGCTGTTAAGCATATAGGCCATTGTTGGAGGTTGGGGTTTTTAGTTTTATTTTTCTTTCTCTTAGGGAATTTCCTCCCATTTTGTTGCTAAGGAACAATAACAACTGGGTGCTTAGGAGAGACAAAAGAAGTTGCCAAGCTCAGGGGAGAAGGGCACCTGACTGCACTTCTCTTAGCTGAGGGTTTCTCTAGGAGGGGCAGAGATGCCACAAGATTAGGGCTGGGGAAAAAGGGAGCTGGTGCAGCTGCCAGCTCTCTTGCTCTCTCAGCTTCGTAGGTGAATGGTCGAGCTGCTGCTTGGGGATGGACTTTGCTGCTGCTGCTGGAGCCCAGCCTGGTCCTGCTTCTTCTGCTGTGGGTGAGCCTTTGTTCGTGAGAGCAGCCACTGAACAGGGACATTATTAACACCCTACCTCAGTAAAAAAGGGACTTCCATCATCTTCTTGGGTGCCTCAGGGGAAAACCCCAGGATCGCCAGCCCTTTCCCTCTCCCAGGGAGCCTTTCCCTGCCCTGCTCTGGAGCCGGGCTGCCACTGCCCCACCCCGCCGGTTTTTTTCCCCACTGCTCTGTTTTTTTCGCTACACTGTAGCTTTGCACCCACTGCCCTGCCGTGATGCCCCACGGTTCTGGCCCCACCAGGACACCCTGCCATTCCAGCTACAGCTGTGGAGTTTCTGTTGCCTCTTGCTTGCTGACGTGGGCGAGCCCGCCCTACCATTCCAGCCGCTTCTCCGAAGTTCCTACTGCCGCCCATTTTCGCCATTCAGCCCATCCACCATTATTGCGTCGTCCCCCAGCTTGCACCACCCCACCCCCTGCAGCCACAGGGGAATCATCGCACCTGCCCTGCACAGCCAGTTTAATTAATGGACATGAGTTTTGCAACACAGGAATGCTGCAAGCATCATAATGTAGCGCACAAGTAATTTAAATGGATGTCCCTGTTCTTCTTCTTGCTTGTTTAAAGAGCATTGTGGGAGCTCCCTAGCCAAAGGGCAGAGAAGCTATACAGCAATAGAGGATGGTGACCAAGGACTCACAGTAGGGCAGCCATAGTATGGAAGCGCCCCAGTTAAAACATTAGTGATGAATTTACACCCAGACAGACTTCTTTCTGAGAAAGTACAGAGAGAATAATGTCTAGCAAGAATTTTGGTGGTCAGTGAGGATAAATGCAACACAAACTGTCTTAGGTTACAATGTAAGATGTAACCAAAAGTAGGTATTCTATTACCATCTTCATAAGCTGTTAAAACAGGTGGGGCAGGGTTCTTTATCTCCTGCATGACTCATCCCTGATAACTCCCGCCAGAGGGCTATCTCCACTAATAGGCCATCGAGTCTTACTGCGTGGCTCATAGAATTACGTCATCCCACTGTGAGATGCTCTGCCCAGGGGGAGTAACCAAGCGTTCCTACCGGTATATCATCTGAGGTTTTGGAACACCAGAGCAGCCCTACCTACTGGACTCCCAGAGGATAAGAGCTACGTAAACACCACTGGACCTTCAGAGGAAGACCAGACTTTACTACAGGATCACCACTTTAACAGAACCACATCCATCATTTAATTGGACTGCTACCACCACCCTGACCAACAGGGTGTTGTCGCTGGTACGGACACGGCTCGGAGAAAAGAGACAACTGAACTCCCCAAGGGGCTCAATAGAAAAGCCCCTCTTTATTTACACACAGTAGAGTTTTATACTCGAAATTACAGGAAAGCCATTGGATCTTAGCTAACCACCCACCAGGGCTATTGGCTAGATCCTGAAAACCCACATTTGCTAAACAGACCTTGGTCCTGCAATAACAGTGTCCAAAAACATCTCACAGGTGCATGATAGGCAAGTTATTTACAAAAGCCGACTAGCTGTTTTGCAGCTAGTTCCATGAGAAAGTAGGAACACTCACGGACACAGGCAGATACTGAGAAATCTCTCTGCCACCAAGCTTTCAGCATCCACAGGGTGTCAGGTTGTACTCTGACTCTGTCAGTTTAAGCCAGTGTTTTCTGCCTTTATTTTAATTTTCCTATTAAATTGTAGTTCTGTCTTGGAATCTCTCACTGGTTTGCTTTCAAACTAGTACACATACATATATAATTTTTTATTGAAAGAATGAAACAATATCAAGATTCATCCTTCTAATACTGGAATAGATCTGCTCATTTACCCAACTGCATGTAATACACCAGGGATTTTTTTTAGCATCCCAAAGGAGCCAAGTCTAAGATTTATCTCAATATATGGAAGAAATGAAACTGCCAAGTACCTGTGTGAACATTTTCACTTGCACTCTAACCCCAAGACAGACCTTTGTCTGTAGCTGAGCAAAACAAGCACATCTACCCCAAAGGTCATATGTAGCCCTGGCAGCATTTAAAATAGTGGTTTACTTGTAAGATAAGCCCTTTTCCAGACCAGAAACCAAATAAAACCTTGTAAATTCAGCATACACGTGTTCTGTGAGAAGACAGTAGCAAAAGGTATAACCTGGAACCACTGGTAACTGTACAGATAAAGCTGGAAAGTATTTTTAAAAGTATTGTGATAGAAAAAATACATGAATGTTTAAAGAAGTTGGTGACCACAATGATGGGTGCCATTTAGAAACCAGAATATAATAAAATAGAGTGCATTTGGATCTTTTCATAACCAACAGCATGTTTCTAATCACCAGGATGAGAGCCAAGCTAAACATTTCAAACCATATCACCTAAGACAATAAAACTCTATATGCTGATGTGTCCTACCCAGCAGACTGTATTTTTGCTTTATGTCCACCTCATCCATTGTCTCAGCAATTTTCTTACTTGTTACCAGCTCCTTTTGCTTGTTTGCTACTTTTATTTTAAGCACTGTGTTTTTAAAATAACTCGGCATCTCACATTCAGATAACTGCTCAGATTCCTTAAAGGATTTTGTCCCCATTAGAGACCTCAGTAAAACAGCCAGCTGTGGAATGCTTAACACCAAACAACTTCTGAAGTATCTGGGGAAATTCCATTGGAAAACTCTGGATCTAACCAGCCTTCCTAAAGAAGAGGGAGTTAACAATTTTATGATATCCCACCTTTCTTCTCTTTCAAATAGCTGGAGAGGAGCATGATGAATACCAAGGGCTAGCTCTACATGCCTGTTTGTTTTTCTCATTAACAAATCAGAGTATAATGGCTGTTAGACTCAGGAGAAGATGAAATACAAAGTTCTGCTGTCCAGTAGGTTGGTGGTCAGTCTGCCTGCAAGGCAACTAATTCATACAGTGTTTACATCTTGCAAAATTAACACTTTTTGCTTTCAGTCTGCTGTTATAAACAATGCCATGTGGAGCAAACATGCAGGAAATTCTAACAGATGGTTGGCAAAGACTCATCATGTTGGGTCTCATTAGTGAGGTCCACAAAACCAGAGCAAATGAATCAGATGAAAAGCCTGCCATATTTTCAGTATTCAATCCCATGATTTTCCACTAAAACCTGGGAGGAGACTGACTGATGAGGCCTCCAGAGCTTAGTTAGAAATGGTTCCTGGTTCTTCCCCAAATTCCCTGTGTGATCTTGTCTAAGTGAGTTTGTTCTTCTCTGCCTCAGCCCTCCTCCCTGTCTAGCTTTAGAACACACCTTAAGTCTCTCTTGGCAAAACAAAAATACTACACTTAGGTGGGATTAATCAACAACATGAATTCAAAATAGGGAGTGATTAGTCAAGGTTAGGCCTGTTATTTTTCCTAATAGTTCTTGGAGGTTGTAATGGATCTCCAGCTGAGCAAGAATAAACTCTGTAATTGGTTATGAAAAAAGCACCTCACTAGAACATCGACAGGAGTGGAGCCTACAGGCACCCCCCAGTCCTTCACCTGCTGGTGGTATGCCAGCTAGAGAACAGTATCCGACTTTGGGTGCATGTCAGAGAAGGCAAACCACTAGGAAGACTTCTGAAAAAGATGAGGGATAGACCACAATGGCAGAGACACAAGAAGAGCCTGAATTAATTGCTGTCATCTAGCCAGAAAGAAAAATGAGACTGAGGAAAGGAGGGCTAAAATAACAGTGTTCAAGGCTGCTGCAAGATGGAGCAATCTCTTTTACAATATTTGTGGCGGCTAGGGAAAGAAACAAAGAGCTTCAACTTCAATAAGAGAAATTTATATTACACGTGGATTCATATTAAATGCGAAAGAAGTTCTGTAACAGGAAGTGGAGAAAACACTAGATTAAATAATCTTGGGAAGCCCATCCTTGGGGGGCTTAAAGAAAGAGTTGGACAGACACCTCCGAGGAATAAAATGGGGATAATTAATCTTGCCATGGGGCAGCACAATAAACGGATCTTTTGAAATGCATTCAGCCTGTGCTTCTGTGATTATATCTGAGCAGATGCTATGGGTTTCTACAGCACCTTGCCCATCAGAGTCCTTCTGTTTCTTCCTGAGAGACAGTCATTAGTATCTATAACTGGTTTTATGATCACTGTGTTTCAAAACACACAGTTTAATGCCACATACACACTACCCAAACTATAGCTTAAATTTCAGTAAAATACCTGTTCTGTTTCTCTGCTGAACTAGATAGTTATGAGCAACTGTTTATTTTCCAATGCTGCATTCACAAAATCAATTCACACAGCTTGAACTGATAGTGGGAAGAGAGATAGCTACTGCTTTGCAGATAAGGACTTCTCTCCAGTGGTGTAAAAAGAATAAAGAAAAAATAAATAGAAACAACCTGTCTAATCTATCTGCTTCTTAAAAAATGAAAAAAAAATAGAAGTAGGACACAAAACTTCATCTTTGAATATCTTTTTACCTTAACCACAATTAAATTGAAAATGGTAGGACTATATCTCTGAATTAATTTTATTGTTGTCTCATGTGAGATTTATAATAAAAAAAAAGAAAAAGTAAAATGATTAATTCCCAGGATTTCAACTACTGCTTAGAGTCATTTTATACATGCAGGTGACACAGTCATCAGAATTGGTCATTTTACAAGTCATGGCCAAAAATTATCCTCTCCATTCAGCCTGTTCATGATGTGTTTGCTCTCTTTCCAGCCTAAAAACAAGTGCATGTAGAGGCACACGCTTAACTGAAGCAAAAATGACTCAATAAAAGAGAAGAGTGATCATACCACCAGTCTAAAATTCAATGGCCGTACTACTTCCCCCTCACAGACATTACTGGTAGTATCTGTTTAGTTCAGTGCTTCATTATTAAATTGACACCAAAATCTCACTAGGAAATATTAATGTTTAACCAATGTTTCGTTTGTTGTTGCCTCAGATACACCCTTATGCCTCAGACGAGCCCTTACGTGTAGCAGCAAAGGATGGCATTCACTTACATGACTGGTACAGCATGTCAGTTTCTACAAATGAAATATTAGAGCCCTCCTCTTCTTCGGTGTAAATCTGATTTAGGGGAATCGAATCCCATCAGATTTCAAAAATTGACACACCACACAGCTTTCCTAAGTAATGCAATTTGACACAGTGATCTATCACTGGATGGAAAACAATAAGCAAATAAGGTGCCAGCTACATAAATGTTTCCCAGATATTAAGCTGGTCTACATATATTAAACTACATTCCCACATAATGTAGAAAAGCTTACAAATTATCGTTCTCATTAATATCAATATATTTTATATTTTTAAGCTTGGCTACCAAATACATTATTAGTTCAGCTTTCATTAAGAAAAATAATGTTTTTCCTATCCTGGAGGATGTAAAGAAGTCCCTATCAAGTAGTATCTCATATCATATTGAGTACAGTAATAGCATTAGAAATTTTAAGAAAAGGTTTGTCCACTAAGCCAACAAGGAACTGTTGACACATTGCTTTAAATACTTTATTCTCTTCAGTACTATTTAATACACTAAAATTCAGAAGGCAAATCACAATTAAATAGCAGTTTTATATAATACTAAGAGGAAAGAAGAGGTTAGATGTATTGGGTCTGGCCGAGATGGAGTTAATTTCCCCATAGCAGCCCTTGCAGTGCTGGGCTTTGCATTGGTAGCTAGAAATTGGGCTGGCACAGCATCAGCACTGTCTCAACATTTTCCCCCTCCAGCAAGGGGCTAGGGGTGGGCAAGATCTTGGGAGGGGTCATATCTGGGGCAGCTGACCCAAACTGACAAAAGGAGTGTTCTACACCATAAAAGATGGCGTGGAACTACACCAGATATAAAGGCTAAGAAAAGAAGGAGAAAGCAGGGGGTATTAATGTTTTACAACATTTGCATTCCAGAGCGACAGCTACACATGTTGAAACCCTGCTTCCTGGGAAGTGTCTGACATTGCTTGCTGATGGGAAGTAGGGAATAAAATCCTATTTTTTTTCCTCTTCGCCTGTGCGCATACAACCTTTTGCTTTTGCTTTAGGAAGCTGCCTTATCTTGACCTATGAGCGGTTCTCCATCTTATTTTCTCTTCCTGTCCAGCTGGAAGAGGGAGTAATAGGGCACCTTGGTGGGCACGTGGCATTCAGCCAAGGTCAACCCACCACATTACGTAAGTTAAATATTTTTAATTCTAAGGCTAAAATAATTCTTTAATTCTTAAGGCCAAAAAAACCTGAGAAAGACTTGGGAAGTCTCAAAGCCCCTTGGGAATTGTTCATCTATGGAAGAATAATAACATACCAGAAAACTGCAGAAGAGTGAAAACAGTGATTACTCTTACACAGGAGGAGTAAAAAACACAGCAGCTGGGAATTTGCAGGCCTGTCAACAAAAAAATAGTGGCACATATAATTAAATAATCTATTTGGAAGCACTGGAAAGAAAAGAGCTTCACGAGGAGCAGTCAGTGTGGACTCATGCTATGGGCAAATATTGTCAAACTGCTCCATTTCCATCTATGAAACAGTATCAGGATGTGAGAGTATGCAAAAGAGAATATATCAGATAGTTTTCCTTTAGTAAAGTTTTTCATGTTTTCTTATAATCACACCAATCACCCATATCCTACATTAAAATGTAATAGGTCGGCAATAAAACTGGTAGGAAAAGACATTATTTATCAACATTTAATGTAAATGGAAACTAAGATTCTGCCATGGATTACCATGGGTTTTTTACCGTGACTGTATGACCAGAAGCAGGTAGTCAAGAGTCACAAGAGTGGAAGAAAGAGGTTATTAATTGATGAAAAACATGGAGATACAGAGAGGCAACTGAGAAGCTAGAAGGTCATCTGTAAAGAAGAGGATGCTCTTCCATACGGACAAGTGCAAGGTGCTACAAGTACATCAGAATAATCAGCTTTACAAATACCGACCTGGCTTTTCTTCACTGACCTTTGACCTCTGAATTCCTGGGTTGTAAATCTCATTGAGACATGGCAGCATTGTTTGACAACACAAGGAAGTCCAAGGGAAGTTAAAACTGTACTCTCAGCTCTCATCACCTTGTTTGCTAAATTGGTGTGGTGATGGACAAGGAGCAGGTGGTGAAAACACTTTGAGGACTTTTTCCCAAGGGAAAACTAAGCATGAGAATAAGGGGGATATGTCTGAAGCTCAATTTTGCTTTGTATATGTCAGTAGTGGATTAGAGAGGGTTGAAGCTGGAAATGCAACTCTTTGGCAGTCTAGGTATCTGAAGAAATATAAGATGTTCTATTTTCTGACCTATACTTTTGGTAATATGTGTTTTTTACAAATGCAGACTATTTTGTTTTCAGTAAATGCAATGTTAAAATACACACAGCATTGCTGTTATGGTAAGCAAAGGAGCAGTAGTTCCATTACAAATCTCAGTTCTTGAACAGTGGTATTTTTGTAGCTTTCTCACTTTCCCTTCCTCCTTGCCCCCTTCCCCTTCATATTTGGGGATGCACTTACCCCTCACCTGACCCCTTTGGAGTCAGAAGCGCAGCTGTCAGGCACTGGCACACAGGAATTAATGCCCCATTGGAGTCCTAATTTAGCCCTAGTGTGGCGATCAGACCAGAAACCCCACTTAGTGGAAGAGGGGGATGGGTGCGGTTGGCTAGAGGAGGCCAGAGCAGATAAAACCATTCCACAAAGATGCAGGTGGTTGCATCCCTATTGTCCTTGAATTTTATGGCAGCTGAGACCATGCTGGATCCAAGGGCAGCAGCTGTATCTTTTTTCTCTCTCTTTTTCTCTCCTTCTCTCCTTTTTGTCTCCTAATTTCATCTTCTTGAAATCTGGGGAATTTAAGGTAGGATGGGATAGAGTTTGCTAAGTCTAGGCTGTGTGAAATGTTTTATTTTGATTAAATGTTTGCTTTAAATTTTGCCAAGTTTTTGATCTTTTAAAGTTTGCCAGTAAAGTTTATATTTTAAACTTTTAAGTAACTTTTGTCTAGTTCTCATTTGTGCCACCTCAGGGGTACCTTAAGCTCCTTTTAAATAAACTTGCCAAGCAAGGACTGGGGCTTTACAACTATCCAGTACTATTATATGTATATATGAGCCCAAATAAAAAGCAGAATGTTTATAATAGGCAGTCAGTCTCTTAAACATTTCCATTTTAATCAAGATCAGAAAGTATTTATTATATTCACACATATCCAGGTCTCCCCATTGTCACATCTTACTCTCTGAAATGCAGGAATGCTAATGCTGTTGTATGGAGAGATGGAAAATAGTCATGTTTTGGAATGACACAGCAAGAGAGATTTGATTTTAAAGGATGATTCAGAAAACAATTTCTCAGTGATACCTGTAGGGGATATCTTCTGCCTGGGCATGGTGTAATCAAATGTGCCAAAGTGTTTCTGCTGTTTTTCTTGTTTGAAAATGGACATTAAAAGCATAGTATGACTGAAGTTGTCTTTGTATTGTGCTGTGAAACATTGCAAGGATAGTGTTTTAACTAAGTTCTACTGAGGAACACATTTAGCGCAGGCAGCTCGGTGTGCCGCTGCAGGACAGCTGCAGATTGAGCTCTGGCTGTCAGGAGCCTGAGACAAGAGGCCATGAGCTGCATAACAAAGGACCCGGGGACCTGTGGCTCCGGGCAGGTGGCACTCAGGGGACACTCAGAGACAAGGCAGGAGCCGATGGCCCTGGCCCCAGACTTAAGTGTGCTTAGACAGTGAGGGTATAAAACCTCAGGGTTTCCTTTTCTCCTCCTCGGAGGCACCCAGCCCCATCTGTTATTTGTTGCAGCACAGTTAAATTACTTTAAGGAGATAGTCCTCCGAGACTCTGCTATGGGAAACCTGGTTCTAACCATGTGAGTGTAGGATGTGCAGGCAGTCAAGAGAGGCACCCATCAGCTCACCGGAGCCTGCTGGGAATGGGCCTCAATCCCAGCTCAGGTGGTGCAGGTCTGACTGCCACAGTGGCTCTTCGATGGTCAGGCAGGAAGCTTTCCTTAACAGTTCAATTGCATTTCACTTAAAAAAAAAACCCAAAATGTTCGAGTATCAAGTGAAAGTAGTGCAAATCATTTTCAGACAGAAACCTGCATGTTAGCTGCAGTTAAAAATTTCTGAGGACATCTCTTGACAGTTTCTCGTCTCTCCCAATACTAGCAGTTCACAATATCATTTCTCCAAATGCTAGTAAAGAACTTCAATATCAATATCAATATCTCCTTTTCATAGCAAAGACCCACTTAAAGGTGGTGGTGGTGCTTTTTGCTTTGGTATGGGTTTTTTTGTGGTTTGCTTTTTTTCTTTTCCATTTTTTAAAACTTTTTATTATTCGATCTTTCTCACCTGTTAGAATGAGTAATTTAGAGCTAGAAAATGTCTCAGAAAATATAACTTAAACTGCATCTTTAAATAAGCCAATTTCAGTGTAGAGAAAGAGAATCTTGAAACACAGAATCTTGAAAACCAAGAAGACAACTGACATCCTTGAATTTAGAGACTGATTTATATATATATATAATTAAGATAAAGAAGTCCTTTCCCCCAAATATTCATCCCAGAAGTACTGAATGGGAGAATCAAGTAATTGTTACTTCTTTAGGGAACTTCAAGTAAAAAGACTGAGGCAATTTTAATTAGCTTATTGCTGAAAATATATTGTTCTGTTGTCTATATTTTGAATACTAATTGCCAAGGAAGTTTTGATGTGCTGTGAAGAACAAGGTTATTACAATTAATTTCATTGGAATTCTGCTCTATTACAACAGTTGTTTGAACTACACTTAGCCAACCAGGAAACATTGTAAATTTTAATGAAGTTTAATTAAACTCCATTATGTTTGTTTCTTCTTGGTGTAATAATTTTTCCAACAGATAATATATATAGATAAATAGAAAAATATTTATGCTGTGTCTATATATAGAGATGCAGATATATGAGCAGACATAATTTAAGTTTATGGAAGGGTTCTAAAAAATAATTAACACATGAAAATTGCAATGCATAATTATTACTGCCCAGGTTAAAATATAATAAATTTTATTGAAAGGTAGTGAACAGGTTGTTCTATGCTCTAGTAACCTCACAGATACAGTTTTATGCTGTGATGATAGCTATGTACCAAATAAGTAATACATATCTGTGCCCATACTGCTGATTACTATGTCTAATTTTGATGATAAAATTACTTAAAGATAGAAGTGATTGCAGAGATCCAAATGGCACCTCAGGTTTAAGCTCTGAATGGATTTAGCTGATTTAGCTGCAAGTCTGAACCTATTTAAGCCTAGACTATTTTTTTTAAACACGTGCAATATATCAAGTTGAAAAGTCCAATTAAAGGAAGCACAATAATAGAAAACTCTTGCAAGATGACGAAGACTGTTATAGAGGGCTGTTCTTTGATGACTTTCCAGTGTTCTTCAATTCAAAGCATGAGGGAACATTGAGCAGTAGACTGTCTCAACAAACACTCATGAAAGATGCCTTTGCCCAGACAAGGCTGCGCTATTCACACACCCTTAGGGAAATAACTTGAAAAGATATTCATCCTGGAGACTAGAAGCCTTTCATGGACCTTGGAAAGTAAAAGCTTTCTTCTGAACCTCCTGGTATTGCTAGCAAGATCCTTAGAGCAGGGACAGTCTCAATTTTTGGCAATGCCAGAACCTAGTGTTTCTGTTGTGCTAAATGGTGCGTTAAAGGACTGGCTTTTCTGCTTTGAGCCTGAAAGCATTTTCTTGAGAAATAACTCCCCAGAGAGGTGACACTGGCCTGAGTAACTCAAAAATCCAGTTTCTGCTGCTTCCTCAACTCTGGGAGCACTTGGTTGCCTTGGTGATGTGATCTGTAAAGAGGCTTATCTCAACTTTCCCCAGTGGAAATAATGCAGTTCTCTGCACCTGCGTAACAAAATCTATGATGTCAGATATTCAACAGCACTTTTGACTTGGATTGCATCTAACGGAGTAACAACATATTGAGTGATAGGATTGTGCAGCTGTTGGGCCAGAGCTTCAGGAGTGCAAGTGCCAAAGAACTGGCCCCATTGCCTCCCAGGACAGGGGCTAAATGCTGCTCCCCAGCCAGGATCTTGAGCCAATGTCTAGTGATGAGCTATTGCATAAACCTCCTGACTTCATCGAGGTTCTGCTGGACACCCAGATGAAATGCATGCTCATGTATCTTAATGCAGAAGAGTCATGATTTCCTTGGGAGCTCCCATGGGGGAAATGCTAGAAAGCACATGTACGTGTTATGTTGACATTGCATGGTTTAAAATAGAATAACACAGACTCACCGTGTCCCATTTTGCAGCAACTCTGCTGCTTGCCAACTGCAACAGGGAAATTTCCAAGGGCAATTGTGGATGCTGAAAGCTTGGTGGCAGAGAGATTTTTCAGTATCTGCCTGTGTCCGTGAGCATTCTCACTTCCTCACAGAGCTAGCTGCAAAACAGCTAGAGAGCTTTTGTAAATAATTCTTCTATCTTGCACCTGTGAGGTGTTTTTGCACTTTGTTATTGTTAGTCTGAAGGATTGTTTATGAAATGGGTGTTTTAGGATCTAGCCAATAACCCTGAGGGGTGGGTAGCTGAGATCCAATGACTTTCTACGACCTAGGGTATAAAACCCTTCTGTATATAAATAAATAAAGGCATTTCTATCTAGTTACTCCTGAGTTCGGCTGTCTCTTTTTTCTCCCCGGGCTGTGTCCATTATTGCAACAGGCAATGAATACTCTCCAGTGGCATAAAATAGAGTTGAATCAATTTATTTTCCATAATTGTTCTGGAATTGGTGTACATGGTTCAAGTTTGGCATAGAGATGTGTCCACTTAGAGTGTGCACTATTAGTAAGCACTCCTGTCTCTCGTCTTGAAGTGCACAACAGCCCACAACAAAGAGCTAAACATCAGCTGAAATCTTTGGAAATAGTTACTTTATATAAGGTGATGCACATTAGGATACTCTTACTAACAAACTTGTGTTGCTGAAGGTCACAATAGTTGGACTGCCCAGCTTCATGAACCGTCTGTTGATACAGCTGTATTTGCCAGAGGCTGTGGCAGAAAGAGGGGTATCCATGCTGCCACGTGGCAGAGATGCGGAGAATGGGAAATGTGGGGTCTGAATGAGTGAATATCTTGCACAGAGAGATTTTATGCAAGTGGTGGTGGTGGGGAGTTTCTATGTTGTTTTTGTTTGGGGTTTTGTTTTTTAAACCATGCTTTCATAATGTGCCCAGGCATACTTGTGGATCATAGCAAATAGGGTGTTTCTTTGCTAGTTTATAATATGACAGCATTCTTCATAGTATATCCAAGGTCTTGCAGCATATGTCCATGTTTGTAATAAAGAGGTCACATGGGATGGAAATATGCTCAATCCACCCTAATTTTCAAATTCAGAACAAGTTTATAAACAAATAAGAAGCTTTTAAAACCATAAGGCTTGAATACCACCACAGAGCTGATCCCATGTGCCTGTTCATTGAAGTGGCTTTCCCAGTCTGCATATTCCTCCTGGTGCCCCAGCAAGATACATGCAGCAGGGCCAAACAGCCATGTTTATGTCAAAAAATCCATAATACTTTGATGTTGTCTTAGAGCAAACAACCATCCATGGGTCCATTGCATAAGATGGACTTGTAAACAGCTAGCTCCATTGTTCCTGTATCCCAGATCCACGTGCATCCATGTGAGCATGCTGTTAGTCGCTGGTTTTGTTTTGTTTTTCTATTGTTTCATCTTTTAGCTTGTTTTGAGACACCTAGTGCCCAGCCTATTCCCAGTATGGGTCAGCAGCCTGGACATTGTAAACTAGCATCAAGAAAAGAGCCCTGCCCAGCATATTTCACTCTGAGCTGACAAAGATTTTAAACATCTGGAAATCACATTGCCATGAGCATCTTTAAAACAAAATTAAGAAGTGCGTAACTTTTTTGCCATATAAAGTTCAGTCCTCACATATTCACCTCAGAAATGACTGATGCTGATGGGTCTTTTCTCTCTGATTACTCTTGGCCATGCCCAGTCTGGCCCCAAGTTTGACTGCTCTGTGAGGGAAAGATAGTGGCCTTGACCACAGATTTTCCAGTTGTCTTTGATAACATTATCTTCTGTCATGGTTTAACCCCAGCCAGCAGCCAAGCCCCAGGCAGCCACTTGCTTACTTCTCCAACAGCAGAATCAGGGAGAAAATGGGAAGGGTAAAAGGCTAGAAAACTTGTGGGATGAGATAAAGACGGTTTAACAGGGAAAGCAAAAGCCACGCCCACAAGCAAAGCTAAACAAGGCATTAATTCACTGCTTCCCATGGGCAGGCAGGAGTTCAGCCATCTCCAGGAGAGCAGGGCCCCATCACAGGTAAGGTTTGGGAAGACAAACACCATCACCCCTAATGTCCCCCTCATCCTTCTTCCCTCTTCCCCCGACTTCATACACTCAGCATGATGTCACCCTTTGGTCAGTTTGGGTCACCTGTCCTGGCTGCGTCTCCTCCTACCTTCCCATACACCCCCAACATCCTTGCCAAAGGAAGAGGAAGCAGAGAAGGTCTTGATACCTTTAGTTTTAGTTTCCATATTTTTTCAAATTTTGTACTGTGCTAGTGTGTAACTCTAGGTTTCATGTATAGTGCTAACAAGTTCTTCTCTTAGCCTGGCTAGACAAAACAAATCGTTTTCCAGTCCGAAAGACCAAGGACATTTGCAGCTTCAGGCCCCAAGAATGTAAGCAACCACGAACTGAGAGGGGACAATCTGGAAAGATGGGACTACGTGGACTGAAGCTGTGGTTGGACAGTTGGCCCAAATACGTAAATGGGCCAAAACTTATAAAAAGGGCGAGAACGTGTGGCCAAGCATCCATCTTGGGCATAGTCTTGGCCAGACTTGTGCTCCCAGGATGTGTCCTGTAAAGGCCTTCCAATAAATATCTACTTTATTCTTTTAACTCTGTCTAGACTCTGTTCCAGACAGCCTTCCTTAGGCATCAGTCTTGGGTCTGTGTAAGCCCTGCTCATCTCCATATTATCAACTCTGTGTTCAGGATAAATCCAAAACACAGCCCCATACCAGCCACTGCAAAGAAAATTAACGCTACCCCAGCCAAAACCAGCACACCTTGTTACGTGTAACATTTAAAGTAAGCCTTCCAAATAAAAAGAGCACTCTAAAGTAAGCACTGAAATAAAGTTTGGGTGATACAGCAGTTGCCCTTTCAGAAAAGAGATCAAACTGTCCTGCATGTGCAATGTGAATATCGGCATAAGTAAAAGAAGTACTTTGTACTTTAAATCACCCAGGATGTTTTCTCTGGAAATGCTGCTTTTCCAGAAAGAGTTTTCTGGGTTCATCATTATTTGGTGACAACCCAGGAAAGAGAGAGGTCAGGAACTTATGCAAGAGTTTGTGCAAGAGGTATAAGACTCATAGTAACTGTGGCTGGTTTGATGTAGAAGCTTATTACTTCTTACTTCTTACTTACAGAAGTTATTTAGCACTTCCTACATCTCCTTTTGCACCTCTGTTTAACCAAGCACACAGAGGTTTTCTATTTAAGCATGAGGACTGCACCTAAAATATCTGTAGGATAATATACATTCAGAGTGCTCCTTTCACCTTTATTAGTTCTCAAGTACACTAAGAGGCCTGATTCCTTTCTGAGTTTGTCAGGTCACTGATTTTACATTTCTTTAAATACTTTGCTCAGTTCAGCAAGCAAATATAAAAAGAATTAAAAAAAAAATTATTTTAGAAAATGCCGTCATCTATTTGATAAATAAAAGAATTACCAAAAATATGAAGTAAAAGCACTGGTCACCCGACTTTTGATTTAAATGACTTAGCGGAGTTGATAAAGATACTAAGAGTTGTATAGGCATAAGTGCAGAAAAAAGTTCTTTTTTTTAAAAAATGATTTATTATTACATTTTTCTTTCTTTTTCTTGAGGGCTAGTATTATGAACACTTCTAACACACAATTCAAGGGAGGACAAAATCCCTCAGTTAAAGAAAAGCATATTTTTCTGCTTTCTTCAGATTGGTTTTCAAAGACAATTTCCACTTTGATCCAAATGATATTTGTTTGCTGTTGAAGGGTGTTACATTAAAAGTTGTAGGCAAAGATATTCTTCACAGGATGCTCTAAGAAAGCTGATTTCATGTTCACAGGCTGCAACTGAAAGTTAGGTTTTCAGCTTTCAAACACAAGTTGGAACTGTTCATTCTTCACAACTCAAATAATAAAAGTGTCCAATAAGTAATTCCTGTTGACTTTCCAGTTGAAAACTCATGTTCTCAAACTTCATCAGTCAGTATTGCCTCATATGCTTGTGTGCACTGGTGTGTATTGACAGGGTGGCAGGCTGGAAGACATGAGCTCCTGTTGACACAGTATTACTCAAGGAAAAAGGTACATATCTGCTGGGATAGTCATGTTTAACCAGAGGAGTGGCATTCGATATCATTACTCATTTGAAATCAAGCACTGCAGTTAATTTGTTCATACAGAAGGTCAGTGGCCTTGTGTGAAATCATGCTGTGCCATCAACCCTGGTCTGGCCAGACTGGGTGAAGAAATAAAATTAGAAAAAAACCAGAAATCTTTGGCTTGTTTGGTCCCAACGATGCTAAGCTAAGGGCTTGTCCTCTAGCATCCACCTCCCAGGGAGAGGGATGTCCTCTCACCGATACACCCATTGCTGAGACAGCAGCAGAAAATACTGCAGGATTCCTTAAATATACTGTGTTCTTGTATTCCCTGCAATGGTGAAAACTGGGATCAGTGAAGTCTAAGCAAGTTTTAGCGAGTACTTATTTGTATATCCAGCCAGCTTCAGGGTTGTGCTGGGACCCTGATGCCAAAGGTTATGTTGACCCAGAAAGGAACTGGAACAGATCCAAATTCCTCTGCATCCAGCTCTCTGGTGTATCCAAATTAATAGGGCAGCTGCAGCGATGTTGAGTTTTGAAGACAGGATTTTTCATTCCTGGTTTAATGTCTATGCTTAATACTATGATGTTTTATGCGCTTCTCCTGCCCCTTACTGAGCAGTGTTGTGATCCTTGCACAAGTGCTTGGGTCATTGCCTGTAGGCAAGGGCATGTGAGGGATCTTGAGTGGAAAGAGGAGGGTACTTGCTGTTTCAGACCTTCCTTATCCTTAATTTTTTTATTTTTAATAGTCATAAATATGCCCTGGAAAGGAAAGGAATCCATGAGCTCATCTCTTCTATATTCAACAACCTTATTTGAGAGAGCACTTTCCCCCTTACAGGAGGAGCTGTGAGGTATGTGTTTATGAGCAAGGATGGCTGCAGAAAATGTGAGCTCATCACATCTCTCCTTTCTTAAACAAGAGCCTAAAAATACTGCCAAAATCACTCACTGGAAACATAGAATACAGCTCCTTGGCCACATAAAAGCTGACAGGAGCTATGCCTCTGTCCAAAATGCTTTCAGATATATATGCTATGTGGACTAAATGAAAATACCTGGAAGGAAAAAGGTAGCTTTCAAGGATTATTGATTCTTCACCTTATTCTGGACAAATAAACCTATGGGTAAATAGAATAGAAACATGTTTACTCAGATGAAACATTTGATCTGACAGGAGAGGTAGTTGCAGAGCCATACTCCTATTTGCTGTCTAATCTCCAGGAGATCTTGGCTGCAGATCAGGCCCCTTAGTTGGCCCATAGCCCCAATAAAGGTAAAAAAGGTCAGAGAACACTGTGGCAACCCTTATTAACCCTCAGCCTGAGCTATCGTGATTTTTTCAAGTTGAGTCCATGACTTGAAAACCCCATTTCTAACCTATGTAAGCCAAAGCTTGTACACACCAGGTCACCAGCACCATCATCAGCTTGGGGGTTTGGTGTGCCCAGAGCTGATGCACGGTGGGGGGCTGGAGCTCTGCACATCTTAAGGGCGTTGAGAGCAGAGCAACATCCATTTCTAGTGAGAGGCAGTAGGTGCCCAACATGGGTTCCTTCTCCCCATTTTGGAGGCAGCAACAGGTGTGGATAGTGCTTTGAGCATCTGCATGGGTGTCTTGTGCAGCTCTATGGGCAGCAGGACAACACAGGGCAAGTGGAATACACACAGCTCCTCTGCTATGGCCTGTGCCATGTGTGGGAGGAGAAATACTCTAAGTGGGCATTCACAGTGATGTTGAAGCAAGGGCATAGCCAGGATAAACAGCCAAATGAGAACACAGGATTCCTGGACACATGCTCATGCTGGAAACAACTCTCATCCTCATGGAACATGCTGTTTCTGAACGCTCTCCTGTGTCAAGTATAAAGGAATGACAGGCTTTCTACTGTTGCTAACACTGTATCTGATTCCCCTGGGGAGTAAGCAGCAACGTGCCCTTTCCCTTCAGAGCAGAGAGTTAATTGCTGAGCGAGCTCCAAGTGTAGGAGCTCCAGGGCTTCAAAATGAAGTATTAATTTGGAAGCATGGTGCCACCACCCATGAAGCCAACCTCTCTATAATTTGTGCCCAAGAATTATCTCAAGGGGAAATCCATATTCTTACCCATGTTTAGGCCGAGAGAGGCATTGAGCAAGGTTGGTGGGCCATCAAAATGTCAGGAAGAATAAAGCTCTCTAACATTGTAATTTCAGTATTAGAAAGTGGGCATTACTTTATTTTGGCACTGGATGCATGGGGGATCACTTCTCCTAATGATACCTTTAGTTTTAACTTTCATATTTTTTAGATTTTATACTGCATTAGTGTGTCTGTAGCTCTGGGCTTCTTGTATAGTGCTAACAGCTCTTCTCCTAGCCTGGCTGGACAAAACACACCGTTTGCAGCCCGAAGAACCAAGGACATTTGCAGCTTCAGACCCCAAGAATGTAAACAGCCACGGTTTGAGAGGGGACAGTCCGAAAGGATGAGACTGCATGGACTGGAGCTGTGGTTGGACAGTTGGCCCGAATATGTAAATGGGACAAAACTTATAAAAAGGGCGAGAACCCGTGACCCAGGGTCCATCTTGGGGGTCCATCTTAGGTGTAGTCTTGGCCAGACTTTTGTACTCCCAGGGTGTGTCCTGTGAAGGCCTTTCAATAAATATCTATTTTATTCTTTAACTCTGTCCAGCCTCTGTTCCAGGTAGCCTTCTTTTAGGCATCACTTGCACACGCACACATGCAAAGTTCCAAAGCTGTCATTTATCTATACAAACCATACATATTCATCTTCTTATTCATCTGGGATTCTCTTCCCCCTTCTCAGAAATCATTTACATATACAAAGCAATACACCTTGTATTTGGGCATGTACATACAATTTGGGGAATGGTCTCAAGAGGGTCTCTGGCAGTGGTTTGGGTAATAGCCCCCACCTCACTTTATCCTTTCACGGTCACAAGTTGCCTGAGAACAACTCAAGAGCTGGCTCATGTCCTGCTGGCTTGTCTCCTTGGTGAGCAAACTTTTTTGCATTTTGTGAAACTTTAAACAATGGGTCTCAGTTTCTCTTCTCACAATTGAGATACTGCAAACAGTATTTTGAGTATTTATGTCAGGTATACACTCCAAACCACTATGAGACCAGCCAGGAAGATCGCTTTACTGCTAAAGGCTGTAATCCTAACACACGCACACATGCAAAGTTCCAAAGCTGTCATTTATCTCTACAAACCGTACATATTCATCTTCATATTCACCTAGGATTCTCGTCCCGTGTTGCTGTCGAGGCGGATGTGACATATATGGATTCACTCACAACTTTAGGCAGAAAAAGCCATTTATTCTAAGAGCCAGTGTCATTTATACACTTTTGTGTGTTTATTAATCATGCTACTTATTAATTGGGTCCTTAACTCCTACAATGTATCTGTTGGCCTGTATTTAACTACAACATACCACTATTAGTCATTTATAGCATAAGCATTCAGGCATTTGGAAAAACACCAGGTACATCCTTGTTGCTGTTTTCTCACTCTCTTTTTTGGATTTCTTCTACTAAGTTTCTCACAGGTACAAACGAATTGTGCTAAGATCAATGTTGGAATCAGAAGGCTGTCGGACTTGCTGTTAATTCCCACAGTCCCCCTTCTCAGAAATCATTTACATATACAAAGCTATACACCTTGTCGATACTTGTCATCCACCCATACTTATTCTCAAAGGACCTTAGTGGATCTCTCACAAGACGTTGATCTCATCATGTTTCCCGAAATTTCCTCTGAATTCCCATAAAAGCAACTGAACACCTGATACCTGAGGGCCCATTTTGCCCTGACTGAGGCACAGTTCTGCTCATTAGCTCTTGGCTTAGCTCCTGCACGAAGGAAATGGCTTTGTGCTTCAGCTGATGTTTGTATCACTGCAGCTGTGAGGTTGCAAAGGCTGAGTCCAGGGAAAGAAATTCAACAACCAAGTGGAAATCTACACGGGTTAAATCCCAAATAATAGGAAAGGAATTCTTCACACAGTGGGTGTAGCCAGAAGCAGACTGTGAGATACATGGGGTTACCCCTCTGTTTTATCATCTTATTCAAAAAGAATTAATCTGACTGAAAAAGAAAGTCCGAAGCAAATCTGGAGATGGGTGGGGTGCAGTAGGGGAGACAATGTTTTGCTCTCTTTCTCTGATGGTCCTTTTTCTTTGAGAAGCTGTGGAATTGCCATCCCTGGAAGTGTTCAAGGCCAGGTTGGATGGGGTTTGAAGCAAGCTGGTTTAGTGGAAGGGGAGTTGGAACTAGATAATCTTCAAGGTCCCTTCCAAGGCAAACCATTCTATGATTCTATGATAGATACTCATTATGCAAAGAACAAATTATGTTTTTAAAATTAATAATGGTGCAAATAATGACAATTAATAAAAATACTTAAAGCACATACTTATAAATAAAAACATCTTGGTTCCACCCAGGAGAGATTGTTTATTTTTGCAGTAGCTGGGAGGGAGGTTATTTGACACCATCTCATGTCATTGCCAGGTGTGGGGGAAAGAGATTTTCTTCTGGGGGGAATGTGTTCCCTCTGGTCAAGAAAATGTGGCAGACAGAGAGCTCTGGTATTTGTGTATTGTTGGGGGCTTTCTGTGTAAATCATTTGTTTCCCTATACATTTTGTCATTAATCTTGTTGCTGTTAATGTTCATTTTCTTATCTTTGTTGTTTCCAGTAAATTGTTCTTACCTCAACCCATGATCTTTACCTTTTGTGCCTCCAGTTGGAGGGGGGAGGGGAAGAAATGCATGGTTTTGGCAGGAGTACTAAATTGGAGAATACCATTCCTAAACCATGACAGCCTTAATTGGTGTCCAATGTGGGTCATGAAGGGTTGAGATAACAACAGATCTGCCCAGAGCAGGTTGGAAACAAGTTTGATCTAAGTATTTGCTGTATTAGGTCTGGAGCCACTGGTCACCATGTTTCTTCATCTGTTCGTGTGGCTGTGGCACCTAATCCTGTATATCTTTCCATATAGGCACTATGTGCCCATCATGGTGCTCTTTTTCAAGGCAGAAAAGAGGGATCAGGATTGCTTTGCTGTGCAGTGGAATATCAGTTTATGACATGATGACATCAAGGGCAAGGAGGGTATTTTGGGATGTGTATGCAGTGCTGCTCTCATACCCTTACCTTGGGCACTACCTTTGGGAGTCCATTAATAATCATATCCAGTCTGTGAAGGGAACAGGGGAGGAGGATTTTCCCCAACCTTTTACCCCTTTTTCCTTCTTCAGGCCTGTTACAACAGCTTTTGAGATTTTTGAATTCCCTTTGGATGTAAAGGAAAGCATATTCTTGTTCCTAAGTCTTCCAGGTCTCCTTAGTGGGGTCCACACCATGTTTAGAGTCATGAAAGAGATTTCTAGGGAGATTATTCAGAGATCTGCCCCAAGAGTGGATAGACATGAGTGGCATGGAATGTGGGAGAAAATGGGCCAGCTTTTGGAGAACTTCTCCAATGGTTTGGAAGTTCACCCTAGAACAACTACAGAATCCTGTTAAAGTGATAAAATATGTAAAGGAAAAATTCTATGGCAGTTCCAGAGAGATGGGAAGTTTTGCAACATGCTGAGCCCTGGCTACAATTTATCAGACACTGCCTGATACTAGACAGCACCCTCAGGGGTAAGAGGAGGAAAGCAGAGTGACAGGCACTGTGGCCACTCAAACTGCAGCTGAACCAGAGGAACAGCCCATGTTGGTAGCAGTTGCACTGTCCTAGTTACAGGAGAAGTTTAGCACTATGTGGGTGTAACCAAACTGTGTTTTCTACCCCGCTCTACCTAATTTCTGACAAACTGTTAATGATGGGTCATTTGCAGTAGCTGCCCAGTGCACACCAGACACCTCAGGCTCCAAGCTGGGTGTTAAATGGGATAAGGGAGAAAAGACAAACCCTGCAAAGCAGGGTAGTGTTTCTTTTTCTTCACCAGCAACTCAGCCGGGATAACTCCCTCCAGCTAAGCACCAGCACAATCATACCCATCCTGAGGGGGTCATGTGTGTGTCAAGATCTGGTGTTAGGATCCGATCATTATTATTAAGGTTCCTTAGAAATTCCTCTGCCCCAATTAAGGTGCAAACGAGACCATATGCCAGTGACAATAATATGGGTTTTATTATATAGTAAATATGAGAGAAAGAGAAGAGAAAAGGAGAGAGAGAAAGAAATGGAAAATAGGCGGGG
>VZTG01005938.1:32953-71604 GCA_013397845.1 Melanocharis versteri
CAATCAGCAGTTTTTGGTTTACAGTCCAAAGTTCTTCAGAGAGATACCTGTGGCTGTAGTTCCTTTAAAACCTTATATCAATGTTTGAGACATAAACTATTTTCAGTCTCTGACAGTGTGCTAATGGGCCATAATGGACTCAATGGCATCAGCAGAATAGGCAGCTGCAATGACTCACAGTATCACATCATTCCATTGTGAAACTCTCACCATGGGGGAGGTACTGAGCACTCCCACCCAAACCTGAGTGTATATAATGGGGGACTTGGGACACCAGAACCACTGCCCAAGGGATCCAGATGAGGATCAGAACTTCCACAAGACCACCACTTTCAATTGCAACCATCACTTGATAGAACTGCGACCATCCACCTGGAGAATGCATATTCCAGAATACAGTCAGATTGTAACCCTTCTCTATCATGTGTCATGGAAGAAAAATGATTTCATGTGAGGTTCCGGACAACAACAAGCCTTTTAATAAATTAAACAGGAGACTGCTTATACAGTAGCCCTTGGGCCAGTCAGGACAGGATGTAAAAAATGTGCTCTGCACTGCAGCTGGGCAGAACAGGTCTTCCTGGAGCCTCTGGGAAAAAGTGCCCAGGGAGACTCCAGGATGACCCCTGAGGTTCTGGAGTTGGGGATACAAAGGATCTGAGGCCTGTTACACCCCAGCTGAAAAAGAGATACTGGCAGCCTATGAAGGGGTTCAAGATGCTTCAGAAGTGATTGGCACTGAAGCACAGCTCCTCCTGGCACCCCATGTGCCAGTGCCGGGCTGGATGTTCAAAGGAAAAGTCCCTTCCACACATCATGCCACTGATGCTACATGGAGTAAGTGAATAGCACTGATCACACAGCAAGCTTGAATAGGAAACTACAACCTCCCTGGGATCTTGGAGATCCTCATGAACTGGCCCGATGGTGAGAATTCCAGATTATTGTCATCATCATCATCGTCTTTGGAGGAAGGAAAGGTGACACTTGCTGAGGAGATCCCACTATACAATCAGCTACCAGAAAATGAAAGGCAACACACTGTCTTCCCTGAGGGTTTCTGCTGTATTGTAGAGACAAAATGAAAATAGAAAATTGCTATATGGAGTCCTATGGGGTGAATCACAGAAGCTATTGAGGGACAAGGTGGATCAAGTCAGATTGCAGAGCTGAAAGCTGTCCAGTTGGCTTTAGATATTGCTGAACAAGAGAAATGGCCAGCGCTCTACCTCTACACTGACTTGTGGATGGTAGCAAATGCTCTGTCTGTCAGTGTCTAGACTGATGGAAAAAGACCAATTGGCATCACAGCAGTAAACCCATCTGGGCTGCTGGCTTGTGGTAAGGCAATGATGCCTGGGTAGAGAACTTGGTGTAAAAGCACGTCACATAGATGCACACGTACACAAGTGTTGGGCTACTGAAGAACATTGCAGCAACAGACAGGTGGATCAAGCTGTCAAGATTAAAGTGTCTCAGGTGGATCTGGACTGGCAATGCAAGGGAGAGTTATTTCTGGCTCAGTGGGCTCATGACACCTCAGGTCATCGGGGAAGATATGCAACATAAGATGGACTTGTGACTGAGGTGGAGATTTAACCATGGACAATATCTCCCAGGTAATCCATGATTGTGAGACATGTGCTGTGATCAAGCAGGCCAAGCGGGTGAAGCCCCTGTGGTATGGGGGGAGGTGATCTAAAAATAAGTACGGGAAGGCCTGGCAGATTGATTACATCACACCACTGCAAACCTGCCAAGGCAAGCACTACATTCTTACAGTAGTGGAAACAACCACTGGATGGCTGGAGACATACCCCATGCCTTACGCCACTGCCCAGAACACCATCCCAGGCCTTGAAAAGCAAGTCCTGTGGTGACATGGCACCGCTGAAAGAATTGAGTTGGGCAACAGGACTCATTTCAAAAATAGCCTCTTAGGCAGCTGGGTTAGAGAACACAGTATTAAGTGGGTATTATCATGCACCAGCCTCTGGGAAAATTGAACAGTACAGTGGACTGTCAAAAACCACATTGAAAGCACTGGACAGTTGGACCTTCAAACATCTGGATCTACATTCAGGGAAGGCCACTTGGTTAGTTTACACTAGAGCTCTACCAATCGAGATGGCCGCGCCCAATCAAAATCTCCATGTACTGTCGAAAGGGAAAAATATTTCAGAATGCATATGAAAAACATGTTAGGGAAGGCAGTTTGGATTAATCCTTCCTCAAGCAAAGGCAAACCCATCTGTGGGATTGTTTTTGGTCAAGGACCTGGGCGCACTTGGTGGATAATGCAGAGGGACAGGAAAACACGATGTGTACCTCAAGGGGATCTGATTTTTGGATGAGAACAGTCTGTAACGTCGAATTGCATACGTAATATTGGGTGCTGAATGATACTGCCACTGTATGTCATAACTGCCACGGACAGTGAGTATGGACTGCTCACCAATTGTGAATTCCTGATGCAGCAACCAACAAACAGCCCACCAGCTCTGCTAACCTGGAAAACATCTGGGATGCACAAAACTCACAGTCAAGGCTAAATAAACTAAATAGACATCTTGGAGGGATGGCCATTGGCTATGGAAATTATACCTGCTCTAGTGTATATTTATATGTATGTGTGTATGTTGTTGAAAGGTGTAGGATCTGAGCATGATAGAGATGTACAGGATAATTTCCTGGTTCTGCCCAGGACATGCTTATTTTTGCAGTAGCTGGGAGGGAGGTTATTCTATACCACCTCAAGTCATGTGGGGGCGAGGGAAAGGGGCTCTCTTCCAGGGAGCAGGGGTTCCTTCAGGTTGAGAAAATGTGGTGGACAGAACAGTCTGGTATTTGTTTATTGTCAGGGGCTTTCTGTGTAAATTATTTCTTTTCTTATACCTTTTGTCAATATTGTTGCTGTTAATGTTCGTTTTCTTATCTCATTGTTTCCAGTAAATTGTTCTTATCTCAACTTGTGACCTTTGCTTTTGTGCTTCCAGTTGGAGGGGGGAGGGGAAACTGCATGTAGTTTTAGCAGGAGTACTAAATTGGAGAATACCATTCCCAAACCATGAAACCATAGTTACAGAATCTGGTGGATTGCATGCTTCTGGGCAAAGAGATGCCATCGTGAAGGCAGAGGAGTGATGGAACCAAGGAGAAACTACAAATACAATGCACGGAACTGCCTCCCTTTCCTTTTGGGATATGCCTGCAATATAACCACAGCCACATGGCATGGGGGAAATGCAAAAGATGAGGAAGGGTTTTTTCTAACTCTTCGCAGTTACCAAAAAAAAATCACGTGCTGTGGCTGTACAACATTTGGTTTACTTGTCAATCTTGTAGAGAAGCCAAGAAAGTGAGCAGACAGACTTTTCCTCCTACCTGCTCTGCTCTTATGTGTTTGCTTGTCAAAGTGAAAGACGAGTTGCAAGGAAGCAGTATGGAAAACCCAATCATGAGCACAGCAATGAAGACAACACAGGACAGGAGAAAGCTATGGACTGGTGTGACCAGAAGCGAGATAATTGTGTCCTGCTCATTTCCAGCCATGCTGCAGGAAGTTAACCAGCTCCTCTGTCACAAGCAGCATTTCAAGGTATGCTGCCACAGTGCTCACTGCAGCAGCTGCTTCTTACCCACTGCCTTTCAAGGGCATTGCATGGCCTCTAGAACATTTTCATAACAACACGCCTGTTTGAATAAAAACAAGGCAAGATTTCAGAAATTGAGTATGAAATTGAGTCTGAAAATTTCTGTATCTTTTTCATGTCTGTTGTTCTGTGATTTCCACTGCTTTGAATGCATCCAAAAATAACTTGAAAGAGATGCATAGCTTGATTATTGCCAACATGAATAGATATTGATTCAAATGGCTGGTTGGAAAGGAAGGATAATAGAGAAATCATCTTCTGCAATCCACATCCAATGTTTAGACCTCCTGCCTTACTTTGCTTAAGCTAATAGCCAAAGACTTGCATCATGGCATGGCAACAAAGAAAATCTGCCTGCTTTAAAGCTGTTGACCCTTTTGTCATTAAAAATAATTAAAAATACATAAAATTTTTGACTTTAAATATATTTTGCTAACTAAGCCAGCTCATATCCTACAAAACAATCCAAAAGCAAAAAAACCCTAATCCTCTGGTTTACCAGATGCCCTTGACACCAATGAATAGGAGCCTTGGGGCCACTCTGAATTGCCATGACTCTGCTGAAGATCCTTTTAAGTAGCCAGGGAAAACAGTAGCTTCTGCAGCTGCTTTTCTTCTTTCTCAGCACTATCCTGCAGCAGATATTACCAGAGACTGGGAGATGCAGATCTCCCTCCCTTGTGATCTCAGGAGAAGCGGACAATTTGGACCTCACAGCTCCAGCACCACAGTGGAAAGGGTGGTTGGAAAATGCCCTCACTCCCATCTCTGATATCTCACTCCATGTCCAGTAATGAGATGGTTTCAGTAGGAACTCCCCAAAAAGCTGTCCTGTCTCCGTTTTAGATTAATTTTGATACTATGGGTATTTTCAAGAGGTGATGTACCTAATTCCCTGTCTTTGACAATTTCCTTTTCAACTTTAATCGGATGTAGTATAGAAAAATAGGTTTCTTATGAGGAGTTGTGATTTGTTTTCCTTTAGTTTTTCTTTTGGTGTGAATTTTTCATTTGTTTATTTTAAAAGGGGATTTTTGTGTTCTTTCTGTATCTTAGTCTTTACCATCTTTTTTGTCTTACTGGACTGACATAACAGGGTGGGTGGGGGATGTTTTGCTCCAAGTTTGAAATGTGTGTCTAAAATATATTATGTTAGATTTTACCAAAAGTGATTTCAGATTTCCAACATGAAACTTTCAACTATGGACTTGCCCTGACAGCTGGCTTTATGAAGGTGTAGATTAAAGTAAAACCTCATATGCCTTAAGCAGATGTATTAGTTTGGCACAGCCTGGTTTTTAGGTAGCAGGGGGGCCACAGAGGTGGCTCCTGTGAGAAGCTGCTGGAAGCTTCCACCATGTCCAGCAGAGCCAATGGCTGACGGCTCTGAAGATGGACATGCTGCTGGCCAAAGCTGGGCCAGTGAGAGAGGTCGGTAATGCCTCTGTGGTGACATGTTTAAGAAGAAAATCAGAACAAAGTGGGACACTGTTAATTCCAGCCAGAGAAGAGGAGGAGGTGAGAACATGAGGGAAACAACATGGAGGCACCAAGGGCAGTGGAGAAGGAAGGGGAGGAGGTGCTCTAGGCACCAGAGCCAAGATTCCTCTGCAGGCCATGGTGATGAGCATGGTGAAGCAGCTGTGCCCCTGCAGCCTGTGGGGATCCACAGGGGATGCAGAGATCCACCCGCAGCCCGTGGGGATCCACAGGGGATGCAGAGATCCACCCACATCCCATGGGGATCCACAGGGGATGCAGAGATCCACCCGCAGCCCGTGGGGGAGGTGCCCATGCCGGAGCGGGTGGATGCCTGGAGGAGGCTGTGATCCAGTGGGAGACCCGGTGGAGAGAGGGGCCCCTGCTTCCAGGCTGGAGCAGCCTGTCCTTGGAGGACTGCACCCCATGGAAAGAGAGACCCATGTCACAGCAGTTTTGGGAGGACTGTCAAGACCCATATGGCAGCAGTTTTAGGAGAACTGTCTGCCCATGGGGGGAGTTCACGTTGCAGCAGGTGCAGCAGGGCTGCTGCTCATGAGAGTTGACCCATGCTGGAGAAGTTCACGGAGAATTGTCTCCCATGGGAGGGACCCCACAGCCTCATAGGGGAAGCACTCCTCTCCTGGAGCACTGGAAGAAAATCTCAGTGATGAACTGACCGAAACCCCCACGTCCCATCTCCCTGTGCTGTCTGTGGGAAGGAGGGAGGGGCTGGGGGGAAAAAGGGGTTTATTTCACTCCTCATTATCCTCCGCTGATTCTGTTAGTAATAAATTTCACTTCGCAACTTTAAGTTAAGCCTGTTTTGCCCTTGAAGTGTTTTCTCCCTGTCCTTATCTCAACTCAGGAATCCTTTGTTAACTTTTTTTTCCCTTTTCCCTCCTCTGACCAGCTGTGGCAGGGGAGGGTGAACGAGCGACTCTTGTGGGTGCCTGGATTGGGCCAGTGTCAAACCACGACAGCAGAATTTGAGACAAGATCACTAAGTATATTCTCTGATTTGTGACAGAGAAAAACATGGTACAGAATAAATACATATTTTCAGCCAAAACTAGGACATGCGACAGAAGACTGCATCTGATTTGCTTTGAATTTACAAAAGTGTGACCTTATCACAGCCAAGGCAGCTCAAATCTGAAACAGGACTGCATCTGCCTTTATGCCTCTGGGTAACATGATTCTGTGTGTACGTATATACACTAAAACCATTTTAGATCTATCTGGACATATATATATATATCTCAATATATTTCAACTTGCAAAGCTGGGCAGCTAGTCCAGTTTTCTTCCCACAACAGGCATTTGGAGATCTCTCTGGACTCTGGTTTACCAACCAAAAGAAGTTGGCACATGCAGCAGGTGGCTCAGCAGCAGTGGAGTGGAGCCCGTGCTGAAGTGATCCACAGAGATGTAAGTGTACTGATATGCCCAAGATGCTACTTACTTTCAACAAGCTTTAAAAACTAGCTGGAAATCTGCTATATAATGAAGATTTTTAAAAGTATACATGAAAACAGTGCTTTGGGATTGGATCCAATATCCATTGCTAAAAAATGTAGTGGGAGGAGAAGAAAGCTAGGACAAAAGAGAAAAGGCCTTTGCAAATAGTAAAATGGGTATGTATTTTTTTCTGTTTCTCTACCTGTGCTGGATGCTGACCACAGCCTGGTTAGTTGATGTATCATGAACAGCACAAAACTAACACAGCATTAGAACTTCTGGATTACAACAGCTGAGTGAAATCATGTCCTTTACCACCCTCTGGATACAGCCCAAAAGCTTCTTCAGTGTTGTCTTGCAAACACTTACTGCCAGCTGATTCTTTTCTTGCTGCTATAAGATGGCAAAGATGGTTGGGCCTTTTAGTCTGTGACGGTTGGGTGACCTGCATGTATCTATTTGTACTGCAGCTACGTCAGAAGCCAGAACTATCTTAGAGCTTTGCAATGTCATTCTTTTGTGTGGTTTTGGAAAAGAAGAGGAAAAAAAAAACATTTGCGGCTTCCTCTATTATTTAGCCTGACCAGGTATCAATAGTCATCAGGAGATCCACTTTACAGATAGTTACAGAAATGCTCTCTTTTTCCATTATGACTAAAGTATTAGGCAAAGGAATTTAGAATTAAAATCTCTGATTTAGATAGTAGCTGGATTCTAGAAGTTGAGCAGAGGGTTTTCAGGCACAAGCATAAGTTTTGATTTGCATCCAGTTTGTGTGGGTAGTCTGACCCTTTTTCAGTTTAACTGGATATTGTGGTCATGGAGGCATTATAGGAATTAGATTTTTTCACTTGTCCAGGACTTCATGTTTCCACCGATGAACAGTTTTGTACCATTATTTGTACTCCATTCTGTTCAAAGCTATGGGTTTAGTTATATTTTAACTATATGTTAAGTATACAGGACAAACGTAAATGGATCCAGGTCTAATAACATTTACAAATATTTGTAACTAACAACGACTTCATATCTGTGTGCAAGATGTTATGTGTGAGATTAGATACAAGCCCAAAACAGCAAGCAGTTCCATAACAGCTTTTAATAAAAAGAAATTTGAATGAAAGTGTTCAGAAAAGTCTTTTTTCAGAAAAGTCTAGAATAAAAGCAGAAAATATCTATTTCCTATTAATGACTGGTATAAATCACAAGATGTCTTGTTTAAGAGTAATAAATTGCAACATTCACTCAATTTTATATGGAAAATATCACAGTTAATGCAGAGCACTGCTGGAATACACAAATATAGATATTAATCTTTCCTCAGCTTTTCCCTCTTTATAGCAAAGACAAAAAAATATTTTCCTCATGTTTCCAGAATTAATTATTAAAGGAGCCACTGAGAGATTTAATTACCCCTAAACCTGAATTTTGCTAGACTATGTCATGAGGTCATAACTTTGACAATAACATTTCACTATATAATAAAGAGGACTAGATTCAAACTGCCCTATGACAAAAAAGCCTAATTGAGTTTTATCTGATTATTCAACTGGTATCTGTTGACTGTAAATGATGAGTAGAAGTTATGGAAGTGTTTGCAAACTGATTTTAGGTCGTAGAACCATAGAGTGGTTTGGATTGGAAGGGATCTTAAAGATCATCTAGTTCCAATCCCCCTGCCATGGGCAGGGACATCGTCCACTAAATCAGGTTGCTCAAAGCTCCATCTAACCTGGCCTTATTTAATTCTATGGTTATTTACTTCTGTAGTTATAGTTCTATTGCGTTACCCTACTGAGACTAGGATTTATTTGACTTGGAGGGAACAGTTTGAAAATACACAGTTGAACAGAAGGATTTGAGGGTGGAAGTGTGGTTATTTTGTCCAGCTCACAGCACGGTGAGAGGCATCCTGTTAACTCTGCAGCTATAAGAACAGTGAAAAATAAACTCAGTGGACATGTTTTTGAGTATAAAAACAAGTACTTTGAAATTCTTTCTTTTTCCATTTGGCATCTGAATATACGGAAAGAACTCCACTACTTTGGCTGCAGTAATTTCTACATAGCGTAATTTTAATTCAAAATCCAGTAGAGGAAAACATCCTAAAGACCTATTGGAGGCATTCTCCTTTATTTGGTGTAAGAAAAATGGATTTGGGTTCAGTTGCCACATTTCTGTCACATGCAAAGTCAATAGCCACTCCTGGTTTGTAGTTTCTACCCACCAAGCATCATCAGCATTCCTACTCCTGACTTTGCCCAAAGTCTGCTGTACAGATCTTAGGTCTGTACATGGCATCTGATAGGATTTCTGACCCTGTGACCTCTACACTGAGACTGATTCATCTTCCTAATGCAGAGGAACATTAATATGATGCATTCGTTGGTAAGTCTATGGTTTCTGAGCTTATGGACTTGGAAGTATAAGTAAAATTATTTGTAGCTGTGATAGTCAAAACATGTACAGTGGGATACAGAGAATACAGCTTCTGTTCAATGACATCATGTATTACAGCAGAGTCCTACCTAGAAAGGTGTGTATTTAAAAATAACACCATGGCAGTGTTGTTTTTATTTTGATAGTGAATTTTAGTTATTATTTATGCATTAAAGAATGCTTCTCTGAAAACAGAGGAAGGTGCCTTTAATAACAAAATTTAGTTTATAATACATTTTCATTTTACCTTTCAAGTTTTCTAGGGAGGGCAGGTAGATATGTAGAGGCATCTTTCAAGCCACTTTGCACACTGATTTTAAAAAAGCACATAAACTTACAGACATAGCAATATATTTCCTAGATTCAAAGACCAGAGCACAGATAAATCTTAAATTGTTATGAACAAAACTTTTCTTAGCTTACAGAAATCAAAAATATATTTATGATAGACTCACAGAATGGTTTGGGTTGAAAGGGACCTTAAAGACCATCTCATCCCACCCCCTCTGCCATAAGCAGGGATACCTTTCACTATCCCAGCTTGCTCCAAGCCCCACCCTACCTGGCCTTGAACACTTCCAGGGATTGGGCAGCCATAGCTTCTCTGAGCAACCTGTTGCAGTACCTCAGCACCCTCACAGTAAAGAATTTCTTCCTAATACCTAACCAAAATCTACCCTCTGTCAGTTCCATTACCCTGGTTCTACGACAAGCACTTGTCAAAAGTGATGTTAATTTCTGAAAAGAAGACTCATTTTTTTAATATTGCTGTTGTCATTGAGGTTAGATAATCTACATTTTGCTCATTCTAGTTAGAAGAAAGCTCAATCCCTATTCAGGACCCTTTTCCTAAGGAGCCGGAGCCTTGACAATACCACATCCCAGTCGGCATAGGCACCTTCCAGGTGACGTGTCACTTCTGAACAAGATGGGTAGCTTTGGCGACCATGAAGCACACGCCAGTTATCAAATGTCAGTATGTCTCCTATAAAGAGATTGCACAAAGGTTCAATAAAACAGGTAAAAGCCACTAGGATACTTTTTATTTGATCAGTCTAGTGCTATTTGTACTACACCCATACATACTATCCCTGTTAAGAGAATTTAATGAGAACAAAGTCAAGACATTGAAAGTTAGGAAATCACGTAATTAATGCTAGAATACCAATTTAATTTTTCTCCCTTGCATGCCATCATTACAATAAATCTTGAATTAAATAACCTCACAGTCTTTCTTATCTTCTCCCCATTCCCTCTACCACCATTTTGACGTGTTAATCAACAAAATGGATGTCACTAATGTAATGTAAGGCACTTTGTTTTTCCATTAATGTGATCTTACACATTATTTTATTGTGTGTTTCCAATGGAGAGAGATTAATTTCCTCAGAGACATTTTAGACACAAGTACCATAGTACATGAGGCAGTCAGATACACTGATGAATTTACTTTTGTAACATCTCTTGAGAGATTCATATCTTTATTTTAATGCTAGGGAATGAAAGAACAGAGATTAAGGCCACACATGATATCACACACGGTATTTCCCATCTATGGTGCTATTGATACATCAATTTCCAATATGGTATGTAGCATAAAATACTGTTTTGGACTTAGTATAAAGATACATTCAACTAATCTATAGGTAGACTATTCCCCCCTGCCATTTCTTCTTCTTTATAGTGTAACAATGGCAAAAGAAATCTATGAGATGAATGTAAGAATGTAGTATGAAATAAAATAGATGATACAAAGACTCGAAGTTGCTCTTAGTACTAGTGTTAACTATGTTCAAGTATTTTGACTGTCAGGAAAAATGTGAAAAAATGTTGCAAGGAGAAGCAACTTACTGACCTGGTTTCAGCTTGTAAGTGAACTTGTATTCTGCACTGTTTAATAAATCATTAAATTCCTTTAGAGCTGCATAAAATGGTCTCACTTTTTCAGCTGGTATGTCAAACACTGTGTCTCTTGTTGCATTATTATAATTGATGCGAATTGTTTGGCCTCTGGAATCCATGCTATGAAACAAAGGAAAGGGAAAAAAAAGGAAAGGAAAAAAGAAAAAGGAATGTATTCTGTTGTTAATGAAATAGTTCAAGATGATTAAACAATAACTGAGTTCTCCTGCTGGAACATCAGTATGTTTCTATAGTAAAATTCAAGATTGATATTGGATTGGATTTTGCTAATTAAGCCTAACTAGGAAAAGGGATAATCAGGAGAACATGTAAACACTTAATTTGCTCAAAAATCTATATTGTACACTCTTTCATTGTAAACTTTTTTTAATAAATCATAACATTTTAAAATCAGAAAAGAATATGAACATTTGGGTTTCATCTTTTGACAGTATATAATTCTTAATCTAAATGTTTCAAATTACGACCTCTCCTTGGCATGATACTTATCAACATTGGCTGGCATTTAGTAACAGATTTGGCTGTTGCTAACCCGTGCCTGTGCCTAGGAATTACTCTAGTTACTACCACTTCTTGTTTGCGTGTGGCAAAACCAAACAAGTGGTACAATGCACAGAACAAGTCCCACATTCCCCAAAAAAACCAAACAAAAGATCCCAAACAAACAAACAACCCCACCCAAACGTAGAACTACAGACCAAGTTAAACCAGTATTTTCCCACAAGGTGGCAGGAGCAGACCTTCTCCTACCAACATGTAATCCATCACACGACAGGGATTTTCTTTTTAGGTGTTGTTGAAACTACTCACTCTATAATCCTTTGTTTACCGTGCACAGCAAAATCACAGTAATCCACCCCAACATCAGCATAGTCTACAGCAGTAGAGGACAGGATCTGATATGCCTCAGGATTTTGTTTCTTCAGCTTGTTGGATACATGAAATCCATCTACAACTTCACTTTCACCTCCTGCAGCTGTTTGCTTTATACAATGAAGAAACTGAACCTGGAATGAATTAACAACTCATTAAAAAAATATTTAGCTTGCATATTTAACCGTCTATTAGTATCAGTTCTCTCACATCTGTGGTTCTTTTATTCTGGTTGGTTTTTTATTTCCCAGTGACAGACTGAGTTCTCATCTATTGCAGCTTCACAACATCCTGCCACCAGTATCACAAAGGCAGAAAATTAGAATAGCATATTCATAAATCCATCCCATTTGGGATATCTTCTAATGCTTGCAACCTGTGAGTCAGTTCCCATAGTATGAAACATGGTTAGTGATCAGTGGCTCTGAATTTCGTCTTAAAAGAGCAATGTAAAAATAACAATATATTAATCTGCATATGACAATCTACATACATGAGTATGCAATTCATACAGTATGATGTAAATTCAACATAAGTCTCCTATATATCCCATTTACTGACTTTTTCACCCCCTTTTCCCTTTTGTGGGGTGAAAAAGTCAGTAAATTCAACTTACCCCAGGTGGATGCTGCAGAACAGGGTAATCAGTATGAAAACAGAGTCTCCCAGTCGTATAAGCTACATTGTTAGCATCTGCTTTGTCTTGCACTTGCCAAGTTGGTCTTTATAATGAAAAGGAAAAGAGAAAATATGTTAAAACAGCCAGCTAGCATGCCAGACAGTACACATTGAAACTGTGAAATCACAGTACAAGAGTCATTTCATCTTTGAACATGAAAAGATTGTAACATTATAAGGAAATAAGGATTTAGCAGTGTCCCTCCACACCAACGGAAGCTTATTTCAGCAGTCCTAAATGAACGTCAGTCTGCCAAGGGACATCTGGCACCAGGATAGTACCTAGAAGAATGATGGCTTTCCAGTGGCAGCACTTTGCTGAATGCAAAGGCCAGCTGAAGACACTAACCAAGAGGGTTCTGTCAGTAGAAATTATCATCTTAGTACTGATGCTTCAGAAATAAGTGAGTAGAAGCAGGCCCATTTCTTTTTATCAATCTTCCACTTTCCCTCTGCCACATGAAGCACATTATCAATGAAATACAAAATTGTTAAACGCCACGTAACTTTCCCCAGAAGTTATTTTTAAGGCTTTATAATCTTAGAAAATATAGAGTATCCTTTACAGGGGGATCTTTCCTGCAAGTTGAAGACTTGCTACTGCAGGAAAATGTCTTGAAAGACTTTGAAACTTCTTCCCTTTCTATGCCACTCTTTTTGAGAACTAGCTCTGTTTATTTTACTACATAGTTTCTGTCTTGGAATTTGGCAAAATGCAGTAAAAAAGTTTTCTGACAACTGCAGTTAAAAAAGTAAGTCACAGCTATATGACAAAGACATGAACACCCCATGTTGCTGCACAGACAAAATGTGTTTTGAGTGACACACCACGCAGGAGAATTTGAGACCAAGAACCACAGTTTTTGTTTACACAAAGCTCACATGATTGAAGACAGTCCTCAGCAGATGCATGTTGTAGATCCAGATGTTTGTGTGGAAAAGTGTAATTTACTATACAGAGTCCATATAATTGCAGGCACATAAATGACTGAAAAGAAATTATGAAACTCATTTTCCCTTGTGGAATACTACAGATCAAATACGTTTCAGATGGTGTGCACCTAGCTTTACTTCTTAATAACAGTTTGAAAAGAAAATAGGCTAAAGAACATGCAGATAAAATTATTTACATACAGTATGTAAATGCTTTTGTTCTAGGAGTGGTTTTTAGTATAGAAACTACGCAAAATGCTAAAATTAGATTTCTGCAACTGCCAAAGGGAAAAACTCCTTGAATATTTGCAAATGTGTTTAACTGCCTGGGAGAAACAGTTTTTATTACTTGGTATGGCACATATTCATCAGTACATTACTTGAGTAACAGCCCATATTCATCAGCACATAACCTCAGTACTCAAGTATGATGATTTCAACCACACTTCCACAGTTCTCAGTTTGACAGCCAAAAAATAGCCCCTTTATATCACTCCTATAATTAGTGCTGAAGGCAGTTAGGTTTGCTCCATCTTTAATTTAATAGGCTATGGTGTCACTTGATGGTTCCAGAACAATTTAACACATTTTAATTGCCTCATTTATATGAAATATATAAAATTGCTGGAGTGATAACACTTTAGAGAATCATCACAAGCTTTTGTAAAAGCAGTCACTGCTTTTGTGCTGTCAGGATTTGCAAAGGAAGCTGCTCCCCAGGAGCTTTCCTTCCACACAGGGAGCTTTGGTCAAAGCTCAAGTTACTGACTTGAAGTCAAAGATGCTAATAGGGAGCTCAGCATAGAATATGGAAAAATCAACCTCACTTTGTCTAAGTCTCAACTGAGCTGAAGCAGCAACTTGGCCATGTTGGGTGCACAGGAGTCAGAGGACTCTTGGACCTTAGGGAGAGCTAAGTGGGTTGGAATGGTCTATGGTTTAATAATTAGACTCAGATTTCAAAGCCCATTGCTCAGGCTGTTTGATAGAGTAGGAAGATTGGCACCAAGCAGGTGTAGCAATTTTTTGCATTAGATAGCAATATGGGCTCAGTCTTCATCAGTAGAAAACCAGGCTTCATCAGTAGAAAACCAGTAGAAAACTAAGTTACATCCTTAGTCCAGCAAAAATGCAGCATTAGGAACTGAAGCCACATTTGAATCATTTGGTCTTACACTTCATTAAAAGTCTGTGTCTCATTCATATGAGATTTGGGACACATGTCCTTCTCTTGCTGCTGAAGACCTCTACGAGATAGTGATGGATTGGCTGTTTTCATGGGAGTGCTGGAACCCCAAAGGAAGGCCTTCATACCACACCAAGCACTGGACAAGGTTTCAGAACAGAGGAGGAACACAAGGTCTAGAGCATGAGAAGTTGGAGAAATGAATTGAGGTATGACTGGAGACTTCGTTAATGCAGTTGGGTCTCCATAATGGAAAGAAAAAGGTTAATTTAAAAATGTAGAAACTCTTGATGTTGTTATATGGCTGACACAGAGATGTTTCCATTTTTAAAGTGATGACATTTTAGGGAGGTCACACCAAGCAGACATCTAGACAAGAAAAAAGGCTTTTTTCTTTCATTAGTCAGAATTATATTCATTGCTGTTACATTTCAGTTTAAAATTCAGGGCCCTGTTGAGGTAATGTTTTATTTGGCAAGTTTGCCAATTCCAAGCTTATCCTTTTATTTATCATATTTTGTAGACCTTGTATTTGGCTCCCAGTGAAACAGCAGGGAAATTACCCAAAGTTATTATTTTATTACAGTTGTAAAAGCCACCCCAGAATTGGATGCCCCTAAGAAATGAACTTCTGTTTGAGAGGGGAAAATTATTATAAGTATTAGCTACAAACATTTCTTCTTAGTTAGATGGAGGTCACTGACTCAGCTCAGCAACATCTGAGTTGCCATCATCATTTGTCTATTCATTTAGTAGGTGCTTGCAGAGGTAGAGCTTCAGTTTACCAGTTTTTGGCATCAAAAGGATAATTTACAAGTGCCAGCTTGCCCTCCTTCAAGATGAACTCTGCTTGTTGGGATTGGTTATGACTTTCCAGAGCAGACTCTGCTGAAAGCAGGGAAATGGGTACTCAGCCCATCTTCTTGGTGATACAATACCATCCTCTAAGTCTTACCTATACCCATGACTCATAATCAGACTAAGCAAAAGTTTCAGAACAGGTAACTTCCTCTGTTCAGAAGGGGACTGGATTAGGGATTTTTGGTTTTGTTCCATGGTATAGATAAGTAAGTCTATCTCACTGTTATCCTATAATCGACAACATGTTTTCAGGCACTTTTCCTTCTCTCTGCAGTTAATGTTATTGCTGCTCTTCTTTACATATCCTACCTGTGACAGTAAAGCAATTCTCTTGTACAGGATATAAACTTGACGCCTGTCATAGGTTGACCATAAACCAATTATAAAAGTTGGACATGCCTCCACATCCCATATTTAAAACGGAGAAAGCCGCAAAAAAAGTCTTTTTTACTTTCGGCTTTTGAACAGGTAACTGGGGAGCCCGGGCGGTCCGGCGGGGCTGGGCCCAGCCCAGCTCGGCTTGGCCGGCCCCCAGAGCAGCGCGGACTTTTAAAATCTTATTGCTATTGAGCCCGCCGGCTCTGAGGGACCCCGGTGGGGCTGGGCCAGGCCGGCTCCCCTCGGCTTCAGGCGGAGCCGAGCCGGGTCCCGCTCAGGCCACAAGCCGCTGAGCCGTCCTGCCGGCCCGCAGGAGATCATGCGGCTGAGATCGGGGGCAGGTCTGCAGCCCGTGTGGAGAGCAGCCCTGCGGCTGGAGCTGAACGCGGCAGGGGCCGGAGGAGCAGCCGTGCAGCCATAGTGGCCGCTGCCATTCTGGCCCAGTACCTGAGATCTTGGCACAGCCCCCCCCAGCGCGGCCTGAAATCCTGCACTTCGATTGTCCCGCCGCCGCCCGGCACCNGAAGACTACCAAATGTGGGAGGGGCGTTCACAGTATAAGTAGATTTCCACCCAGGCGCTGCTTTGCTGTGACATTAAATCTACGAGAGACCTGTTTCTTGTGGAGAAGTCTCCATGGCATGGCAAGAGAGACTTTTCTTTCTCTGAGTGAACTGGAAAAAAGACTATTTTAGAAGTGATAAACCAACTGAGGGGTCCAGGTTTGGTCTCTTTACATTGTCAGTGGGGAAGGAAAGATGGGAAGTGGGGGGAGGAGAAGTGTTCTGAAGGTTTATTCTGATTCTTATTATTTTCCTTTTAGTTCTGTTAATAAAGTTTTCTTTGCGCTCTTTAAAGTTTTTAGCCTGCTTTGCCGCCTCCTAATCCATATCTCACAGCAGAAATTGAATAGATTATTTTAGTGGGTGCACTAATGTTCAACTAGTGCCCAACCGACTACATTAATTGGTGCATTGGTCAGGAAACTTGAATTGGCGAACCAAATCCACTACAATGCCAAATTTTCTAATATATAGAGAAAAAAACACACACCTTGCTTCAATAAATTAATCTGCAAAATAGATACAGCAAGCTTAGATGAAGAACATTAGAGGTGATTACAGCACAGGCAAAACAAAGATATTATGAAACTAACTCACCCATAAAATGTGAGACGCAGGAACCCAATCCTGTGGCCAAGTCTAATCAATTCTCCCTGCCTCGTAGCAGCACCTGTCAGTAGAACAATTCCTACTTTCTTTAGGGTGCACAACCACTTGTATGCACTTTCATCATTGTACATGATTTCTTCAAAAGGTATTTTGGGAAGTTGAAGGTCTGAGCCCCAGTACTGACATTCTGAAAGGGAAGAAACAGAGAAACAAGTTTTAGCATCGAAGAAAGCTGTTTTAGCATCAAAACTCAGGACACAGTCAAAGCAGGAAGTTAGTGGGATTTCTATGTATTTGTGAATATTCCTCAATCCTGCAAACCACCTCGAATGGGGTCCCTGAGTTTACATGGATGACAAGCAAACTTATGATGAAATTCAGCAAGACACTGCAGTATCAAAATTTTAGGTCAGAAGTTGAATAAAAGGAATATTTGAAAGGAATCTTTTTTGTTAACAGCATATCAGAAATGTGTGTAGTCATTTTTTTGTCTGTACTGGTGAGCCACAAGAGTGAAAATTTGAAAATACGACTGCTTTGGAAGTTTCTTGTCAAAGGTGAAAAACCATGGAGCACCCTGGGACATCCCTCATATGTCGACCCACAGGGTTACTTGAGTTCAGACTCATCACCTAGGACCATGATGGTGCTACCTGAGTTCAACCAATTAGCCTGCAGGGTTACTCGAGGTCAAATTCATGAGTTTGGACAATGCTGGGGTCATGTGAGGTCAACCACTTAGGCTATGGGGTCATTTGAGGGCAAACTCATTGATTAGGACTGTGCTGGGGTTACCTGAGTTCAACCAATTAGCCTGTGGGGGTTACTTGAGGTCAAACTCATGGTTTAGGACCATGCCAATCCATGCAGAGCTCTGTGAAGAAGCTTCTCTAAACCTGAGGCCAGTGGTTTCAGTTTCCCTTGCCTGTGTCCATGAAACACTTTTCATGCCCATTCATTTTCTGCCCCTCTGCTCTGCTGACACTCCACCTGGAGTACTGCATCCAGCTCTGGAGTCTCCAACACATGAAGGACATTGACCTGTTGGAGTGTAGCAGGGCATGCCCCCTGCCCTTAAGAGCTTATCTGTTCCTTGTTACCTGGTGCAATAACTCAGGGCATCTCGCCTCTCACGTAAGTTTGCTAATTCGCGAAATAACTCCATCAGGACAGCTTGTTTTGATTTAATGAGTTATTTCAGCACCATGGGATTACCATTCCCAGTTGACAATAAACATCTTGCTGTGGAAGCAGATGTGGAAAGATGAGTTGGAATTTCTGACTGATGGACACCCTACTCTACAAACTGTAAAACCTACACCATTTCACAAAGCAGAAGTCTCCTGCACATTCCCTGGAAACGTGTGGGGTCTTCTCCCCAAAGTTTGGGATGCCTGTTTTGTGGCTACTCTCTTGAAGGTTGAGTGAAAGCACTCTGTGTGCACTATTGACAGTTCAGTGGTAAATTACACTGACTCCTAATCTATACTATTTCTTTGCTAGCTATAATATAGGTACCTTTATGTTGTGCACTGTTTTATGTAATCTACTAGTAGCTCTTTTGTTTTATACTGCGTAGTAAGTAACTCTGTTTAAGGCCTTTTGTCTGTTATTCTCCTGTCTATTCAATAAATAACTCATTTTATAATAGACTTAATCAGCCATTCTTAAGAACTTGCGAGCCAGAGCAATTTAGGTGCAGGTCACCTAAGCTGAGGTGCTGCCAAAAATCTAAGCCTAAGGCAGGGCTCTCACTCGATCCGTAATATGCAGTGAGTCCAGAGGAGGCCACCAAGTTGATCAGAGGGATGGAGCACCTCTCATATGAAGAAAAACTGAGAAAATTGGGATTTCTCAGTCTGAAAAAAGAAGGCTTTGGAGTGACTTAACTGTGGGTAGTCAGGCACTGGAACAGGTTGCCCAGGGAAGGTGTGGAGGTGTTCAAGGCCAGGTCTGATGAGGCTTTGAGCAACTTGGTCTAGTTGAAGGTGTCCCTGCCCATGGCAGGGGGGTTGGAACAAGATAATCTTTGAGATCCCCTTCCAATCCAAACCATTCTGTGATTTTATGATCCCAGAGCATAGCTGGAGGAACTCTACCACTGGGGATCTCTCGCAACTCTCACTAGGCATGTTTCACTTACTTGTAACTTTGGTAAACCTTAACTATTTGGCCTCAGGTTTTCTATGGCAGTATCTGCCAAAAGCTTCAACAAAAACTAAAAGGAATCAAACTCCTACACCAGTGAAAAGTATGTTCATATCTTACCAGTAGCATACAGGAGATTTAGGAAAAGAACTCTGATAGAGTAATCTGTCTCTGTGGAGAAGTTAGTAGGAAGCACCACTTTGCTAACCATCTGTTTAAAATTTCTCATTACGTATATTTTAGGATTTTCAGAAACATATGCCAAAATCAAATTAATATCCTTCACCAAAAGGCAGTGCTGTACCTATTCATTAGCACAGGCAAAACCACATAATAACAACGAAACCCCATGATTCTTTGTTTTGAGCTCAATATCATAGGCCAAGATCACTTAGTTAAAATAATAATAGGTCGTTCCACCCCTCCCCATTCAACCCCCATTTTTTTTCCTTCAAATCAATGTTGCCAGGACAAATTTTGCTAAACAACACTGAAACTGGTATCACCTAAGTTTTAATGGCTCTAGTGTATTCAGCCAAGAACTCAAGGGAACAATAATGTAGAAAGGAAAAAGGCAGGATATTAAACATCGAGCCAAAATCACAGCTTCTCACCAGGACACTTTCTAGAGCCTGACAGTGCAGTTAACTTTCATTTAATTTCTCTGTGCTACTAGCAGAGGACACTGGAAGCTACAGTTGTGGGTCACATTTGTTACAAATAATAGTAATTTTCTTCCGCAGTTGATAGAATTTCAGAGAATGTCCAAAAATACTGTATGGTGTACCTGGACCACTGAAGCCATCTTGCTCTTTCCTTTATTTGTTCATTCATAGGGATTTTAAAATAGTACAGGTTTTAAAGGCAAGTAAAATGGCTGCCCATGCAGCTGAAAGAAAACTGCTATGAGGAGCTGGTAGTGACTTTATCGTTACAAATTGCACTTGTAAGCCCCCTTAGTACATGTAACCTGAAACTACAAGTTTCCAGTGCAAATGAATCTTAGGTCAAGATATAACTTTTATTAAGCTGCCTTGCTAGAAAGCACCATTGGTAATTGTTTTCTCCCTTGTATTTATACTAGTGCTTATCATAGAATACAGAATCACAGAATGGTTTGGGTTGGAAGGAACTTGGAAGATCAGCTGAAGATCAGCTGATTCCAGTCTCCCTTCCAGTAGACCAGGTTGCTCCAAGCCCCATCCAACCTGCCCTTGAACACTCCCATGGACTGGGCATCCACACCACCTCTGGGCAACTTGCTCCAGTGGGTCTTTTCTATTTCATGAAGGTTGTCTGGAGCAAAAGGTGCCGAGGGGAGGGATGGCCCAGACCAGAGAGCCACAAGCCACCAAGCACCAAGGCTCTACACAGCTGTGCCCTCATGCCCGTGCCAGTTGCCTCATGGACTTCTGCCCTGCTTTCAACACACGCACCACCTGCCACCACCCAAAACATTCACTCAGTGTATTCAACAGTAATTCACAGTAAAAAAATCATTTTATCATTGAACAGAGAGCATGTAAGCCTTTAGAACCCCTCACCACAACAGCACTCTCTCTCCTCCTCTGATTCCAGCTGGGCTAGCTGTGGTGCCAGAGAGTGGCAGCCATCTGGGAGCTGTCAACTGCTGCAGCTCAGCTAAGCATAGAAGCAAAATATCCTGGCGACTACGACTCTCCAAGCTCTTTCATAGCAACTTTGGGTCTTACATGTTTCAGACTTTTGGTGGGCCATGAATAATGGAACTGCAGTATGACTGACAAGCTGTTGAATTTTGTAACATGTTCACAAAATTTAAAAAGTGCAAACCTTGAGGAGAGATATAATCTCACCTCATTAAATTCCTTTTTGAGACCACTCCATGGTCAGCTACTCACTGCTCCTCTGTGTTTAACTTAATATACATCTTTTCACATGCTTGAAAGATAGTGAAAAAATAAAATATGAGTGTTTTCCCTTTTCTCTATTAGAAGAAATTAAAATAGCTTTAAGTATGTTGTGTGAACTGCCAAGAATACCCTTTGAAAGACAGGGCAGGTAAATAACCACATGAAAACTAATGGAACATTTTAAGTTTCATCTTTTCTGTCCTAGTTTTCTTCCTGACTTGCTAATAAATATTTTCCTAATCTTCCTGAAATAAGAAGTAGAATTTCAAGGAATATACCAACAGATTTTTCCTCATATTTGGAAAATAAACACATGCACCTGGAATTGAACTGCAGCTCCAGGAGTCCCAGGCTTCCAAGAGTACACGGACTGTAGTGCCCTCTTGTTCAAATTCCCATATAACATTGCTCTTGCTAGAAGTTTCACTTGATATGGGATGACCCTTCTGCAGCAGGACATGACTGTGGTATTGGGTTTTCAGGTGGTTTTGCCTTTTGTTACAAACACCTGCTTTGTCACAGTACTGCAAAACAGTACATGCTCAGCATACCAGTCTGGGACTGTCTTGGATTTTGGCATAATAAAACTTGTCAACCCTTACAGCTGGCCTGTGGAACAACCACTCATTTCATCCTCCACCCAACCAGACCCTCAGCAGTGGTGACTGTCATCTGGCCTCACATCCAAAAAGCTATGGAGCCAAAGGGAGACAAAAGCTAAATTCAAAATGTTTCTCATAACACTTAACTTGAAGAGAAATAATTTTTCTGGGAATTTAGCCTTTGCCAGACTCTGAAATGCATTCAGGAATAATATTATAACATTGCCTGCTGACTGAAGAGATATTTAACCTTTACAGTACTGCTACAATGTGGAAATTGCAAAGTGTCAAGGAAATGGAACTCTACACTGATACTCCCAAAACAGCTACTAAAACTGAAGAGCTGGGGTTTTTTTTTGTTTAGCCACTTTGCATTTTAAAAACACCAACAAAAAAAAATAATCCCCAAACATCAACAAAACAAAGAAAGCTAGAGAGAGTAAATACAGTTCAATCCTGCCTTTCAAGGCCATAAACTCTTTCCCTCAAAGTTTCACTTTACTCACATAAATTTCCTTCCAGTGACAAGTGTAGCCAGCATCCTTAATGGTTTAGGTTCGTCTGTCTTTTTAAAGGTGCAGGCTGGTACATGAATGCTTATAAATCCTACCTCACATTTGAGAGAAGTAAGGCTGCAAGTTTCCAGCCCTTCTGTGTGGCATGTTGATGCAGTCAAGAGCTTAGCCTTTGAGCTACTGCAGAAGTAACCTTTCCTCCCTGACATTTGCCAATGTACTCTGTAATGACACCGTGGTAAATACACTGGAAGTTGAAACCTTGCATAGAGCTCAAAGTGGTAATATGAATGTGACCACTCAATTTAATACTAAATATCCCAAAGAAAATGATTAATTTTAGCACAGAATTTCCTGCAGACTTTTTAATCTTTATGCTAGTAATTGTGGTTTTTTTCAGAGAGCTCTTAGAGCTTAATTTAAATATACTAGTGCCAGTTCAGATCCTTCTAGTAGCTGCAATAGTTCTGAGGTCTAATTTCTAACACTTATGTCTGACATACACATGAACTGCTTTTAAACAGTTCATATTTGTACAAAAAACAGTGAAGGAATTCTCTTGACTGGTCCCAGAGACCATCACAGCCAGATGAGCACAACAGCAATAGGTGAGAGACAAGTCATAGGTCTGCACTAAAAGAAGCAGCATTTATACCTTGGCTCCAGATGAAAATGCTATATGTTGTCCAATATTTACAATTTGACAGATTGCCAGGGCCGTGATTATTTGGAAAAGGGACAGGAAAGCATACCTCAGAGAACCAAAAAAAGATCTTGTGATATGAAGATAGTTACGTTCTTCCATGGTAAAGTATTTTTTAAAAAGACTGTCTGAAAGTCTTAGAAAACTGTGTGCCTCCCACAGCATGTTATTCTTCTACATACCAAACAACAGGAACTTTCCACTCATTTTTATTCACAAAATCTCTTCAGCCTGAAAATCTATCAAGCAGCTGTACTGAACTGCACAGGGACTGTTCTCTTTGCCAGTATTTCCTGGTGGTAACTGATCCCACTCAAGCTCTTCATTTTTTTATCATATCATCATAGCACAATTTTTTCCCACTCCTAAGGCAGTAAATACAGTTTCCATTGTACTATAGTAGAAATATTAGAACACATGCTCTGAAAGCTGAACAGGTAAGAAAGATAGGAATGAGTCACTAGTGTCTGGACAGCCTTAGGTCTCACTTGCACAGCATAGCTGCAATTGCCAAATTAAAAATCTTTATGTTTGCAAATCACAGAATCAACTAGGTTGGAAAAGACCTTTGTGATCATCAAGTCCAATCTATCACTGAACATCACCTTGTCAATTAGACTATGGCACTGAGTGCCACATCCAGCCTTTCTTAAACACCTCTAGGCATGGTGACTCCACCATGTCCCTGGGCAGCCCATTCCAATGTGCAATCACCCCTTCTGTAAAGAAATTCTTCCTGATGTCCAACCTGAACCTTCCCTGGTGCATCTTAAAGACTGTGTCCTCTTGTTCAATCACTGGTTGCCTGGGAGAAGAGACTGACACTCGGCTGGCTACAACCTCCTTTCAGGGAGTTGTAGAGAGTGATAAGGTCACCCCTGAGCCTTCTTTTCTCCAGGCTAAACAACTGCAGCTCCCTGAGCCGCTCTTCACAGGGCTTGTGTTCCAGATCATTCACCAGCCTTGTTGCCCTTCTCTGGACATGCTCCAGCATCTCAACATTCTTCCTAAACTGAGGGGCCCACAACTGGACACAGCACTCAAGGTGCAGCCTTACCAGCACCGAGTACAGGGGAAGAATGACTTCCCTGGTCCTGCTGGCCACGCCATTCCTGATACAGGCCAGGATGCCGTTGGCCTTCTTGGACACCTGGGTTCACTGCTGGCTCATGTTCAGTCTATCAGTACCCCCAGGTCCCTTTCTGCCTGGCTGTTGTCCAGCCACTCTGTCCCCAGCCTGTAGCGCTGCAGGGGATTGTTGTGGCCAAAGTGCAGGACCCGGCAATTGGTCTTGTTAAACCTCATGTTGTTGGATTCAGCCCATCTATCCAACCTGTCCAGGGCTCTCTACCTGTCCAGGTCCCTCTGCAAATGTAACTGAACAACTCATACGGAATAAAAACAAGTCTTCTAGAATTATTTTGTGTCTTTATTGATAATTTATACTATGACTACTAAAACCCCAGATCTATGTGCTTTTCAAAATAGGAAGAATGAAACACTTTTGAAAGAATTAATGCCTCTTTCAATAATTTCAGAACAATTTGGTGGGGGGGAGAATGAGAAAACAAAAATCCCATTTCTTGATCATACCAGGTTAGTTGTAACTACATTAGAGTTTGCATAAAATGAGAAGATGCCCTTTGCCCAGTACCTGCAGATGGTGTGCATGCATCAGCAAACACTTGGAATTATCCAGCATTTACTACTCAAATTGGGACAATGCTGATCAAAAACCTCTGGAGTCATATAAGAAAGTCATATAGAGTAAATTACTTCATCTAAAATTGTTTTGTCTACAGCATGTATTTTAATGTTTGTTGAAAGCCAAGTGTATTTTTGCTGTATTGGGAGTTACATATATGGCAGTCTAACTCATGTCGTTAAGCTCTTATTCGTTATTACTGCAGAATTAATTCAAGTTACCAAACTTTTAAAGTAAAAAGCTACTTTTAACTTCATCCTCCTAAAATTATCATCTCTCAGGACCTAGCAGAGAAACTGAAAACACCATTGATGCTGTTAACATCCCAATTCAAACTTTTGTGGAGCTGGATATATATCCAATATCATATCACATTTTAAAGAACAATCATCATCTGAAACCTTTAAACTGCTGTTAAAACCTTAACCTAACCTCAGGTTAAAAATTTTAAGTACCACTACATACTAGCTCTGCAGAATCTTCTCTTTCATCCAACAGGAAAATATCATTGTTATCTAATTTCCAGCCCATCCCCATCCTGTTGTTGGTATTGCCAGCATGTTGGAAAATGAGCCTCAGCAAACACAATGAAGTTAGATACTAGATACTGGCTTAGTGTCTCTCACAAGCATCCTCTACTACACCCAGCATCTGAATTACAGACATGGTAAATCATTCCTGTGACATCTGCTGGGTAGAACCATAGTAAACAGAAAGAAAATAGAGTATCTTTTAGACACCACAGCTGTAGAAGTAGAATATGGCTCTTTTGATGTTCTTTTGGGAGCTGAAATGAGCCCTGATATACACAAATAGCAGATTTTGATTTTGCATGTTGCATGGATAGGATTTGGCAATGTTTTAAAATGGAAATCTTGACATACTGCCATGGAGCTATTTATAGTCACTTCATGAACTGAAAATCTGACCTACTCTTCTTTTTGGGTTTGACACAATGTCTGACATCTACGTTTTCTGAATCAGAAACTATGATGGAAAAACATTTTTTAAAAAAGCAGCACTAAAAGCAAATAACCACTTGCAAAAGAAAAAAAAAATAGCCACAGCTGTGATAATGTCAGCAGTGAAGGTTAACCTTTAACTACAGCAATCTGATGAGCTTGCGTTTCTCTTTGTTGAATCAACACGCAGGGCTGGCATTCCATATCACTGTCTGTAACACTATACTGCTGGGATATGATGAGCTACTTAAGGGCATGTAATTTGCAGTGTGCATCTCCACTGACCACAAGGAAGTGTGTTCTAAACTTACCACAACACAGAATGAGAAACAGATCTTAAACAGTCAGCAAGCAAACTCACAGGCTGCAGCCTTTTTTTTGCAACTGAAACCTGGGAAAAACTGCAAGAAGGTATCAATCATCATGAGCCAGGGCTCATCTGAGAATATGAAGAAGAGCTGAATGACATCACCAAAAAAAGCCAGTTAACTGGTGTAACATTCAAATACATTATTTCTTCAGACCTACCATGTGAAACAGAATTTGTAAATGCATTGCCCAAAGAACGAAACAGATCTTTCGTGTATATTTTTACCTGGATGGCTCCAATGGAGAAGAGCAGTGGCAGAGAACTGGCTTCCAAAACATGCACTGTATTTAGATGCCAAGAGTAAGCACTGTGCAAATGCATGCATGTGAAGGCAAATCACAGCCTTCATAATAGATGAAAAAAGTACCATTGCATCTGAAATATTGAAATCTCAGATATTAACATCTTTGCCAATGAACACAACCAGAGACCTAGATTATATTGTCTGGGTAATAATTAAAGCAATGTTCAATTTACGTTGATCCCTTCGAAAGCTACAAAACATCCTGCTAGCTTTCACAACATATTCATTTTTACAAATAAAAGTTATTAGTATCTGAAAAATCAAGTCTAGTTTCCCTGAATGAGGTTGTATCTTCACCATATTCACTCTGGAAGCATGCCAAACCCTTCAAAATAGTAAACACAACAGTTTATTTTTGTCAAAATTAAAGTAGACATAAACTTTAATACTATGAGGGAAAAATAGTTCCATTCTGAACTACGAAGAGTCTGTTATAGCATCCACTGAAATGAATGGAAATATTACTCATCATTTAAGTTTTAAACCAGTAATGTCCTATTTTAACAGATACTGTCTTAACACTGAATACAGATGCACCGCTTTCTGCAACAGCAGATCTCACAGGAACACTGTCAAGAGCAATCACAGGCATCTTGCAAGCTTGCGTACCTTCATGCTCAGTCTGAAAGGCTGTCGAAGCAGTGATCACGTGCCTCATGCCAAACCTAGTGGGTTTATAATCATTCGCTTAAAAGCGTAAGTGATTAGTACAGGGTAAATGTCACAAAGGCAGTTGTACCAAATACTTCGAGATCAAAAGACAGTCTACCACTAAAATATGCATGGGAAGCAAAGCAAACACAACCTGAACTTCAGCACTACAGACTGCTATGCTACACAGTTACTTTTTAACAAGAAGGCCATAAAAAGGGAAAAAAAATTTCTTTTGTAACTCCCTTGCAATCCCAAATAATCTTTCTTTTTAGAAAAATTTGGAAGAATTTAAATAGTTTAAACAGCACTCACACACTTGCACAGTCACAGACCACTGCTGGTCCACGGCTCATTTGTGAGACCTACTAACACTTTCTGGAAAGAAGTGGCTTTTAGGAAAGTAAATGCAGCCCTATCAGTTGTACTTCTCTCAGGTACAGAAGGCAAAAGAGGGAAAAGATAACCACTGGTCCCTGTTGTGCATGCACAGCCTGGCACTGGGCACCAAGGGTCGTGGCCACTGCTTCTACTGGGTAGACCTCGTCCTCACACACGCACCTCTAGCCACGACCGTCAGTCCTGGCACCCCTTGCATTTGACACAAGCATGGCAGACATGGATTTAATTCCTACCTGGTAAAAATAAATCTGCTCGCATTACAGCTCTGGCTTCTTCAGAGAAGCATCGTTTTTTCAACCACTCAGCTTCATATTGACTTGTGTGTTCATCAGGCCATGTAATAGAGATCTTTCAACACAAAGGAAAAGGTGAGTTTAGAAAAAAATAAATTAATAAACATCACCTAGAACAACAAAAACCCTTAGAAAAGGCAGAAATTGTAATACTTAGATCAATAATATCAGAGTTAAGCTTTCCCTGAAGAATGATAGCAAACAAGTAATGAAAACTCAACCTGAACACCATTAAAATTCTGACACTTTTTATAAATGTTCATTTTCATTTCAAGCCATGACCTAATTCGCTGGTTTGTGTGCACTGTTTCCAGTGTGGGAGCTGCACTTAAAAGAAAGAAGGGAATTGTAAAAACTGGCACATATCACTGGGGAGAGCACTTCACCCCAACTCAGAAAAGCAAAAATATCTTGCAAAACACTGACAGCTTGTGAGAAAAGAAAAAGAACAAGACAGACAAGGACCTTGTGCTAGGAGGGAAATCCGTCTCCTACTTTTGAAGTCTCCCCTCTATCAAATAATTTTTTTAAAGTGTTGGGGTTTTCATTCCTGAAAAAAACACGGAAAGAGAGCATATGGCTTTGCTTGTCATGAACTGAAAGAGGTCAGTTCAGCACAGATCCTCAGCTGAATTTTTAAGGTGGATGAGTAGGTATCAATTCGCAATTCACATAATTCTGCTCATTCACATGATAGTAAAACACTAGTATCATTTTAGTATTAGTGCTGTGCTTTCATCAGTTTCTGAATATAAGTGGAAGCAGACAATTCCTAATTTGCCTAACCAAATAATGAATTTACATTGGATTAATTTTGTCTACAATCAACTTGGGAGCCCAGAATTCCTCACCAGAGACCCTTACCCTGTGGCTGAGACATTCACACATGGGTCAGCCTCTGCAAACTACCCCTGCAGCAAGGCTGCCCCAGCTGCCCCAGGGTTGACTGCTGCATATTCAGTATGTTTAAAACATCTTTAAGTGTAAAATGAAGGAAATTAGTTTGCCAAAGGAGTAATGTACTGCTTTTAATAAAACATAAAAAATCTAAGTAATATATTAGGTTTTTACATATCAGGAAAGATTGAAATTCATAAGGAGGGCAGCTCCTATCCTCTCTTGCTCGATAACCTTCTATTTTTCAGGAAGAAATGTTAATGTAGATAAGTAGACAGGGATACAGACATTAGGCCAATTCTGATTATTGGATTCAGCTTTGTGTGTTCACACTAAGATTAAGCTTACTTTACATTGAAAATTTGCTAATAAGCTGATATCTTTGTTATGGATTAAGGTCATCACCTTTTGCCATCTGTTTTTCAGATTTTCAAGCCATTTACTTAAAAATTAAAGAGAAGAAAAAGTGTAAGTGTAATTAAATGTGCAAGAAATGTCGGTATTTTCAACAACTAGTAATGAAGAAGCATATGATAGAATTTTAAAAAGCATTATTATATTATAAAAGCTGAAGCCTGGGTTTACGCAGCCTCTGCATAACACCTTTAAAGTGAAGTTTCATATGAAGGTGGAAAGATCTGAGTTCCCCAAATGGCAATTTTTCCTAAAAGCTTTCCAAACACCTGGTAAGGTTTGCAAATAAGCAAACTGTGATTAGAGAATAACTCGGAACTGTCCCGAATTTAAATTGATAAGCATTGTTAGACAAGTTTCACGAGAAGGTGAATGATGGTTTCCTTCAAATACCTTTTTTCTATCTGCCAGAGCAACCTGCTTCACCACGATGTTCACATCCAGATCCTCGAGGAGCAGCCTGCGCGCTCCAGCAGAGGGCAAGAAGCAGAGGGGACACTGGCAGTTGTCCCTCAGCCAGACGCAGGGGTAGCTGCTCTCACTTCCGTCCTCCCACTCCACGCAGACAAAATGGCCATCGTCCAAAGCTTCCACCTTCTGTATCCCCGCGCTCATGCTGAGGTGCTGCGCGGCGTAGAGCCCTGGCACAGCACGCTGACTACAAGGCTGAGTGTTCCCAGTGAGCGGGCTCCCGCACTTCTGCACCAGCAGCAGGCAACGCACCTGGCCTTCAGGGACTCCGGTCCTTAGCAGGGCGTTAGCCACCGCCCTCCACCTTCTGGGTTTTATATTGAAAACGTCAAAGGGAGAACGCCGTCACGGAGTTCCTAAAACACCACGAAGAGCACCTGATTACTGAAGAAGTCAGTACAGCAAAAGGACAGTGTTACAGTGATTCCTCCCTCCCTGCCAACTACCTAGACTTCAGGAATATTCATTATATGTTGCTTACAGAGGGTGTACTCAGACACATCTATTCAAAAATCCCTTCAAGTTGATGCATCATCTTGGCCGTCTTTTGTTTCCCACTTCCTCTGACCACAGATTATGCCACACCCCTAAAACCTTTCCTCCTCTCCGGTTGGGGTGGGAGCATGTGCAAACCTGGCCTCAGCAGATGAGCCTGTGAGCTATGATCTCCCCTAGCCTGAACCCAGCCAGAGTGGATTTTCAGGACAGCTGCTGGGTCCGGCTTTCTTGTGGATATGTTCTTCTCCCTCAGCCTTGTTTACTTCTCCCTAGACCTGAGGTAACTGGACAATAGTGTCACCGTTATCTTATCTCATGTTCCCTTAGGCAGCTTAACTCACACTCCGAAGTTCCAGTCAGGAGATATATTCAGAAAGTGGTGGACTTTGGTGGTCGCAGTTTCTTTATATAGTTTTGCCATAAAGGGCAAGAAGTCCTTCACAACGATGTTTAAGCCCTTAGCCATAATGTTTCAGTCTCTCACAAAAAGAAACCTCGAAATGAATTCCACAAACCAAAAGCAGGAGCTACTACCAACCATGTTGAAAAGCTTGAAAGCACATAAACCATAATCCCTGCTGTGGATACTATGGAATAGAAAACACAGAATCCCCCTCCCCACATGGAAAAGCTTTGTAAACATGACTTCAGCAACAGAGTTCTGCGAGAGTTCCTTCCTCCTTTCATAGCCAGACCACTTTCTATTGATACACTCCTTTATTTAAAGCCAGCTGCATACTGTACTGCAGAAAAATGGTGTTACCAGATGCTAAAATTAGAAAAGTTCTGGTCTAATGTTTTTCTTATGCAGAAAAATTCAGGGGAGGCTCCCTGAATCAATAAGTCATTACATATGTATTTTAATAGACTTTATCAACTTCAAATATTGCATATTTATTAAGTATCTTTTCTTTTTGTTCTTAAGCTCTTTTGCTAATAGGCAAAATATTGATGCTACCAGGACCAGTCTCGCCAGCTGTCCTTGTGCACAAAAAATGTCCCAGGCTTCAGTATTTTGACTCACAAAGGCCTACTGGAGTTATCAGATGGTTTTTCAATATTTTTCCTTCGCTACAGTTTAGAACTAGGCTACACAGGACCCTTGGGTCTCCATTTGTTTTTATTTCATTTGATTGAGTATAGCAAAGCAGAATACTGGGATTTTTCTTCCTTGTGTTTGTGGACAGTAGTCCCATTGGAACCCAGTAATTACTAACCCTCATCTGCAATGCAGTACAGCTAGTTTTGTGCATACAGACTTAAACATCTTTTATCCAAAACTGGGTTTATATCCAGATTGAGTATATTTTCTTTTACACAAATATGTACATAAATATACATATGTCACTATATATATGTGTGTATTTCTACCATACTGAAATTTTTCTTTGAACTGTAAAAATATTTATACTGCAAGACTGGCTGCAGTGTCCTTCTAAGATTTCTTGGACAAAGTTTTATTATGTATGACTGGAAAGTTGTGTTATGCTTTAGGGTTTAAAAAAAAAAAAAGACCATCTCAACATGCCAAAAACTTTTGCTACATCTGTACTCATTTCAGGATAGTTCTCTGTTCACGGTTAGCAGTTCACCTGATGGTAATGGGTCACATTGCCTGACACCTGGACAATGCTGAATTATCCAGCACAAAGCATGGTGCTCACATCCACATGAATTTAGGCACCTGAGCAACAGAAATGGTCGGATCAAATTATTCCAGCTGTCTTTCAATGTATAAGGAATTCCAGAACAAAGCACTCTTCCCAGAACCAACCACCCAGTTCCTTTGGGGATAGGGATGCTTTTCTCTGTGTACTAAATATAGTAGGTACTCCTGTAGGTATCTGCTTAACACAAGACCATAAGAACCAGAATTTGCTTTAGAAGTTTAAGGCCACCAGGAAGCTCCTCCAGCTTACTAAATGGGGGAAGCAGGAGAAATCCAAAGGTCTGGATATACACATTAAACCCACCTAAGTATTTAATTTCGCAGTTTCTCCATAATGTATTTCATACATTCATTACGTTCATCTATCCAGTAGTCCACATACTGGTTTTGTACACAAATTTCTCATCTTATGTAAGTGCCAAATAATTTTAGTATTATTCACATGCTTAGTGTTTAACCTCAGCAAAGACCCTTCTTTAACTTTAGCACGGCAGTTATAACTACCTGGATTTTGTACATGGACATGCTATAAATATTTTTCTTCAAAATGTCAAAACAAGGGACTGAAAAAAATATTAAGCCTTTACTTTCTGAATGTCTCAAAGGGAAGATTCATCACTAAATCTGAAGCCCCGTATGAAGCTTGCCAGATTTAAAGGGCTTCTAGACATCTCCTATTTTACCATTCAATTAAGAAATCTAAACTTGCCTCTAAGAGACTCCAAATACACTAGTGGTAATAGAAAAATCACATTTTTTATGGCAAGAAACTATAAAGGTGAGTTTATAGTCTTTCTATCACAAATGTAACTTAACTAGTATTTGTTCATCTGGTAATACGTAACTTAGTCACACAAAATGCAAGTCAAGCTGTGAAGAGCCAATTTAATTTTGATTTGTCTCAGCACTGATTGTCAGAGGCATGTGGAGAAGGGGCTGCACATGTGCCACTTGCAGGAAGCAACTAAGAGAAGATGGGAGAAAGACTTGTCTCTGAGGAGACTTCACCTGGCAACCATTTCAGGTCTCACATGGGACAGGCAGTCAGCAGGAAACCACCAAGGGCACTGTACCCTCCAGAGAGGTTCTCCAATCAGATGGCAAAAGGTCTCCACCAACAGACTGCAGTGGAACGTTGGACTGGGCCAATGGTCTCCTGTCAGCAGGCGGACTTTGGAAGGGACCGGGGGCATGAAAGTAACTGCGTCAGAAGCTCTGGGGCTTTTTGAGTCTTGTGTTTTTGGGGCTTTTTTGAGTTGGGGCTTTTTGAGTCTGGGGGCCTTTTGAGTCTTTTTNTTGTCTCAGCACTGATTGTCAGAGGCATGTGGAGAAGGGGTTGCACATGTGCCACTTGCAGGAAGCAACTAAGAGAAGATGGGAGAAAGACTTGTCTCTGAGGAGACTTCACCTGGCAACCATTTCAGGTCTCACATGGGACAGGCAGTCAGCAGGAAACCACCAAGGGCACTGTACCCTCCAGAGAGGTTCTCCAATCAGATGGCAAAAGGTCTCCACCAACAGACTGCAGTGGAACGTTGGACTGGGCCAATGGTCTCCTGTCAGCAGGCGGACTTTGGAAGGGACCGGGGGCATGAAAGTAACTGCGTCAGAAGCTCTGGGGCTTTTTGAGTCTTGTGTTTTTGGGGCTTTTTTGAGTTGGGGCTTTTTGAGTCTGGGGGCCTTTTGAGTCTTTTTTTTTTTTTTTTGCTTTGGCTCCAGCCTGCTGAGGTCTGCTTCTTGCCCTGGCCCTAGCCTGATTTTGTCTCTTTTGCCCTGGCTTCAACCTGCCTTTTGGCTCTTCTGCCCTCGCTGGCCCTTGCTCATCCTCACATATTCGCCTTCCCTCTTGCTGGGTGCTCGGCGGGACACTGCCTGACCTCTGAGCCTCGTGTGTAGCCTGTGTCCTGCCCTACCTCTTCACCCATCCCAGCCACCGTCTGTCCTGCCTCCCTGTGTCCCTGACCGATGCCCTGCCTGCTTCATCCCTGCGTTCCTGCCTGAGACACCTGTGTCCAACCCTGCCTGCCTCTGATCCAGCCCTTTGCCGCGAACCCCGCTGCAATCCTGTCCTGGGTCCCGCACCTCCTGTCCCATCCCCACTTACTTCATGTTCAGCCACCCCGTCGCCATGGCAGCTGTGCCTGTGGAGCCGCACCTCTCCTAGAGCCATGCAGGCTCCCCGACAGGCAGCGTGCACACATCCTCTGCTGCTTGAACGTCGACTGCACTCCCCGACCCTCAGGTGGTAACGCCTGCTTCTTCTCTCTGTCTCCCCTCTCTCTCCCCACCCATCCTTTTCCACTCTCTTTCCTCCTTTTCTGCCTTTTCTAGTCCTCTTTAGTAGGGCAGCTTCTTTTTCGTTACCAATAAACGGTTCTCAGGTACAATGATGTCTCGTTTGACTTAATTTCATCCTAGACCATCTGTTTTAAAAGAACTCCTCACAGTTCCCCACAGCGGAACGCAACGCAAGCAGAATCTCTTCTAAATCTGTGAGAGCAGGTTTTGTAAATGCTTTGGAACAAAAGGTTAACCTAAAAGAAACAGACCCAAACAATCATCACAGGCACAGTTTCCAGGTAAAAAAAAAAAGTATAATAAAACTTCTGGGAGCTACTGAGGTGAGATACATGTAACTTAAGTTACGATGGGAAAGGCTGTAAGCCAATGGAAATTTTCACCTTTGCTTGGATGTGAGAGGCTTTTACAGCTGTCTTCAACTTACCTAACTTCAGACAAGTACCATCATGACTTACACCCAAACATCAGATAGACTAGCCCCAACACTCCTAAATAACAGGTATATTTAGATCACAATTCAGCCAACCTTTTCAGAAACCTACTTTAGGAGGAGACAAACCAAACTCTTTTTCCTTTCCACTGAGTACAAAAAGAGCCTCAGTGACTAGCTCCAACATGGATATTACACCACACTACTTACACTTCAGCAAGACTACTTTTCATGGCATTAATTTTACAATTCACTGATGCTTTTATTTACTGACATCCTTCGCTATGTACAATTCACAAAACACTAAACTGCTGGGAGACCACAAACTAGACTTTACTGTGACACAGAAAAAGCCTGCACTGCTGTCAGTGATGCCCCTGTTCAGCAAGGCTGTAGTTTCTGGTGTCATTAGACAAACCTATTGTTAGTCATAAAGTACTCTCTTGAAATATTTTCAGTCCTAAGAGCCAGAATCTAAAAGAGCCACTGCATCCCACAGAGAGAGGGGAGGATCTTCTTCACAGGCTGCAACAGGAGCATTTGATATCTTCAGGACAGGAAATTATTCCACTGGACACTTTGCAATATTAATAAAAATCGTTATATGTGGCTTTTAAAATATGTGAATCTACTTAGTTCACTGCCCCAAACACATTCAGCTCTTTCATTTATGTCTACTTATTGAAGTCAGTGAACTTGTAACTGCATACCACCACTGTTAATTAGGAGAGAATTGGGCACTCAAGCTTTGGTATTATTCAGTTTGCTGGTTATGCAAGAGGAAGTGTGAAAATCATTATAGCAAAAAGATTTCCCTTGTGGTAAAGTTAAGCATTTACTATTTAAATACACTGTAGTGTTTGCATTAGACTTCTGTTTCTGCCTTCACTGTAAAGCAATTCTTTGCGCTACTCAACTGCCAAGAGAAATCCCATAACAACAAGAAGGCTGTTTGTTATTTTCCTTGAGTTATTAATATCATAGTGTCACTGTTAAAATGAAAACTCAGCTCTGAGTGACTAAAAATATTTGCTACAAAATGCCTTCTAGATGTTTTTCTACTTAGATACACAAATTGAAGAGATCTCCAAGTCTAGTTTTTGTCCCACACACACAGTACCAGAGCTGAAGCTTCTCCTTTCAGGATTTTTTCTGATTTGCATGAGTGGAGTGGTAAGAGTATTATGGGTTAAGTTCTGCACAGGGGCCACCCAGCATGTCTTCACTGGTCTACTTCAATAAAGCATTTCACAACAACCAAATTTGTCACTACTTGTACAATAGTGCTCAAGCTTCCTAGATGGGACCTGTGTGCTACGTGATTGTCAGGCACATAGTCTTCTCTTTCTCAGCTGCACCATGCAAGACACAACATCTAGTCTCTCTGACTGTCCCTGGCCTAATGGCAGAGAGGACACAAAAGAATCAGATATAGAAGCCCTAACTCCATCGGTAGCACAGTAGTGGAAAATAGGAAATCAGATGTTTGGTACTGGGAATGGGACCTATTGGGTGTGCAGAGACAATGCCTATAAACGGCTTCTTAAAGGTTTGGTTCCTGTTTCCAAGCAATATTAATGCCTCCCCTTAGGGTACTTTGGCAAACTCCGCAATAAGAGTTAGGGCCAAGAGAACATTTTTCCATCCAGGGAATGCAGGATGAGCTGCAATATACCCCTTTGGTTTCAGAAAGCAAAAGGTTACGGTTCATGCCATGCCCCATGTGCACTACCTTGTCCTTTGAGTTTATATAAACAAGCTAAATAGATTATTAGAAGTGGCAAATGATACTACTTAAGTATTAAATAGCACATCCTATGAGCTCCAATAAACAAGAATGGTGGCTCTACAGAACCACATGGCCTGAGATTATCTGCTTGCTGGCCAAGGACAAATGTGTTATTATAGGACAGGAGTGTTGCACTTACATCAGTGATGGGTTTTAAGTCCAACAGTCAGGAACCACCTCAACAGAAAGAGCAATAGAAGAGTGGCACAAAGAGGAAAATTCTTCTTGGTGGGATTGCCTTACTTCACGGCTACCAAACCGGAGACTGCTACAAAATGCATTTGTGGCAGTCATTGTAATCATTGTAGTGCGTGTTCTTGCTTGTATTATGATTCAGTATTATAGTTGTTGTAACACTTCGTGCTAGAATATGAAGCATTGAGACTTGCCTAAAAGAGATGCAGTCTCAAGAAAAGGGGGGACTTGACAGCTTGACAGACAATAGAAATTTTCAGTTCCCCTTGAAGTTGCTAAATAGAGCTTAAAGACTAACTAGCAAAATAGATACAAGAATGTAAAAGTAGACACAAAGGGTGTTAAACATAGCTGGAACGAGTAGATAAGCAGACAATGAGGAACACAATGGCTTTTGTGGCAAAGCCATGTAACAAGAAGCAACAGCGCATGCCCTAAGAGAAGTTCAAGGCGAGGTCGTCTGCAACACTGGTGGCACTCAGTGAGTATGACCACCAGAGTCCACTTCAGACGACCCTGTAGGACCACAAAAGGACTCCCAGTAAGAGGTGGGTGCATGCAAATTAGTTCTAGGAAAAGTGGTGTTTGTGTATTAGCTAGGAAGTACATTGCAATGAATATGTATAATCATGATGGAATAAATAACTTATTGTAAAGTTTTATGACATACCTGATATGGGGAGATATCCTCTGAGTGTGTTCGGCACACTGAGAATAAAGAATGCCTGCTTCCTAATGTTTCATATTGTGTTAGAAAGTTTGTTTTCTNTCGGTCTCATACGCGCGTGGTGCTCCTCTGGGAATTTGGCCCCTTTTTGAGTTAAGGAGGATCTTATGCGTTATTTATCACCTGAGGAACACACCGGAGAGCAGGGCTTTGTTATCCCTGTTATCACCACACTGACTTTGCAGTTAGAGATGGATTTTAGAAGTCATTAGGTCTGGATTTGGCCATGAAGGGTGGAAAATTCATTTCCCGTGGCTACGTTTCCCCTGTATGTAACAAACCTTTCCCAACCGCTTCAGACTCCCGAGACTGGTGGTGGTGGTGGTGTGAGGAAAGAAAAAAAAGAACCTGGGGTTTTAAATACCAGATGTAACCTACAGTAAACATCGTCAAATAGAGATGGCCTTTTATGCACAAGATTAAATAGGGCTATGGTCAAACAGAGCCTGTGCTGTGGCACAAAACATCCCTGCTCCTTCAGATGCAGCCACTTTTTTCTGCACCCTCCAAGTTAATGGGGTAGATTTGTATTAGACCAGCAGGACCGAGGCAGCGATCATCCCCCCAAACTTTGCACTGGTGAGGCCACACCTCAAATCCTGTGTTCAGTTTGGGATCCCTCACAATAAGAAAGACATTGAGGTGCTCAAGCATGTCCAGAGAAGGGAATGGAGTTCATGAAGGGTCTGGATTACAAGTCTGATGACAATCAGCTGGGGGGCTCAGCCTGGAGAAAAGGAGACTTGGGAGGGACTGTATCACTGTCTGCAACCACCTGAAAGGGGATTGCAGTCAGCTGGGGGTCAGTCTCATTTCCCATGTAGTAAGCAATAGGACAAGAGAAAATGGCCTCAAATTGTGCCAGGGCAGTTTAGATTGGTTATTATGATTTAGTTTAGATTGGTTATTATGATTTTTTTTTTCACCAAAAGTGTAGTCAAGCATTGGAACAGGNACATACCTGATATGGGGAGATATCCTCTGAGTGTGTTCGGCACACTGAGAATAAAGAATGCCTGCTTCCTAATGTTTCATATTGTGTTAGAAAGTTTGTTTTCTAGCTGAAATCACCCCTGGTATCACCCCTGCCTAAATACGGCACGTGTAGTGCCTTTGGTTGCAAGGCTAGATTATATCACCTTGTATTCCAGCGTGCCAGTGTCTACAGGAAAACACTTTTCTGATGCTGTTACCTCACAAGCAAAGCAGCAAATACGTACCGTAAAGGCAGAAAGCCCTGTGCACCCACATTTCCTTCACAGCTGCACAGCACTGTGTGTGAAGGCTCAGGCAGTGGCCTGAAGGGTCCCTGCTCAGTAGCCAGGCCGCAGCCTGCCAGCGGTCCCACTTCAGCCTTCCATCTCCTTACTGAGCGTAATGAGAGCTCAGGAACAGGCACACAGTTCCCGCAGGCAGCGGCTGCAGACAGACGTGCTTCCGGCGGAGCATGCGCGACCCGTCCCTCACGGGTGGTGCCGGGCGAGACGTTCCGGCCGATACACCCGGTTGTGACCGGCGGCGCCGCGCTCCCGGCCTCGGGCCCGGCTCCGCTCACCCGGGCGCCCGGCTGCCCCCGCGGCGCGGCGGGGCGCGGATCGGCTGAGCTCGGCCGGCCCGGGCCCGGGGTAAGCTGGTGGCTCGGTCTCATACGCGCGCGGGGCTCCCCCGGGGATTTGG
>VZTG01005938.1:71781-92115 GCA_013397845.1 Melanocharis versteri
TGGAAAATTCATTTCCCGTGGCTACGTGTCCCCTGTATGTAACAAACCTTTCCCAACCGCTTCAGACTCCCGAGACTGGTGGTGGTGGTGGTGTGAGGAAAGAAAAAAAAGAACCTGGGGTTTTAAATACCAGATGTAACCTACAGTAAACATCGTCAAATAGAGATGGCCTTTTATGCACAAGATTAAATAGGGCTATGGTCAAACAGAGCCTGTGCTGTGGCACAAAACATCCCTGCTCCTTCAGATGCAGCCACTTTTTTCTGCACCCTCCAAGTTAATGGGGTAGATTTGTATTAGACCAGCAGGACCGGGGCAGCGATCATCCCCCCAAACTTTGCACTGGTGAGGCCACACCTCAAATCCTGTGTTCAGTTTGGGATCCCTCACAATAAGAAAGACATTGAGGTGCTCAAGCATGTCCAGAGAAGGGAATGGAGTTCATGAAGGGTCTGGATTACAAGTCTGATGACAATCAGCTGGGGGGCTCAGCCTGGAGAAAAGGAGACTTGGGAGGGACTGTATCACTGTCTGCAACCACCTGAAAGGGGATTGCAGTCAGCTGGGGGTCAGTCTCATTTCCCATGTAGTAAGCAATAGGACAAGAGAAAATGGCCTCAAATTGTGCCAGGGCAGTTTAGATTGGTTATTATGATTTAGTTTAGATTGGTTATTATGATTTTTTTTTTCACCAAAAGTGTAGTCAAGCATTGGAACAGGCTGCTCAGAGAAGTAGTGGAATCACCAGCCCTGGAGATATTTAAAAGCCATATACAGATCTGGCTTAGGGACGCAGCTTAGAGGTGGACTGGGCAGTGCTGGGTTAACAGTTGAGTCAATGGTGGTAGAGGTCTTTTCCAATCTAAATGATTCTATGACTCTATGAGGTGACTTTGCTGCCAAACAAGTCTTCCGAGCAGTAAGCTTCAGGCAAGTGAGCTTCTTGGGAACAAATTGTAAAACAACATTAATATACCCTCATTGTTTCGTGCCTGGTATCTTCTGGCTGGCAAATATATTAATGCTGCATTTATTTGATCAGTGTGCTTCTTGTGGTTGGAGGGAGGTTCTAACAGAGAGAAATATTACTTGTGTAGTTGAGGGCAATGGCAGAACATTGCACCTACCAGTTTTCAGCTGGAGTAGCCCATGTTGGTCTTCAGGTTTTTAGCTTTTATTGCACTGCAATCCCCACCTTCTTCAGTATGCATGAACTGGTGGCATGACTGCCATGAAAGAAGAGGAAAACAGAAAAGGAAAACCTATATTTGTCTCCAGACGGAAAGCTTTTCCCAGCTGTGCAAGAGGCACTTGCTCCATGAGACACTCAGCGGCCATATTGTGGTCTGCAAAGCATCCAGAAGTCATGGTGCTTCAGTGTAACCAATAAAGGGAAAATCTTAACACAAATTTTGCCTAATCAGCGTTTTTCAAAAACAGTAAAACATTCACAGAAATGGAAAGTTGGCTAGTTGGATGGGAACAAGTGCATGCAAAAGTGAAAATATTCAATGACTCTTTAGAAACATTTTGGCAGTTAAAAAGACTGAGCCTGCAACTAATAGGAAATGAAATATTTGTGTTGGTAATTATAATTTAACATCTTCAATAAAAAACAACTCTCACATGCCAAGGCAGTGCTAGTAATGGATGGAGTTGGATGCATTACTTTCTTTTAAGGGAAAGAGTGGTAGGAATTAACTGCTTCCAAATTAGGTCCCAAATCCATTTTTTCAGCTTTCTTTCACATTCTTGCCTTGTTTGTTTTTTCTCTGTGGAATACGTTTTTGGTTGTCATGGCTGTCTTCTGGTTTTTTTTATTAATTGTTTGTAAGAACTAATATATACCTCCCGCCTCCCCATTTAAATACATTATTTTAAACCAGGAGCTTGAAAATTCTAAATTATTTTCAAGGTTTGATAGACTGTATGTCTGGCAGATAATTAGGTTCCTTTCATAAATGCTGTTTACAAATGGCTTTATTTATTCCAGAGGTTATGTAACTTTTTATTGTCTTTGCCTAAACATAATGAAGAGAATTATTTACCTGAAGATATTTTATATGAAGTACATACCTTATTCCTTGTCTCAATCACTAGTCTGCAAGTAGTAACTCCTAGAAAAGAGCAGGATGAACATTTTGCCTATGCTGAATGTAGATAATTGCTTGAGAATCCACATTTCACCTTCCTGACTCTTATGCTGTTGAGTTTGCAACATAGTACCTTAACACTACGTTTCTCAATTATTTTTGCTTCTTTGTTTCCTTTTAGAAAAAGTACACATTAAATGCATACTGGGTGAAAGAATATATTTTATATTGTATGCATTTATAAGTTGTTTTGTTTTTATTAAATAGAGAAAAAATGAATCAATTTGTTTCAAGTGTCTAAATAATACAATTATAGGCTTTTAAGGAGTGAAATCTGTTATTAACATAAGCTATGTATATAAGCATACATATAAATCCCAGTCAAGCTGGAAAAAAACCCACAAAAGTAATTTAGTTTGGACTGTAGGAAGAAAAGTTGTACATATACCAAGAATAGAGATTTCTTTTACTCCAGTCAAAAGGGGAACATATTGAAGTATTACAAGAAAAAGGGTGTAAGAGGTCTCATTCGGTAATAGGAGCACTCCAAGGTGTTTGCAAGGCTGGGTCTCTATTTTTACAAAGAGTGCTATATAATATACAGGTGGAAAAGTATTCTATCCAAGTGGAAATAAAACCAAACTGCCTTTAAGATGACATAACAGCAAAATCTAAATCATTAATGCTGTGCTTGTATTTGTTGTGTTTCTGTAAAAGGAAGAATTTTAAAAGAGGCATATCAGAATATATAATGAAAATCTCGACCTACAGTATATTTATGTGCCTTTTTACTGTCACAACATCATTTTGCTTAATCCTGTAGTGCAAGATCAGTTCACTGATTCTCTTTGGGCTTTACTCTGTCACAATCATTCACACGGGGATGTACCGTGGGGGTTATGCCACAGAGTTCCATATGACTACTAGTTTTTGCAGTAGGTTACTGCCACATAAATATCAGTTTGGAAGCAATTAATAGGTAAAGGGCATTGCAAAATTTAAAGTCACAGGGTAACATACAAAGAGCAAACATCTTAGGAAGCAAACTCTCCTTGCTACCCTGATGTGACAGTAAAAGGCTACAACCTAGACCAGCATTCCCAGTGGAGTCAGACATAACCAAAAATAACGATGTTTTCCTGGTTCTGTGAGCTGGAGCTCTGCACACATGCTAAGGGAGATAAAAGCAGCAACTTAGAGGAGGCCTGAGATATATGTGCAGAGGGGCAGACTGAAATGTAGCTTAGAAATGTAGAGGAATTACTATTAAAGTCAGTGAGATGTGCAAGTAAATAAATACCATGCAGCCTGCATATGGTTGCAGAATCAGATACAGTGGAAAAGCGATTTGGATAGTAGCTATAAATCAATATATAAGTAGCAAAAGGGGATGCCTGGCTTTTTGAAAAACCTAATTGCCAAATAAATGAAATGTGTTAGAAATGAAAACTGGACCTGGCTGCAAATTAGCTTCTAGGGTAAATGAGCACACAGTGAACCTCAGTTCATTCCTGATGTACATGGTCAGATTAATTCCTCTGCACTCATATAAGGAAAAAAAATCTGAGTGAGGTTTACCTCTTGTTCATTCACTCTTTTTTTCTAGGGTTACTCTTCTGAAATTAGAGAGTATGTGAGATATTATTTAAAGTCACAAATCTAATAGCATCCTAATTGATATGTGGATCCAGTTATGAATTAGCTTGCATTTTGTTGTGCCTCTGTTAGAATCCAGAGTAAAAAGTGCATGACTTTAATACAAATCTCAGATGAATTACATTAAATTAGAAACAAAATCGTATTAATTAAAAAAGGAAAAAGCCTGCTATTAAGAAAAATTGACTGTTCTTCATTAACCAAGAAGCTGTCCACACAGAAAGTGTAAAGGAGAGAATTCTTTATCATTACCCTGGAAAAGGCATAACAAGGTCTTAGATAAATTCAGCCAAGAACCTAAAACTAAAAGTCCACTAAATTAATTGTCGTGGACTAAAACCTAACACTAAACTGAAAATCACAGTCACTTTATTTTTGAGAAGAGATAACAAGTGGACAGAAAAAAACATCTTGCAGTTTGGAGTGTGTCCAAATTATTAGTGTAAATAATAGTATTTACACTATATACCAAATATATAATACCAAACTATTAGTATTAATAATAATAAATCTCTATTATAACACTAAAACCACTCTATGTTGGTAACTCCTGTCACAGGGAAAAATTTGCAGAGTGGAAAATGTATGGAAAATATGATGCAAGTACATAGCTTTTTTGGTCATCGGGCTCTTCACAATATTCACATTATCCACTTCACTGGATAATGAATCTCTTCCCTAAACCAACCTTCTCTAATGACTTTCCTCCCCCCACAAAGAAAGTTCAGACATGAACAATGACTACTATACAGACAGTTTCTAAGCACTTACAAGGGGTGTACACAGTCTAAGGAAGAAAATACGGTATTTTTGGCATTGTCTTTTCTTATGAAAGAATGTTAATGGCATGTTGGAGGGTGCCAGCAATACCTCCCCAAGGTAAGGTAGTTTTCAAGGAGGAATGACTCTACATAGACATGAATTACTGTCTCCAAGCCACATCATTAAAAATGTAACGGTTATGGAGACCATATGTTTTCGTTGTTACAGAATTTGTCATTAAATTCTGCCTTTTCCAGTTATAAATTGATCTTGTAGGCAGGATGACAACTCAATAAAGAAAATTAAATAGGCAGTTTTAGTCTTTTTATACACATATGTCCTAATAAGAGCTTTTTTAAAAAGCTTGTAGCACAGTCAGTTTTTTTTGCCAGTTTCACATATTACAGGAATGAAATACAGACCTACAAATTGAACAACTTTTTGCTAATGGGTCACCAAAAAAAATCTAGGTAATAAAAAACAAATTCCCCAATGAACTGCAAGTAAAAATACATTTTAAAAGACAGAAAAATGACAGACTTTGAATCCACAGGATTACTTCAGGAATAGTGGCTGTGAAATGCACTTCACTCACAACACTTCAGTGTTAGCTGAAAACTTCTTTAATAATCTCAAAATCGATATTCAAGAAGCATGAGCAAGAAACGGGTAAAGCAACATGAAGACCATCTAAATAAACAGCCACACCAACAGTAATAGACACATCCAACAGAATTTCTCCACAAAATACACATTTTCTAGACAAGATTATAACCAGAACTCTGTAGCTCACAAGGTTGCTTCTAGTGACTAAGTCAGGTGTATTTTTTGCTTCTGAGGTTCACGTCTTGCCAAACTGCGTTTGAGTACAGGACAACCTATAGGAGCAACAATTTAGCTTCAGACAATTCATACACCCCAGCTTGGCACACATAGGGTTTTTTAAAGGCTCACCAAGTTTTTAAAAGCTTCACTTGACTTCTCTTTGTGAGGATGGTCCTGGCTAAGTCAACCTGTGAAAGTGGAAATTGCAATTTTGAAATCCAGTTTGCACACTCCCCTCTGAATTCCTAGCCATTAACTTGGCATAAGGCAAGTATACTTTTCTTTCTCAAGCTTTTGTTTATGGTTTTGAGCATGCTCTGAGCTTCTTCTGTTCTGTGTGTATCAGTGGATGTGAGAATGTCCACATCAGAGCACTGCCTTCAAAAGTGAGCTACCTGGAGAGAAGTGGAGGTGAGTCCCTTAGTGCCTTGCTTTGACTCTAATAATAGAATGCTTTCAGTTGGAAGAGACCTTAAAGATCACCTCATTCCAGTCCACCTGCCATTGGTAGAGAGACCTTCCACTAGACCAGGTTGCTCAGAGCTCCATCTAGCCTGCCCTTGAAAACTTTCAAGGATGAAGCATTCACACCTTCTCTGAGCAACCTGTTCTTCTTGATGAAAAACTTAACTATTAAGTAAATTCTCTATGACTGTTCCAGCTGCAGCATTTTTTTCCCCAGAAAACAGTCTTTTGCTCTTCAGTACCATCAACTCTTTAATAAATTTAGAAATAATACATGTTTTGAAAATCATCAGAAAACTACAAAAAAAACCCCACTGTCAGCTCAATTTTAGCTTGAACTTCTGCATTCTGAAAAAGAAAAAAGGGGCTAATACCAATGCAATATCTTAACATAACAGAAGGACATAATGGGGATGATTGCTGCTACAATCATCCTGTTAAAGCTCTCTGCTTAAAAATAATGACCAAATTTTCAATGATAAAATGGCCTTTACTATTTAACATAGGCTGTATGAAGATCCAGATCCAGGGGATCTCCATACCTTCCAAACTGATAAGTTTTATCAGATAAAAAGCAAAAGCAGGACATTTATAAGATTGCAAAGGGTATTGCAATACAGTTTTCATAGTTTTTTTAAAAAAAATTGAATTAAAAACTTTAAAATGCTGAATATCACTAAGCACTCAGTTCTTGCAGGCAGCTCTATATAAACCATTTAATGTATCAGCTCTGACTCAAAAATTATATATTTAACGTATACATTTGCTTAGATCAGCCAAAATTATGTAAATCAAATTCTAGTAGATTTAAATGTCCTAAAAGATTTTTGTATTGGCTTCATCAAATCCACATAAGGTTGGCCATTTTTATTAAATGTGTCAAGTTATACATAGACCAGACTCAGATATCTTAATTTTCTTTTTGAAAAGAACATTTAAAGCCTTCCAAAATCAACGGTACTGAAACAAAATCAGAATTCTGCCATATTTCAAATATAAAAATGTTTATATTTTACTGAAATATTAAAAAGTGTCAAGAATTCACATTTATCATATGAAACATTAGTGTGGATTGTAAAGTACCACAGTCTTGTTTCATTAGATGACAATTTACAGGGCATTGAGTGGAATGAGTTATACTGTGAATACTCACACATCTCCTACCTTGAAAAGTAAGCATTCTGCAAACATTTACTCTTTTGGTATGCTGCATACATTGGAATAGTTTCAGCTTGACCAAATATTTGGTCCTGCAAATAGAATAGTCAAGCTGCTTAAAGCATATTCAAGAAGCTATGTTTTACACTACTACTGCTACTACTACTGCTACTACTACTGCTACTACTACTATTTTTCTATTAGGATTTGAATACTGCTCTCATCTACCTACAAAAATAGCATGGTCACGCCATTTTAGTTTATTTACTGATGTTTAAAATTTATGTTATAGCTAATGACTCAAAGTGGGTAAACAGAGACTAAAACTTTCTTTAAGAAGCCTCTGGGCACAAATGAACTGCATGACATCTTGGGGGGAGACTGGTCTCAGGCACTTCTGGAGCTTGTCCCAGCCCAGAAATGCTATTATGTTTTGCTAAGATAGTGAGCAGACAAGAGTCAGTGACTCAGCTCACTCTTGTGTTATGCCATCCATCCCGAGTGGCAAGGAAAGTATCACAAATAAATTAATTTTTAAGAACAAGAATTTGTCATATGCTTTCTAACTTGAGAACAGGAAAATAACACTGAGTGGTTCCACCAGAGTCAACCAATAAAATGTTTGTTGTTTTGTTGGGTTTTTTTTCAGCAAATCTTTAAAGACACTGAGGACTTCAAAATGCAAAGTGACATCTAAAGTATCTTGCTAGTAGGCTACACTTCACTGCCTTCAGAAAAATGAGCTGTCTGGTTCTGTAAGCACCTACCTTCATGAGACTTTCCTGGTGCCTTCAGCACTCTAATCCAAGCTGACTTATATTGACTCACTGCACTGCTGAGTAATTTACCCACTAAATGGTTTGCAGACTGAAGACTAAATGGGAGCAGGGTTAACAAGAACAGACCTCAAAAGTACATCAGCTTCTCTTCCAGTGCCATGGGTGCTTAAAAAGGCTTACAAACTCAAAAAAGTCTGCCCTACAAGCCCTTCTGTATTGTTGCTTTTAACAAAACTTGCTTACCTCATGAATCTGCAAATTTTTTTTTTTTTTTACTAAAAAGCAAGTTATTTCACTTGGCAGGGGCTACAAACTTGCAATATTTTTCTGAAAAGACACATTTCAACAGAATGTTTTAAAATTAAGAGCATCTCGGAAACTAATAACAAAAATGTACTTTAACATTGTTTTCCAATATTTAATACAATAACCTATAAACTTCTTTTCATCCAAACAGCTATTCTGCCTGCAGTACCTGTAACCTAATAGCCACATTATCCCAAATTGTCAGTTAAATAGCAATGAGTCTAAAAACCCAAGTAATCCCTACCCTTCTTCCCACCAGGCAATTTTGCTATTGTCTAGGACCACAAATAGTTTTATTAATAATTTAGCTAGCAAAAGTACAAAGTCACCAACAAGAAAAGTCAGTGTGCTTGCACAGACAAAACCTTTCCGTCTGCTTTAGAAACATGCTCCTGGCTCTTAAATCTCGGATCCAAAACTCTAATCACCACTAGGGCTCATTCTTTTTGTTATAAAAATCTCCACCAGCATTCTCAGGATCTGACATAAGCCTTGTTGGCTACTTCTTAGGGTTATGATAGCTTAGAGTCACAGATAAGCAATCCTGGAAGTACAAATCCTGCCAGAATAGTTCCCATCTTTCCAAACACAAATGAAAATCACAGCTTTATGTAGTGGAACAACGTTTAACGAGCATATAATACATATCATTAGAAAGAAAATTAATAGAGGGCCAGAAGTTTCACCCTGAAGGACTAACAACAAAAGCAATTTAAGCATTTGCTACACAGGAATCTGGAAGGAGCTAGCCAGCACCTCACTTCAACTACACTTATGGCAGGTGAGCCACAGCAGAACAGGTGATATAAAAACAAACAACAAGCAATCAGAGATGAGAAAGCTTACTTCACTTTGCAACCAAAGATGAATGATATAACAGAGGGTAGATTTTTGAATATGGGATATTAACTTAAACATACCTCGAACCTCCTGGTTTATAGAATTGTGCTATTTGTTTAAGAAGTAAAATAAAATAAATAAGGTTTTTCCATGAAAAAGAATGTATTTTGGTGGAGTTACTATCCCTGGAAGTGTTCAAAAATGAGTAAATGTGGCAGTTCTCAATATGGTTTAGTGGGCGTGGTGGTATTCAGTCAGAGGTTGGACTCGATGATCTCCGAGGTCTTTTCCGACCCTAATAATTCTAGGGTTTGTCCAAGGAGGTGCTCCTTGCAGGCAGACGCCAGGGCTGTGCCTTCCGGGGGACTGGCTGGGGGTCTCTCTTGAGGGGTAGGGGTAGGGGTCCGAGTTCAGCTGGGGCGGGGGTTGGCCGGGCAGGGGATCCCGCCTCAGGCGCGGAGATAGTCATTCTTGAGGCGGCTGAGGCGGGCGCCGTGGCTGCGGACGGTGAGGGCCAGCAGGTCGTACTTGTCGCGCAGCCCGCTGGAGACGTGGCGGGTCTCGCGGAGCAGGGCGCGGGCGTGCAGCAGCAGACCCACGAAGCTGTCGCCCAGACGGGACTCTTCCCGGCCGCCCTGCTCCTGCCCCTGACGGAATTTGCCCTCCAGCTCGCTCAGCGAGCGGTCCGAGCTGGAGTAGGCGTCGCTGATCTGGGCGGACTCGCGGCGCAGGTAGGCACCGTAGCTCTCCTCCCCGTCCAGGTCGTAGGAGATGCTCCTGCCGATGCCTTCCAGTACCCGGCCCGCGTCCTCCACCTGCCGCCCCAACACCGTCAGTTCCTCTCGCAGACTGAGCCCGCCGCTCGCCGCCCCCGCCGCGCCGCACCGCCGCTGCTCGCTCACCCGGAACAGCAGCTGGCACCGCTCGGGGTCGTCGTTCTCCTCGTAGTCCCCATCGGGGACGAAGTAGTGGTGCAGGCTCCCGTTGGACATCTCAGGGTACAGCGGCCCCTCGAAGTACCCGCGGCAGAGGCTGCAGAGCCACAACAGCCACAGCAGGCGCAGAGGGACCGGCATGCTGCGGCCGATGGGCAGCCTAGGGCCGCCCGTGCCGCATAGGTCTCCCCGGTGCCGCCCCCGGCTCCGCTGAGGGCCGCCCAGGCCGAGTATCGCGGCGCGGCCGGAGAGCTGGCGGCAGTCTGGGGCCGGCTGCGCTGCGCCGCTCTTAAAAGCCGGGCAGCCCCGCGGAGGGGGAAGCGGCCCCCGTGCCGCGCAGGGCCGNCGCGGGGGTGTCAGACGCGGCGAGGGAGGGAAGGATACACATATACCTTTCTCCTTTTAATAAAGAAAACCCCGTAAACTTGACGTTGCTCGGCTCTGCTCTTCTTCCCGTTAGAAATGACTGCTTTGCTAACAGCCTGATCTGTACAGCAGCTCGAACACAGGGCTTGGGACAGAGGACTTCTCCAAGTTGCTCAGGCCACATAGTTTGTCATTGATCAAAAACGTGGGAGGGAAAAAGACGCAGGATCAAGTATAAAACGTAAAACAAACCTTGATAGAGTAAGATGGGAAAATGAAACACAAAATTTGTTCTTAAACAAAATGTCTGACGTGTTTGAGGAAAACCCCATGACAGTGCATCCTATGGGGCTGACTTTGTAAGAAGCGTTTGTTTTTCATGAAACAATATTTTGGGTGAATCTAGTAGCAGAATTGCGGCATGGTTGAACCATGCATGTAACTTTTAGAAATCTGTCCCTACCATTTTTGAGTTGTTAAATCAAGGTGAGATCACAAAAAGAAGGGGTCTGTAAAGTTACCAACTCCTTTCACATCATCTTTCCTCTCTCATGGAAAAAATCACCACCTAGCAAAGATTATACCAAATCCTGCAGCCATCCAGAGTTACAATTTCTGCTGCCGTTTGTGGGAGATTTGCATGCAAAAATATTTGTATTGCTTCTATAAAGTAAGTACTTTAACTATCATCTTGATGCTTTCTGCATGTTGTAAATAACTATGGTGCTTACAGTTAACTTTGTTGGGAAAATTAGCCAGACACTTAAAAGGTATCTCTGCTTTTTTCTCTATTATTCTGGGCATTGTAGATTAAAGGTTTATGGGGCCCAGGGGCCTTTGGGTCTACCATTTCTTATGCTGCCATCGCTTTAGACACCTATAATTCAAATGCAGTCTCAAGCCCCTTCTCTCACATCAGTTTAGTTCTGTAAACACAAGCTATCCTGTCTTTGGGCTCACGTGAAGAAAATAGCTGCTGTATAGACCAGCTGCTCATCTCAATTTCAAGTGTACTGAGCTCCACAAGCTGCTCCCTTCTTTGCTGACTGTTCCTTGAGAGGATTCAGGGAGGCACCTATTCCCATGTGTCTGGTAGGTTCCTGGGAGCTCAGTGATGGGCTTAATTACATAGCCAGGGCCTTTAATGTAAGACATAGCTACTGAGTGCAAACTGTCACTTCCTTGTGGCCTTTAATACTTCATGATAACCTGTGATATCAGTGTGCCTGGGTATTGACTTCAGAGCGTACTGAAACAGTTTACATAACTGCAGAAGGTTGTAAGACTAATACCAAGAAACAAAAGCAAAAAATAAACCAACCAGTCAGGCAACCAACCAAAAACTAACCAGAGACAGTAAGAGTAATAACTGAAGCCTTCACTTACTGAATTAATTTAAAGTAGTCTCTGCAAGTTCTGGAGTCATTTGAGATCACAAACACAGACACCTCAAGATGAAAAATATTTGCAGTGTCCAGGCAGCTTCTCTTTCCAGACAACTTCCTGTTGAGAAGCCAGGCCAGATAAGCTATTGTAACAGAAGCACTCCACTCATTTGGAAACATTTTAAATTTGTAATTAAGTTCACAAAACACTCATATAAATAGGTTGGATTAGGCTATGGTACTGTGCTTCAGCTTTCTATAAAATGTTTAATGCTTATTCAACTGAGGCTGTTTGGTATTTGTCCTTGGTCTGTGTTAGCCAACAGGAGCTCCTTGAAACAGTTCTATTCCCAGGATGCTCTTGTTTCACCTAATGTTTTGTTTGGATCCCAGTTCTTTGCCAATCATAGTACATTGTCTCCATCCATTTCTACCCAGGCTGGTATTACTGACAGCTGATTTGGCTGATACTTAGGTTGTAGTGGACTTCACTTTTGAGGTCTCATCGTGGAAGTACTGCACTGTAAATCACCCAACTATAGCTTTGTCAGCATGGTTATGCTTTCACCAGTGCCACAGAGGGTAAAAACCCCCTAGCATTAGTAAATGTTTTGTCTCTTTGTACATTTAGAGATTAAGATGTGTATGCTCTTCCCTGCTGCAGCTGCTGACTCTCTGCCACTTCTGTTTTCAATCGGGCATGCATTATCCAGGTTTAATTTAAATTTTATATCCAAATAGTCTCGCCCCAAGTAACACACTTGGAATATCTGCTTTTGAAGGAAGTCTGCAATTCGGGATCTGCAGTCTTAGTGACTCAGTGGGCATAGCTTTGGTAAAAACTGGAACTTGATGAAAGATACACAACAGCCTGATCCAAGGCAATACTTATTATGGGTCAGTATTACAAAGCAACACAATTCTAAGTTTTAACTAAAAAGCATCAAAAGGTGGAAAGGATGAAGGCTCACATTGACAGAACAAGGCTGTGAATGAGTAGCCATTATTCATTCCAAAATCACACCTAAAAAACAAAAGTCTTAAGACTGTAATGAGATAATCTAATATGAATACCCTTAAACTGTCCATGAAACCATGTGCATACAAATGAAAATCAGGGGTTTTTTTTCAGAAGGACATGCCCTGAAAGTAACAATTACCTTTATCTATCAAGACTTGAGTTGAAGGGTCTGAAATTTTCATCACAGTTAACAGCAGCAGGAATACCACAGCAAAGTCTGAAGTAACAACATAAAAATCAGTCAGTGTAGAACTTTGTAAAGTAATTTCTGGCAATAGCTGGAAGTTCAGAGGGCAATAAAACTGAAGGAAGACAGAAGGGAATTTCTCAGGAATACCAGAAAGCTGGGGTGCAGAGAAGCAGGGAAGAGAGCAAGCCATTGTTCTGCTGAATGTTGCATTTTCTGCTGGGAGTCCATAGGGATAGTTGCATGACGTCAGATATCTGGGGAGCTTTTGGGATGCATCCAAGAAACAGATCTTCCTTGTGGCATGCTTCCATGAAGGCCCTCATTTAAATCCTGGCATTGTCAAAAGACCCTTTGATTTCAGTATTTTTTCCTCCATGCCTGCTTAAACATTTAAAAGTTTCTTCTGTATACATGAGGAAAAAGTACAGGAAACAAGAGTAAAGCAGCATACCGGTACTGTTGTCTTATAAATACTTGGCATGATATACTCTGCTGTGGTAAAGCCATTGTTTTGCCACTGAACAATATTAGTTTAAAGTAATATAAAGAACTGTAGAATTTACTCTGTATAACCTCTTACGCAACAGCACCAAAATCAGCTTCCAGCCCAGAAATTGCCTGTAAACTGATGGCAAATGCACAGCTCAGCACTGGATTTCAGGTGACAGTTGTATACATCTTCCTCTGCAATCTATGCTTCTTCTTGGTTTTTGGCTGACATGTAGTTGCTATTTCTGTTGTAGATCATGGTAAACTTTGCAACATCAGAATATTTCAGATGTAAATGGGCATTTATTTGGAGAACAGAAATGTTATATGGTCCTAAAGGCCCCACAGGCTTTAGAGTATAAATGTTTCCTGACTTCTGTTTTCCTGCTACGAACTGTACTACAGCTTTACATAAAGATACCTTGTTTAAACATGACACTACCAAGTATGTGTATGTAATTTCTAATTGTAGGGTGCAGTGCTAAATGCTCAAATGGCATCAAGTGAGGGGGGCGTGAAATAGTCCATGAAAGAGTAATGCCAGGAGTTTTTGTAGGAAAATTGCCATAAGAACATACCAGAAATTCCATAGAGTAAAAAAAAAGGTTTGGGGAATGAAGCTTTTTTAACGCATTTAGTATTCATTCAGTATAACTTTGCAATACAGCAGAAATTCAGACTCAGTATGCTAAAGCACAAATCATACTGAATGTTCCAGGACCAGAAGCATGTCTGGGATTTCACCAAACTTTTGAATTTCTCAGAAAGGCATATTTAATTCAGAACTGGAACAGCTGACCAACAGATATCTCAAAAACAAATTTGTAGAGAAAACAACTTTATTGTTAGCTTATTTAAGCTAACCGATTCTAATAACCTTTTTCTCCTTCACAAACTTCAGGCTGAAACCACATCTGTGTCTGGGCACAGAATCCTCTGAGTCCGTTAGCACTGGCCTGTCTTGGATAAGCAGTACAGAAAAAATTCAAAAAACACAAGTAACTATAGAAAGATTGTGTATGAGGCTGGATGTGAATACAACTAATGGAAAAGGTCTGTCAGGCTGGTTGTCTCAGAAGAGTTTGCAATTAATATTGAACCTACTTCAGCTTTAGCCAACACCAAAATGAGCTTGGCCTTGGCAAAAAAATATGGAAAAATATTTTACCACAGCCCATCTCTGTAGTGGGTGCTGGTTTACTTTATGGAAATATAATTTCCTTAAAGCAGAAAACTGAGGCTATGCTGAGTTTATTTTTATAAAGCGAAGTGATGCATCTGGATGCTTCCTAAGAAGGGAAAAGGTTAAAAGAGTTGAAGCAGGATAAATATGTACTGGTATTTTAGTAGTGCAGTTTCTGTCTGTTGATAAAAAACCTTGAACCCCAAGAGGGATATTGCTAGCATCTCTTCAGCAAGGTTCCTGAAGTGGAAATAATAACACTTCCTCAGTGGAAATGAAAACACTTAAAAAACATCATTGCTAGCCAGCACATGGAGAAGTTTTCCAATTACTATAAATGTGGTTTGTTACAGAGACAGCATATCATGCTTTTAAAATGTTGATTTGATTTTCAATCCTTTCTGTGTTCTTTGTAATGTTTTTTGTAAGCATGAAAAGGCTGCATGTGGAAACACATCCTTTGTAGTTGTTACAGAAACATAGTTCACTAATTATTCATAAAAAATACTTTCTCCTTCCATCTAACCTGTTAGGAGTAAGATAAGACTTTAAAACCCCCAAAGTTTCTTTTTCCTTCTCTCCCTGTCTCACAAAATAGAGAAAGCTTACAATCTGACATGTCCTTCTCAGGCAGGGGTAGCAAAGAGTTTAAATAAAAGCCTTGGAAGAAACCTAGAAGAGTCTGGTGGGGAATGGCTGATGTCATCTCCAATGGGATTAATCCATTTATACAGTTTCTCAGCATTTGTAGACCTGTGATCTAATGTATTCATTTGAAGCAGGGTCTTGAGAACATAAATTTTCTGAAAGCTGGATTTCATCAGGTCTGTTCTTTAGGTCAATTCCCCAACAATTTAAACACACTAAAGAATTTCCAGTTTTACCACCTTTATAAGGATGGTATTTTGTGATTTATACACATAATCTTATATATAAAAATCAGGCATGAATTCCTGAATAAAAGCTAGATCCTGACACGTTTACACTGGTTAGTCATCAAATTTCATCTTCGCACTAATCTTTTAAAGTCTTTGCTCATGAATTTCAAGGGGGAGCCTGCCTGTTTAGGCTAACCAACTGCATGTAGTTTTATTAAACCTGTCTCCACAAAGGATTAGCCTTCCTGCCTCAGGTAAAACTGAAATATATGCAATAGTATCCTCTGTGCAGATAAAAGTAAGATAAGATGGAAAATGTAAAAAAATTCGTAGGATTTAACTAATTTAGTCTCATCTCAGCCACACCTTTCCAATTGTAGCGTAAAAAGAATAACCCCCCCCATGCTTCTATAGTAAAATTCACTTGTATTCACAGATCTACTTTTTAGGAGTTGAAAATGTCCTTTTTGTATCCTAACACATTCACTCAGATTTTTTATTTAGGCGTTTTTAACAGTGTATTAAATTTAAAACTAGTCAGACTTTGTATGTGAGCAGTGTAAACTCAGGCATATGGTTTCAATTCAAATATACCGAAATCTCTGTGTTAAAAAAAAAACAAACAAAAAAAACCCCAAAAAACCAGCATTCCCTTTAACAAACATTTTTATAAAATTCTACTTGAAAAAGTAGGTGAAGGAATTACTTGCAGTCAGCTGTATATTTATTTTTGTGCAGCCATGGTTGACTGTTCCACAGGTTTTTAATGACTCAGTGCACACAGAGTACTCATTCAGCAGCCTGAACAGTGCGTTATTCTCCCATGCTTGAGGCTGGTGCAGAAGGTCAATATGGAATTTATACCTCCTGCTACAATTTATGACTTTTATTTGGAATGGCATGGCTTAGGAATTGGCATTCAAGGTTATTTCCTTGTGGCTCTGCAGATCCTTCTGCAGAGGATGCAATGGATGCTGGTGAAATTTGCCTCTGCAGCTTGACCTGGAGCCCCAGCGTGGCTGTTTGCCCTGACTCTGAACCACAGTGCATGGGTTGCTTCTCAGAGCTACAGGAACATGACCTGCCTGCTTCCACATTTATGGTCAAGAAGCAAAGACCCATGATTGGCTTTAAAGTTTAGGGGCTAATTTAGGCTTAGGAAATACTACAGCTCTTCCAGTTTGGTTGCCTTGGATGAGAAAGCCCCATTTGGTGTCACTCACAGCCTCTGAACACCATGTTTGGTCTCATATATCAGTTTCTTCAGGTTCTTTAATCCCACTGTGGTTAATGCTCCCAGAGATTGTGCCAGCTGGACAACGATGCAAGCTTTCCCTAGGCAATATCTTTTCTGGGTGCTGGAAAGTCTGAGGTAGCAGTGCTGTAGTACCTTGGCAAATTTGGAAAGGGTTTCCTATGAGATTAGGTAGGTGATGCCTGAGTGTCAATATGCAAAAGGATCTCAGTACCCAAACCCACAGAAGCACACAGAAAAGCAGATTCCCTCTAGTAACAGAATAAATGCTTCTGTTTCACAGTAAGCAGCTTTGGAGGCATTTAAACGATTTCCTATTCAGAGCCGTAAGAAGGTTCAGCAAAACCAAAGCAATGCTGTGACAACTGTTTGAAATAAAATTAAGAGGGTATATTCAAAACAAAGAAGTATCTGGAAGGCAGGACAGGTGTATTAGGTTACAATGTGAGATGTAACCAAAAGTATGTATTCTATTACCATCTGTTAAAACCAGGTGGGGCAGTATTTTTTATCTCTTCCATGACCCATCCCTCATAACTCTAGGGAGATATCTTCTGTTAAAACCAGGTAGGGCAGTGTTCTTTATCTCTTCCATGACCCATCCTCCCTCCAAGGGGATATCTTCTGTTAATGGGCCATCAAGTCTCAGTGCATGACTCATAAAATTACATCATCCCATTGTGAGATGCTCTGCCCAGGGGGAGGAACCAAGCATTCCTACCTGGGTATAATCTGAGGTTTCGAAAACCACAAGCAGCCTTTTTCTACTGGATTCCCAGAGGAAGACCAGACCCTTCTACACCACCACTGGACCTTCAGAGGAAAACTACACCCTTCTACAGGATCACTGCTTTAACAGAACCACATCTATCACTCCAAGAGGAATGCAGCCACCATTTAATCAGACTGCTACCAACACCCTGACCGACAGGGTGTCAGGTTGTATTCTGACTCTGTCAGGGTTTTTTTGTACTATTGCATTTATTTTTTTTTTGTATTAAATTGTATTTCTGACTTGGAGTCTCTCACTGGTTTGCTTTCAAACTAGTACGACAGGACAGCCCATCGTCTCCACAAGAGTATCCCAGAGTACACCTCTGTGGGTTAAATGGCTACAACATGTGCTGTCTATCATACAGTAGTTTGGGTTGGAGGGGAACTTTACAGGTCATTTAGTCCAGCCTCCCTGCAATGAGCAGGGACATCTTCAAATAGATGGAGCTCCATCCAACCTGAGTATGAGTATTTCCAGAGATGGGGCATCCATCACCTCTTTGGACAACTTGTGCCAATCTTTCACCACTCTCATCGTAAAAAATGTCTTCCTTGTATCTATTCTAAACATACCCTCTTTTAGTTTAAAACTGTTATCTCTTGTCCTATTACAACCGACCTTGCTAAAAAATTGGTCCCCATCTTTCTTGTAGTCCCCTTTAGGCAGTGGAAGGGGCTAGAAGGTCCCAGAGCCTTCTCTTTTCCAGGCTGAACAACTTCCAGCCCCCTTGAGAGCAAAGGGAGCCTGTCCACAACTACAGGGTTTCCTCACCTTCCCCTCCTGCTCTTTTCCCAAGGAACTGAATTTCCAATATTAAATCTGCAGGTGGCATCAGTAGTAGCCAAAAGAGGGAATAGCAGGAGCTGATCCTTTGTTTTATTATTATTTTGCTCTATATTATAACTGGCTTGCTTGCACTTGGCTTACTTGCAAATTACTTGCGAACAGTAGCCTCTTCTCTTTTCCTTTTCTTTTTGGTGGGGGCCCTGTGAATTAATCTGTGAATTAGCACAATGGATAATAGAGGAGACATTATTTTTTTTCTGTTAACATAATTTTCCAGAAATGTTAGGCATTTCCAGATATGAGTTGTAATTCCTAGATTGTTCATTTTGTTAATTCCAGATGATTTAGAAAAAAAGTTGTTAATCAAATTACGGCCTGCATATTGCTTTCTGACAGTTTTCTAGACCACCAGCTAATTATTGGTATTTGATGGGTAGCCTTGGGACAAAGTTTTTGCATGAGAAAAATCATCATGGCAAAGAATCCTTCTGATACAAATTTTCAGCAGAGGTTTGTTTCTGATGAGGTGTGCAAAACTGTTGGCATTTATTAATGGTGTTGGTTATCAAACATTTTCAAAGAACTAGCGATATGACTTGATTAGGAACAACTCAGGATCTTGAAGATCACTCTTTGGAGAAAGCTGGTACATGCCAGAGCTGATGGGGGATTTGAAAGTATGCAGCCTTAACCACCAGAGCTTTTGAGAGCAGCTGGCACATGTTTCTGTGACACTGTAGCAAACCCAAAACAGGAGTTCTTCAGCACTCATCACCTGTATGTCAGCCAAAGCAATGAAAACCATCAAGACATCTGCACCTTTAAAAAAGAGAGCGGCGGAGAAAATCTCAGCAGGCAACATAGTGCCACTGACATGGCTTTTCAATAGCCCCAGGGATGGTGGGTGACTCCACCATTTCCATGGGTAGCCTGTTCCAGTGCTTGACAAACCTTTTGGTGAAAATTTTTTTTCTATATCCAATCTAACCCTGCCGTAGTGCAACCTGAGTCCATTTCCATCTGTGCTTTTGTCAGAGACTGAAATAGTTCATGCCTCAAACATTGATATAAAGTTTTGCTCATTATAACAAAAACTGTATAAAGAAGCTACAACCAAAGAAGCCTCCCTGAAGATACCTGGCTGAGACTTTGGCCTGAAAGTCAAACTGCTGAGATTAGATAAAGGGAAAACCCATTCTTCAATCACCTGGAACAAACAAGTAAACAAGGAAAAGAATGTGAGCCAAACCCAGCAGCCATGCTAAGAATCATCCTTGGCTTGCTTCAGGATGGGGGAGGCTGTAGCCCACAGGCCCAGTTGCTGGGAGCAGCTTTACACAGGTTTCCCCCCCAACCAAGGTGGGGGGAGGAAGTTTCGGTGTGTTGTAGCCTCTGCTCAGGGGCAATGAACCCATCCTCCCTTACACAAACGGGCAGTGGAACCCCCAACCCCGAGGAGGCCACATCCATGGGACATTCACATGAGAGGCAGCTGATGGGGTACGTTAATCCATCAAAGGCTCCCTGAAGTGCCCCCCCAGAGTCATTCCTGAAGCCTTGCACCACAGGGCTGCACGTGATACAACAGATGTAGAATCTGTTGTAAGAGACAATGGCAAACTCCCCCCCACTCCCTGCCACCCCAGGGAGGTGTCTCGATTTTCCTACCTGGCCTGAGCATATATTAACCCATTGGATTCTATACTTTTCGGGAGGACCTTCAACACCAAGAAGACCAACTGAAGAGGATCAACGCAGCATCGTTGGGATCCACGGAGTGGTNATGGGGGAGGCTGTAGCCCACAGGCCCAGTTGCTGGGAGCAGCTTTACACAGGTTTCCCCCCCAACCAAGGTGGGGGGAGGAAGTTTCGGTGTGTTGTAGCCTCTGCTCAGGGGCAATGAACCCATCCTCCCTTACACAAACGGGCAGTGGAACCCCCAACCCCGAGGAGGCCACATCCATGGGACATTCACATGAGAGGCAGCTGATGGGGTACGTTAATCCATCAAAGGCTCCCTGAAGTGCCCCCCCAGAGTCATTCCTGAAGCCTTGCACCACAGGGCTGCACGTGATACAACAAATGTAGAATCTGTTGTAAGAGACAATGGCAAACTCCCCCCCACTCCCTGCCACCCCAGGGAGGTGTCTCGATTTTCCTACCTGGCCTGAGCATATATTAACCCAT
>VZTG01005938.1:92333-121435 GCA_013397845.1 Melanocharis versteri
TCTCTCTCTCATATTTACTATCAAATAAAATCCATACTATTGTCACTGGCATATGGTCTCGTTTGCACCTTAATTCAGGCAGGGGCATTTCTAAGAACCTTAGTAACTAGATCTTGACAGCTTTTCGACAAATTAAGGCTGAAGGAAACATTCCTTTCTGCATTTCACTGTGTTTGTGTCCTACCAAACTCAGCAGGGCTAGTTACATTCACAAGGCAAAGCACATGCTGTCCTCATAAGACAAGTCAGGAAGCGGATGTTTTCTGTACAGACATCCCCAATAGTGGGTCACTCAGGTGAGCCAGCAAGTTCCAAACATCGTGGATGTTGGAAACCCTGGAAAATGGGTTGACCACATGTCCCTTTGAGGCATCTCAATCCTTTCTCCCTTTCCCACTAATCGTTGTATACTTCCAAAACTATACCAGTCACTTTTAGGGTAATGAACAGAGTAATTGTAGAAATTCTGTCTTACCTATTTAAAACACATTAATACTAGAAGCTGACCGTATCAGAACAAAATAGAAACAAGCACAAGCCAGAAAGAAGTGAAAAAAGCATTTTCTCACAATGACTGTGAAGGTATGAAAGACAAGTATGGACAGATATGCTTGCAAATTAGTAAAGATCAAAGAGAAAGTGTCAGGAAAGTGTATTTTTAAAATTTATGTAATGGAGAGTGTTAACTAAATATTTTTCATCAGAAAAAAAGCCATGTAAAAGATCAACGGTTCAAATTCTTGGACATCTGAGGCTGGCAGCTATTTAACATAATCAAAATACTGCCTTTCAGCAACCTCATCTGCTAAAAAACCAGTATGCGCTGTTGCTGCTACTTGTACCCCTCAGACATGAAAAACAAAGTATCAAATCTCTCCTGGAAGCTTTGCTGGATCCCAAGACACACTTGGATGTAAGTTCAGACTCCCACACTTGCATAGATCAGAAGATACGTTTAACCTTACTGGATTTTGCAAACATTATTTAGGAGGTTCTTTTAGGTGTACGCTTTGACTTTTGTGGGTCATATTTAGGAATGGGATCATGGCAACGTAATTTCTCATAACCACAGGGGAACTGACTTCTGCACCACAGCTGCATGGGGATGTACACTGGATGTACTGCACATGCAGGGACACAGCTGCTCTGTGCAGCACATCACTGAGAGGCATAGTAGTAGCTATACAGATGAAATATTTTTTACCTTTTCCATTAAGTTTGAACGCGAAAAAAATAGGACTTAACTTCCTACCATGACATTGCTATGAAATATTGAAACCATTTACTTATGCTCCTTTTAAAGGCAACATTCCCCTGCTGTTTGAATGCTAAAATATCAGAGAATATTCAAATGTTTAGACAGTGCTTGCTGCTGATCCATTCCTTGCACTAATTCTTAGCCATGCACACAGCTAGAAACATTCAATAGCAGAATCTCTTCTGCAGATACACATATATTTCTGATAGAACCATAGAATGATTTGGGTTGATCTTCGCAGGTCATCTAGTCCAAGCCCTGTGCAATAAGCAGGGACATCTTCAACTAGAACAGGTTGCCTAGAGCCCTGTCCAACCTGACTTTGAATGTTTACAGGACATCTACCACCACTCTGGGCAACCTGTGCCAATGTTTCACCACTCTCATTATGTATACATCTACATATATTTATACCTACATACATATATGTACATGCATATATACGTATATATATTTGTGTGTGCATGTGTGTGTGTATATGTAAATGTATATAGTTCCAGGCTTACAGTGCCAGTTAGGAGGCCAACAACTTGAGTGCCTTGTAGCTCAGTAGGTAGCTGACCCAGGCCTGTATTTCACTACTGTTTCATGTTCTAACCACAACCCTTTTTCCCCATCCACTGACTCTTGTGCCTTTGTGCCAACCTGGAAGCCCAGCTACTTGCCACTTGGGGCTGGCAGTAATGGCCAGGTGCTCCCATGCCAGTCTGAAGCCACTGCTTTCGTAGTGCAATGGCTGGAGTGGAACAGGAGGAAGCCTTCAACAGCCGTGTTTGCATTTGCAGCTCAGGCAGCTGTTCCTTGTCTCCTCTGGGAGAAGAGCGGTGGGTCAGATCTGTCTGTGGTCAAGGCAACGCGGACCATGCTGACTGAATCCTCAAATTTTTTCACAGGTCAGCCAAACCCTTCACAGCCACATCCTGCTCTTAAACAGGACAAGGAATATGGAGATGGTTGCAAACCATTCTGAGTTACTCTGCAGGAGATGTGTTTCAGCAGAGTGGGAGCTAGAGAGCCTTTAAAGGTACACAGCATAGAGAGGAGAAGTTTTGTTCCTGGTAATGAAAATCTTAGCACTTGTTTCATTGAATACGAATAATCTTAGGCAGTCATTTCCAGAAGTACTGAGGGAAATGTCAAATTTTAAAAAATGAGAGCTAAACTAAACCTCAGTGGTGGTATGACTACTTAACACTCCATAAAAGGCCTGTGACAAGGTCTGTGAAATTTAAATCAGTATTATAATACTAATTCTTACACTATTGACATGGCTTAACCCCAGTCAGTAGCTAAGCCCTACACGGCTGTTTTTTACCCTCTCCTCTCCAGTGAGATGGGGATGAGAGTCAGAAAAGTAAAAGTGAGAAAACTATTGGGTTGAGATACAGACAGTTTAATAAGTAAAGCAAAAGCCATGTACACAATCAAGGCAAAATAAGGAATTAAATTCCCACTTCCCATGGGCAAGCAGGTGTTCAACCTTCTCCAGGAATGCAAGACTTTATCTCCCATAACAGTGTCTTGGGAAGACAAACACTATCACTCCAAATATGTCCTCCCTGACCCCCTTTCTTCTTTTTCCTCCAGCTTTACATGCTGAGCATGACACGAAGTGGTCTGGAATATCTGTCGGATCAGTTGGGGCCAGCTGTCCCAGTTGCGTCCCCTCCCAACTTCTTGTGCCCCCCAGCCTCCTTGTTGGTAAGGTGGGAGACAGAAAAAGCCTTGACTATGTAAGCATTGCTCAGAAATAACAAAAACATCCCAGCATTACTGACAGTGTCCTCAGCACAAATCCGAAACATAGCCCGTGTCAGCTACTACGAAGAGAATTAACTCTACCATAGACAAAACCAGCACAACTATAAGGATGGAATTCAGGTTTCTCGCGCAGCTACAACCAAGGTGTAGCTGGCTGTTGAGGTAGTGCCTGTGTACATGTCCAGAACACTTCAACCATCAGTGCCAGGAGTGGTCCAGGACATCTCCAGATCTCCACCTGTCTGCATAGAGCAGCCATTGGCCTGACCTGGGGCAGGGAGTGCTCCACAACACAGCACTCACTTAATGCTATGAGACCTCTCCAGGGGGAAGCCTAAGGAAACCCAGAGATCCCTCCAAGCAGTGCCAACTCATGGGCACAAGTTGCAGGCTCCAGTGCGCAGAGTAGCAGCCCAGATGGAGAACCAGGCAGTCCTAGAACCCGCCCTGAGCCCTCCTGTCTGCAGAACTGAACAAATCATGCACAGAGGGCAACTGTCCAGCACAAACTGTCCTGAGAGATGTTCACCCTTTATTCTATACCATCTATGTCATGCCCAGATCCTATGTCTTCCACCTAAATATATGTATACATATATATGTACTAGTATGGGTATCGTTTCCATAGTCAATGGCCATCCCTCCAAAATGTCAGTTGAGTTCATTTAATCTGTCAATGTGGGTTCTATCCATCCTAGATGTCTTCCAGGGCAGGAGAGCTGGTGTGCTGTCACCTGATTTCAAGTTGCATCAGAAGCTCATGATTGGTGTCCATACTCATTGCCCATGGTAGTTATGGCATACAGTGGCAGTGTCATTCAGCAAACAGTATCATACAGCTCAACATTATTGTTCTCACCAAAAATCAAATCCCCTTAGAGTACACATCACATTTCCCCATTCCCCTGCATTACCCACTGTACTGAGTTTGCATGGCCAGGTTTTGGTAGCGGGCTTGCTATAGGGGTGGCTTCTGTGAGAAGCTGCTGAAAATTTCCTCCGTGTCCAACAGAGTCAATGCTGGCCAGCTCCAAGACAGACATGCTGCCGGCCAAGGCTGGGCCAATCAGAAATGGTGGTAACACCCCTGTAATAACACGTTTAAGAAGCAGTTAAAAAAAAAAGTTATTTTGCAGATATGACTGCAGCCAGAGAAGAATGGAGAGAGAATATGTGACAGGAACAACTATGTGGACATCAAGGTCAGTGGGGAAGAAGGGGGAGGAGGGGCTCCAGGTGCCAGAGGTGAGGTTACCCTGCAGTCCATGGTGCAGACCATGGTGAAGCAGCTGTCCCCCTGCAGCCTATGGAGGGCACAGGTATGCAGAGAACCACCTGCAGCCCATGGAGGAGCCCACGCCAGAGCAGGTGGATGCCTGAGAGAGGGCTGTGAACCTGTGGGAAACCTGTGATGGAGCGGGGTCCTGGCAGGTACCTGCAGACCAGTGGAGAGAGGACACCACAATGGAGCAGGTTTCCTGGTAGGACTAGTGACTCCTTGCGGTACCTGCACTGGAGCAGGCTGTTCTTGAAGGACAGCACCCCATGGAAGAGTGACCCACATTGCAGCAGTTTGTGGAGAACTGTTGCCCATGGGATGGGCTCACGTTGGAGAAGTTTGTGGATGACGGTTTCCTGTGGGAGATAACCCCATAGAGCATTTTCTACCATCCACAAGTCAGTGCAGAGGTAAAGGGCTGGCCATTTCTCTTGTTCAGCAATATCCAAAACCAGCTGTACAGCTTTCAGCTCTGCAACCTGACTTGATCCACCTTGTCCCTCAAAAGCTTCTGTCACTCACTGCGTAGGGCTCCATATAGAAGCTTTCTATTTTTTATGTATTCCTACAATGTTTTAGGAGCCATCAGTGAAGAGAGTGCATCACTATTCATTTTCTGGTAGCAGATTACATGGTGGGGCCTCCTCAGCACGTGTCGCCTTTTCTTCTTCCTCTGATGACAACAGTGGGAAATTTTCACCTTCAGGCCAGTTTGTGATGAATTCCAAGATCCCTGGGCAATTGGGGTTTCCAATTCAAGCTTGCTGTGTGATCAGCACGACTCACTCCACATAGCATCAGTTGCATGACGTGTGGAAGGGACTTTCTTAGATTTTTTCCAGTACATTTGGGTTTGATAATTTTGTTTTGTTTGCTTGCTTTGGGCTTTTTTTTCCAGGAAACTACTACTTACTTTGTCTTGTTTAAACTTTAGTTTAAACAATTATATTTCCTCAAATGATTCTTTCTAACATTTCTTATATCCAATCAATGTTTTGAATTACTGTACCACAGATTCAGACTCATGTGACCAGGTGTGGAGGATCAGGCATAAGCATGTAAGAACGTTTTTTCTCAAACATTCTGACTGACAATTGCGACTGGAAAGTAGTGATTAGAAAGAGGTCCCCCAGAGGAGGGGCAGCACTGTGTTGATCCAACTTTTTTCTGCCTTGAGACTTACGCTCATTGCACCTCCATCAACTCCCCCCATCCCAACTTAGTTCCTGGAGGGCTTGAAGTGGCTGGCGTGGACCCAATGGCATGAAAAATCTAGTTTGCATAAGAGGCATGCACCAGCTTAACTATAAAAGGAAGTAGATCAGTCCCCCTCTCCTTTTTCTCCCTTTCTCTTTGTCTCACTACTCCAAATCTGGACCACCCATGCAGCAGGACCAACACAGGATCTAAGACCTGGTGATCTTCTTTCTTCTCTTTCTCTCTCTTCTGCATTTATTTCTCTCCTGTCTTGATTTGCCTTGAAAAAGTGTGGCTATCATATTATACCTATTATTCTATACAGAAGTTTGTTTGCAGGAGTAGGGATCTTGTTGAAGTGTGTTGTAAAAATTAAGGGCTTGTGAGCCAAGACTTTTGAGACTAAGTAGTGGTCTAGTTGCTAGAGTTAAAACAATTTTACAGTAAAGCAGAAAATTCCCTGACACATAGACTGGTGTGTTTGTTCAACATGACAATAATTTATAATGAACACTATGCCCCCTATCAAGCGGGTCATGACACCAGGAAATAAAACTGTAGATTTCTAGCTGCATAATAAAATTCCCTAAAGACATACAAGGTTATAGTAACACTAGCATTTCCTTTCCATTTTTCTTGCAGTTATTGTCATACCTATATTTGACCAACTCTAGCAGGTGCTGGCAGTTTTGCAGTTCCAGTGCTGTTGAGATAGGAAGCAGGGATAAACTGAAAAAGTAAAGACTAGACTACTTGCCATACTTTTCATATCAGGGAAAAAAAGACCTCTAGGCAACATAATCCCATGTTTAAATCATCAACTACAAAGGGCAGAGCTTCAGTAAACATTCAGCACAAAACAAATGAACAGAAAGTATCAAGCTGAGGTCATATAACTCTTCTCATAGCACTGAGGAATGCTCATGTTCAGTTTTCCCAGCCTGTCTCTGACTTGGTGGTGGCAGCTCCCACTAGTCAGGGATTGCAAAGCATTTTTGCTTCAAAGGTCAGCTGTTTCAGGGACATAAACTCAGTTTTGCGTCGAGATTTGGTATGCAGTGTTTCGTATGATGAGTCTGCCCAATATCAGAAGGCTCAGAGAGCCTTCAAATATATAAATCATCAAACTCTTTTTTTTTTCTTAAGCTTAACAAATTCTAGCAATTTTGGTGTGTGCAGGTTCCTTGATCTTGTTCAGGCCACCAAAGAACATCCCCATCTCCTACAGGGCTTTGGCTCTCTGGGCAGGGCAGGGCAGGGCAGGTCAGCATCACAGCAACTCATATTCACAGAAGGGGTTTGTAGCTGTGAGTCTGAGGGCAAAAAAATCGCATTATGTGGTGTAGCTGGGAAGAGGGGAGTCAAAAAACCTTCTACTTCATCAGTTTGCACCTGAGTACTTTTCATCTTTATGCAGCACAGTTTAAAATTGGTTTCAGACAAACACCTTTACACAAAACTTCTCATTTTGGTGAAATTTTGTGCTTTGACAGTGCAGACATACAATAAAATATGTCTTTTGATCAGCAAGATAACTGTGCTAGTGCTACTTTGTGCTCACTGCCTTATTTTGCAGGAAATGTTTAGTCTGTTTGCATCTGTTTATGGAAAAAGAACAGGAATTTCCACAGAAAGAGAAAAAAAGAACAGCAAACTGGGAAAAGGCTTTCTTTGTCAGCACTACGATATTAATAGTGCTTGCCATTTCACTCAGCAATAAATAACAACCCATTTGCTTCTTAAAAACAAAAGGCAGCAAGAACACACCCTTAGCCAAAACCATCCCAGGCAGAAAGGCCAAGTTTCCATAAGTGCAAGACCACATGAATTATATGTCTAAACAGTCCTCAGCATTCGCAGAAAGCAACTGATCTTTTTCAGAGTGTTACTTTTTAAATGTGTTTTCAGTGCTGGGCAGAGTTGATCAGCAAAATAAGCACTGTTCCCAAGCAGGGCTCTTTTCGGTAGGGCTAGAAATGCTGAGATTTTGGGAGCAGAACAAGTCCCATGTGCCTGGACAAGGGGCAACTGGGGCACCTGGCTCACATTCCGTTTCCTCTGGAATAAATCAGTTCTTGAATTTCTGGTAATGTCATTTCATAGAAAGAAGCTCAATCAGTTCTTGCTAATTCCTAGCTGTGAAATATTACTATTCAAGCTTCATATGGCTTAAGTTTCTTTCTAAATCCATGTATAGTTACAGAATGCCTGTACAGCAAACTTGCTGATCCAGCCTAACTCCTTCCTTTTGAAAGTCTGACATACGAAGTAGCTCTTTAAAATTTAAAGAGGCAGTATTGAATGGACCTAGAAAATTATTTTATTTTATAATGGTGTTTACCAACAGTAATGGAGTAGAATTTCAGCCTGTAAATGATCTCCTTCTCTAGGGATCTGGCCCACCCTTCAGAAAGAGTTATCTGAGCAAGCAAGTACTTTAAATTAAGCACAAACTTCTTTATATTATGAAATAAAGAGCAACCATATTGCTCTTTTTTGTTTTGTCCACTGCACAGACATACCAATTTCTTTTGCAAATAAGAAAATCCTTTTTACTTTCTGAATTTTCTATGACAGTATATTACAAAGTTAGCAGATGTGTGTAATACATGCTTGTGCAATCTCATCTGAGGTGTGATGAAGTTCACAACCCCTTTTTCTCAGACAGAGCATGAGATTTTCTCATTTGCCTCAGACAGAAGGAATTTATTCTCTTTTCAAATTTGAGCACTTAACCAGAATAAGCAGGTTCTTCTGAAGTGAATTTAGTTTAAGCACAAGGTCTGAACTAAACTGAATTCTGTATTTCTAACACGCCATGGTTAAGCTTTTTGCTTGATGAAAAATCAGACAGAAAGAAAATTTCATCTCAAAGATGGGAATCGCTATTAGATGGGTATGGCTTTTAATGTAGATGAGTGATTTTGTGGCAGCCCTTCAGGTTGTGAAAGCACTGCCAGTGTCACACAAGACTTGGATCTGATATAGAGCAGTTTTCACATCACAAGACCCAACAGCAACTGACAGAATTTTATCAAATTTTTATACTTATCTCTACATACAATTAATGAATGAAGTTGCAATGACATTTTCATCTTTGTATTCACTGCTGCAGTGAGCTGATAGTGAAGAAGATAAAAGCAGAGGCGATGAGATAGAATAAAGCAGAGGTGGTGAAATGAAACCAAGAACTCAATGCTGAGAAAAGTATGCAGCCTAATTCCTGATGTTTATGTGTGTGCTTAGCTTAGAGTGTAGGTCTGCACAAATACCTATTGCTCAGGGAGACAATTGGGATCCTGCAAGTGAAAAAGAATTGGAAAGTTATGGTATTATCTCTTCTACCCATATCACCTTTGCTGCTGGGTTCACTGAGCACCACATGCACAAAGACTGTTCTGCTGAGCCTCATTCTTCTTTGAAACAAGACCATGATTCCTCACCTACAATGTCTTTGAGTGCTTTAGCAGAGAGCCTACAGGAAAGGGAATGTTTACTGCTGCACTCCTGTAATGACCCAACAACAACCTTTTTTCTTGGTGGTGAGGTTTTTTTTGGTGGTGTTGTTTGTAAATTAGTTCTAGATTAGATTACTGTGAAATATTTCCCCAGATTATATCCATGTGCATCAACTTCTTCCCAACTATTTTCCAACAGACATCTGTCTTCTCTATTTCGCTAATAAAAACTTGCATTCCCATAGCTTTGCATGTTTGCACACTGCCACCAATACTTACTGGTTTTGGTGCTGAAAGACTGTTCTTTTCCCCAGAGTACCAAAATAGGACAAACTATTGTTTTTATCTCCTTCGATATTGATACAAACTCCTAATTTACTGAGGAGTTATCTCCCTCACTCTATCTTGCAGCGGTTCGTGGATAGAAAAAATTGAAAGCCTGTTCTGCCTGCTCAGGGCAAGGACTGGAGACAGCACGAGTTAAGAATCCCTCTCTTTTCCCTAACTTGACATTTTCCTGGCTCTACCCTTGATTTTCTCTGTACCTGCATACACGTCACTTTATTTTGTGTGACATGTAATTTTTTGTGCTATTTTGAGAGCTGATGGGCACTTCTAAACAAGATATAGAACAAGTCTTTGTCGGAACGCAGCTTGTGTTACGTTCTTGGAACTTGCATCTTCATGTAAACATTTAGGTTATAAGTATCAAGGTAGAAGGGGACCATATGGGATGAAATATACTTTTTTCAGATATTACAAGAATCTCACCCTATGGAGTTTAGTTTCTGGGACAGACACTGTCCCTAGTGCTGTCTTAGCTTATGGACATAATTTATTCTTCTGGATGTCAAGGCCAGGTTGGATGAGGCTCTGATCTAGTTGAAGATGTCCCTGCTCATGGCTAGATGACCTATAAAAGTTCTTTCCAACCCAAGCCATTCTATGATTTTATGATTCTATGATTCTGTGATTCTATGATGTAACTGGAATTCAAATTAAGAATAACATTGTGCTATACTAGGTTCAGAATTCAAACACAAATGTGAACACAGGAAAAGAATCAGATAAAAATATCTAAAAAAAATTGGACCTGAAATACTTCATTGGAGTGCCCCAGCTTCATCATGTTTTCACTGAACCCAAGACAGGGATTTGTGGCTCCCCAGAAGAGCAGTTTCCCAATGCTATGGCAATTATTCCCAGGTGAGGTCCAGACACTACAAACAAACATTACTCATAAGCAACAGGTTTAAGAATGACTACTCCACCGAGCATTCCAAAGAGCCACTTTGCTTAAAAAAGAGTTGAGTTTAGTTTGATTTAACTCAAGCTAGACTTTGAGGAAAATATAATTTCCTGGAGGCTTGAAACTTAGCTTCTCAGGGACCTTCAGAAGGGAATTTTGGATCCCTGAGGATAGTCCTTGGTTGCTGTGGTGGCTGATGTGTGTAATCCTTTCCATTACCTGACTGCATGCCTGCTTTTGCAGGATACAACTGTCAAAGAATGACACCTCAAAATGTCTTACAAAGAATTTCACAGGAGACAAGATTTTATTAAATCCTCAATCATAGTAAGAAAATGTCTAAGTTTACTAATAGATCACCCTTCACAGGCAAACTGGTTTTTAGTCAGTTCCCAGAATTAATGGAACATTCTTTTCCCTTGTTTAGGTCTACTGTGATATTCCATAGAATACCTGGAAAATTCTGCTTATGAATTTCTGATATTTCCAGTTTCTGATTGGGCCATTTTTTCTTTGTTAATTTTCTTCATGCAGTGGAGGTTAAAAGAAAAAAGAAGAGTCCGTTATCCTAAAACACGTAAAAATTAAAGTGTCACCTTAAACTAACAAGTACAGAAGCCAGATCAATTCAGTAAGCTATCAAGTATTTTTACATCTGTACAATAAGACTGCTACACTGTATTTCATTCTTTGATTACTGCTGTCCTAATAACCATTTAGAACACTAAAAATCTTAGAATCGCATAATGGTTTGGTTTGGAAGGGACCACAAATACTATCTAGTTCCTACTGCCCTGCCATGGTTAGGGACACTTTCCACAAGACCAGAGCCCTGTCCAACCTGGCCCTGAACACTTCCAGGGTTGTGGCAGCCACAGCTTCTCTGGGCAACTTGTTCTGGTGGGTCACCATCCTCACAGTAAAAAATTTTCTCCTAATATCTAAAAAGTTAGAGAAAATGTAGCACAAAGATGTTGTGGTTTACAAATACATCTTTTGGTGCCAGTAATGACTAGTCGACAATCTCAAATATATTACAGTAATGGTTGTTAGTTGCCATCAAAGCAATGTACAGAGCAGGGGTAAAATTGAAGAAAAAAGAGTTACAAAAATTGCGGTCAGCATACATCCTAAGGGGGGATGAAAATGGAGGATGGAGCAGGGTGGAAAGTTACAGACATAGTTATAACGATATTTAAAATTCTACAGAGAAATTGCTGTTGCTACTCCCTGGATGGAATGTGGTCAGCATGCCCGACTTTCCACACACAGTACATGCTAAGGGGGCCTAAATGGAGGGTGAAGTGGAAACACCACGGCCAGACTCTGTTGAAGTCCTTGCAAAAGGGGATACTAGGTGAAACCTTGTACCTGATAAGCCACATAGCACCTGTCAAATAAGGGAGGAAAAAGATTTCTTGCTGTTGAACCAGCAATCATGGCAAGATCATGGTAAGACACCCATTCCCATTCCCAAAGGTTACTTCAGATGCAATACAGATGTTACCCACCTGCAAAGTATGACCACCCCTCACTGAACATGATATATGACTGGTCACTCAAGCTCCACCTAAACATAAAAATTAGTATAAAAGTAGGTTTAAAATGGGGAGAAGATAGGGAAGACTCCATTGATGCTTCTGGCATCAGTTGACAGGCTGAACATATCTTCATCCTTGGGATGTCTATGGGGTAAGAACAGTAGTCTCTGTGCAGATCACTTAAGTCAAGCTACGTTTTTTAGTCATTAGAGCTTGTTAGTATATTGCTTTGAAAAGATTTTTTCAGCCAGATACTATCACCTTCAATCTTCAAACCTTAACCTTAACAATTTTCTATTATATTAATAGAGTGTTCCGTAAATTGTTATGAGTGAGTCCTTCAAGGGGGCTACCAGCTGCCAGCAGTAGATAATATACTTGACTGTGGAGACCTGGGAGCAGGTCTCTCTTACGTTGTTGACGTGTCTCCCTGAACCTTACCTGAGGCACCAACAAACCAATTAAAGGTGTAGAGACTTGGGAGGGGCTCCTTCTGTTTCCATGTGACTCTGAACTGCCCTCTAATCCAGCAGACTTTTTAGTGAAGGGTCTCCATAACTGGATTCTGACAGACTTGGTTGAGCACAAGGGTCTCAGCTGACCCAAGGAACTGACAGACTAATCAAATACAAAGCGTTTGAGAAAATCTCCTCTTTCACATGACAAGATCTTTGAACTTAAATGAAACAGTTCATGCAAATGTTATAGAAACTTCCCAGAAAACAAAATAATAGCCAAGATTTAAATAGTGAATTGGAACAAAAAAGATTGCTAAGAAGAGCTCATCCTTTAGAAATAGCCAAAATATGTAGCTCACATATTACCATTTTCATCAAAGGTGGACATAATAATTCAGTTTTGATCTAGGTCTTTGTTGACCCACTTAGCTAGACTGACATATGTCTTTAAAATACACTGATGATTTTCTGATATAAACTAAAGAACCCCTTATTTTCTTGTGATTTATTAATTGCCTATAAAGACGAAAGATACATCACTGATGTGCATCATCCACTCACTCTCTCTTGTAAGATGATGCGGTTCAGTTTTTGCAAAATCTATTTCTGGGACACCTAGTAAGTTAGGTGACTACTAACTTAAAACTGTGTGAAGAAAGACAAGTTAAAACTGTTTCCTTTTACTGTGCCTTTTTGTTCAGTATGAAAAGGGGAAAAAGAACATGCTTCCATTGTCCAGAAAGCAGATGAAATTCTCATGAATTCCTCCTCCTTATATTTTAAGCTAAGTTAGAAATTTCAACTGACCTAAATCCTGAAATTCAAACCCAATGAAATAATCAAAAGAATGAATTTTTAATGATAGTGACAAACCCCGTGCATGAACTAAATGGAGCTGGAAAAATGCACAATCTAAACTAACTTACAAAGATGGCAGATTTCCACTACAAATAATGTTTTTGTTAATGACTGATGTCAGTCTAGCTTTATGACTCCAACATAGTCATGCTGTCTCAAATTGCTCAAACCCCCTACATTGTGATTTTATCATTTGTTATTGCAAGAAAATACTTATTAATGATTTTAGGGGCAAAATCTTACCTCTAAAGTAATCAGCAAGCATTATATAATCCAAGATAAGTCTCTCCTTCCAGAAATACTTAAGTGTTGCTAAGATGCAATATCAAGTCCACAAGTGCTTCTATTGTAATAAAATACAAATATCCATCTTGAACAAGATAATTTATTGCGTTCTTCCAGAATTGTTCTTGGAACTTACATAATTTAACATTTTCATTAGTGACTTTGCCACAAAGAGCTAGAGGATATTAACTAAATATGATGGTGCCCTAAAACAAGAAGACATAATTAATATAAGGAGGATAAAGAAGACTTTATAGCTTGCAAATAGAATCAGGATAAAATTTGGCAAAAACTTATGCTCTGGAACTGAGAGCAAGAATTTCTGTCTTGAGCTTGGAACTCAGCAAACTAAAGGCAGAAGAGAAAATGCTTTGGATATTAATTGATAACAGGATAACTAAACCACTCTAATACAGCTGTGGAAGAATCTGAGTGGAACCCATTCTATTTCAACCAAGATATTTTGGACCGAAATAAATATGTATTAGTGTGATTGTATTAGTTGGACTGTATTTTGCAGTGCGTTAGCAGAAATTTCCTGTTAGAGAAAGATAATTTCAAATAAAAAAAAATCATAAAACCAGAAATACCTGCCTTATGACACAGACTGGAAGACACTGCATTAAGGCTACTAAAATAAAGCCTGAGAAGCAATATAGTTACTTTTTATAAATACACCATGAGCTCATAGGAACATATGAGAACGATTTAGGCTAAATGACTATATATGTGCACGTACATACAGCAAATAGACATAAACTGGAGGGAAATGAGCCATCAAAGAAAAAGAGTTCTTGAATACCCTCTCAGTAAATCACTGCAGGCCAAGGACTGATATAAATCAGAAATGAAGTTTGAGCAAACTGTGAAAGGAATTATGTGCTGTGGTAGTCCCTCATAGCATGGTGCTGCTTTCTATGAGCAAAAGGGCTGATGGATACCGAGGCCCAGGTTCTTGCTAAGCTCATTTTGATGAGTAGAGAAAAGCCCAGGAACAAACCAGCACAATTCAACAACTCTGGATGGCTCATGGTGGGTGCTGGTCAGGCAAGCAGTTGCTACCAGGGCACATGGAGAAACCAGTGCCAAACGGGATGAATGGCAGTGGTTAAAATTGCTGAATACTGTGATACTTCTGGGGTGGATAGTGCCGCACTGACTGGCACATGCAGGAGGGGCAGGAGGAGACTGGAAGGGGACGTGAATTACAGCTGGCTAGAAAGCCAGCCGGAAAATGATATCTGCCAGTTGTGCACTTCTTATTTTCCAACTGCTTGACTTGAAGACCTGGACTTAATCTTCAAAATTCATGCACTTGAATAACCAAGTCTAAGATACCTTGCACTGAACACTTCAAAATACTGTGTAAGTTAGGTTCCCAGACCTCAACTGACTTCAGTCTTTAACTGAAAACACTCAGCATCTTCTATGAAAAACCTTCACACAAATGTTTCATTTCTAGTTGAACAAATATTTCATTTAAGAGTGCTACACTAAACACTAAAGATTCATGCTATTTTAGGTATTTCCCTAGTAAAACACAATCTGTATTGCTTAAGTGTACTTTTTCTTGGCTGACTTTTCAGGAAAACCTTCTTAGCCTCAGCATACATTATCACAACTGAAGTGTCTATACCACATATATACAATGTCTAATTTAACTGATGCCAGTCCTTACTTTCAGTATCAGTATAGGGAGATAAGTCACTTCTTTTCAGAAAAATCTGCTCCACCTTATTTTACAGTGAAAGAAGTAATCTTTCAGATAGCACGTTTTTTTCTGAAAGGTGGATGCATACCTGAGAGAGATTTTGTGTTTGCAGTGCAATTGCAGTGGAGTTCAGGGCTGGGCCTAGTCTGCATCCACCTAATCCAAGCCACATCCAGAGCCACAGATTTGGTGTGTGCAGCATCTGCCAGCACTGAGGGAATGCTTTTGAAAGGCATAAGGAATGTGATTACAAAGATGTCATAGAAGATGTTTAATATATTTAGAAGATGTTGCAGCCGAGCAGTTGGCTGTGCATCCCTTGCTGGGTGCCAGGTCCCAGAGCAGAAAAGGCTTGCAGGGGTAACTTTAAGGGCTCAGCTGGGGAAGGCATATGAGGCACACACAAACAGTGCTGCCTGGGAAAGAAGGAAGTGACGAGAAGAGGAGATGCAGCAGTGAGTAGCATCACCACTGATGGCAAGAGGTGAGACTGTGAAGGAAGGTCTGATATGTACTCTTTGATGTGCCTGCATGCTGAGGGCAGGGGGAGATGGCTTGACCTAGAAGGAAGCAAACAGATGGAACCTGGAAAAGTTGTTGTAATCTTCCTTAATAGCTGTCTTGTAATGCAGCTGAAGTTGGCACAGCTTCCATCTACAGTACTTGCACACTGGCAGCTGACCAAGTTGTTTCAGCCTTGTTGTTCATAAAAAGTTCTCAGACAATATTCAAATGCAAGCCAGCTTCTGACAGTCCAGGTAAGTGTTTTCCTGGGCAAATACAGATCACAGAAAGATCTGCAGGAGTTTTGAAAAAATTTGGTAGTTCTCACTCTCTTGTCCATTTACTCTATGTGTTGCCTGAGCAGTTTTTTTCCTTGGCAGTATCTTTAGACCTCTTGAAATCTGCTTGGGACTGAGCACATAGGTCCAAAAAGCACTCATGACATGACTATCTGTAATGGCCAGACTCCATCCATAATCACCAAAAGGGATACAACTAGGGAGGTTAAATCCAAATCTCTTAAAAACATAGAGATAATATATTATGCATTTATAGGTAATATATCATTATATGTTATTATATAAAACCTATCTCAATATCAGTTCCCGAATTTCTCCTGCCTTTCCCAAATGACAGTAGCTCTAGAGAGTTCCTTATCATTCCCAAGAACGACTGAACAATCCTGCATTGCTCCTTTTCTGTTCTGACTTTCTATCCCCAGGAAAAAACCTGGTCCTTGGTTAAAATTATCCAATAAATTTCATTATTTTGGTTTGGCTTTGTGTGCTAATAATTAGGAATTTGGATTCTCTTTTGATAAAGTTTGTTTGCAGCAATGACAATGTAGGACTGCAACAATTAACCCTTGGCTGCAAGTTACTTTCTGTAATGAAATGTGGACTGACTATGCCTCTCTGCTAGGCTTAATTAATTGGTCACTTAAAAAAACATGTAATTATAACAAAATTGTATGTAAACTTTATCAATAAATACAACTGGCTAAATTTCTTTGGCTGTTCCATTTGAACATCTAGTTAACATAGCTGGTTAGAAACTTCTCTATGTGTGCTTGTGCAAATGTGGTTTTAGCTAATTTCTAGTTTGCATGATTTTAGATGAAGTAAGTTAATCTGTGGTGTCTAGACTTTCCTTCCCACATGACTCCAGTGTGGATGGTTTTGACCAGCACTATCCCAACCTGTATAATTTATACATCTGTAGTATATTTTCTCTGTATGCAGGCCAAGTTCCTGTGTAGATGGATCTCTGCCAAAGAATTTTTCCAGTCCTTCTTGTTTGATCACTCAAGCCATGATTCTAATACTGATTAACTTCTTACTACAAACCGACCGGAACCAAACATAAATTTGTTATAAACTATCCACTGAAAGTATAACAAAATCATCTTTCTTTTTATTGTTCTGGTTTTTTTGCTCTTGTTAGTATTTTAAATTTGCAATTAAATGTAATATGTCAAGGTACTTCTTCGTGCTCATGCTAAAAGAAATCTTTTCCATTTCTTAGCTTCCTTTTGATTTCTTGCAAAGGGATTCATGGCTGTTGAAATAATTTTATTAAACATAAATATATGGAACCTAAAATGGTAATTTGTTTCAGGCAATTCTGCACAGACAATTTTAAATATACTGCCCAAAGCAACCAGACTAACATTCTTTAAAAATTGCTTTTAAAATAAAATATGAATGATAATGCAAGTTTAAACTCTAATGTCATGTCACCTGTAGATTTTACCCTTGTTCGGAGAAAAAGTATTAAACTGATTGACTTTTTGAAAAGCAACAGAACTACTACCCTGGATTTGCTTTAGCCTGAGATTTTGCGTGCTTTGATTTCACCCTGGGCCCACCTAAACAGTGTGGAAACAATATTTAATGACCAAAATACACAAAGGATTTTATCAAAAATATGGTTGAAAATGAAATCAAATTACTTCAGCCTTAGGGCTTGGTCTTAACATGTTTTTCAGTAGTTTATTCAGAGGGACATATTGCATTTAATTGGCTGAGTTGTGACCCTTGGAAACAGGATTTAAGTCCTGTTGGTGTCTACCTTTTCAGGATCCTCCTGTAACTCCCATGGTACCAGAATCAGTAGCTCACACTGAAGCTCATTTTGCATGGGTTGTAACACTTGTTGTTAATAGATTAATCGAACCACTTGTAACTTCATGTTTCACCCATGAGAAAAGGAGCAACTAACATGATGCTGACAATTTCCAGGGTAGTGACTACTCAAATCATTCAACAAAGAGACGTGATGTGTATCTGGATATATATTTACTATGTGATTCCTTTCCCCATCTCCAGAGCCAAGCACTGCATTCCAATCCTAATGTGCCTGGCTGCATTTTCAACCTTTTTTGCCAAATCTCTGAAGCTCCTCTGGGGTTTCTTGAGTGGCTCAAAATGATGAGATACAGCAGATGCCTTTCCTGTGAGATTTCTGGTGTCTTTAGACAGGATCAGGAGTTCTGAGCCCTACTAACCCTTTTTTGCTCACCATGTCCTATCATCCTTTCAGCCTCTATGAAGGACCAGACACAAGCACGTTTTGTTTCAAACATTCTGACTGTTATGACAGGAAAGGTGTGATTGGAAGAGAGGATCCGGGGAGGTGGGGCAGACCTGTTCTGAATCAACATCCTCCTCCACCTTGGGACTCATGCTCAGTCCACCTGCCCCTCTACTCACTTGCTGGAGAAAGGCTCAAAGGGGCTGTCTGCACATGTGCAAACAAAACAGCAGGAAAAACCTTGTTTACATAAGAGGTAAGCACCAAGTTAACTGTAAAAGGAAGTGGATCTGGCCCCTTTGTGCTCTTTTTCTTCCCTTTCTCTTTCACTCCTACTGTTTACCCCAGCTCTGGACCATCCATGTGGCAGGACCAATGCAGCATCTAAGGACTGGTGACATTCTTTGTTCTCTTTCTCTCTCTTCTGTCTTTATTTCTGTCCTTCCTTGCTTTGCATGAAGAACAGCTATCATATCCTACCCCAGATTCCATACGGAAGTATGTTGCTAGAGTGGGGAGCCTGTGGAAGTATGTTGTGGTTTGTGCCAGTACCTTTGAAAAGCAGTGTTGTGGCTTATGCCAGCACCATTGAGAAGTGGTGTAGAATGGCTTGTTAGCCAGCACCTTTGAGTACTGTGTTGTGGGAGTTGAGAGCTTATTAAAGTGTACAGTAAAAATTAAGGGCATATTAGCCACTGCTTTTGAGAAGTGTTAAAATTTAAGGGCTTGTTAACCAATGCCTTATGTGTCTCAATAGTGGGCTGGTTGCCAAATCTAAGGCAACTGTATAATAAAAGCATAAGAGTTCTTTGGCACATAGTCTTTGTTCGGCCTGAGGAGGACTTAGAACGAACATCATGCCCCATACCAATGGGTCGTGACAGCCTCCAAAGCAGCCCTTCTGCAGCATGTGAGACTTTGTTAAGGTCTCAAATATAGATATTTCCTGTTGATCCTCCTGATACATATATCAGCAGCATCGAGTGGTCCTGGAACAGGCTTTTCCAGGAAGACAGGATTAGTTTCGTTAGCCATCCTCATTTGAGCTTCAGGGTAGCATGTGGAAAATCCATGATATCCTACCTGCCACTAAGAAGGCTACAGAGCCTCTTCCATGGTTTAGAGAATTTGTTCCTTATGGATGTTTCTTTTCCAACCTATTGTACTGCTGGTGCAGTTTTCCAGCCTTACAAATCCTAGTTACCAATTATCTCCTCCTCAAATCTTCTTTTCAGGATACACATTCTGCTCTTGGGGTTCAGAAAGAGCCACCTGCATCTTGCTGTCTTAGAATGCTATGTACTCATATATATGTACATGTACACATACACAGTTACATATATATAAATATATATAGTGTAAAACATAATCCTGTTGCCATCTCTAAATGGAAAATATTCTGATAGCTCACAATTAATTTATTAAAAAAACCCAAATGATATAATTTGTATTTATAATCACAAACATCTTGCTTCTCAGCAGGATTACAAGCCACACTTTTTATGATATGACACACGAAGAATGAGCCATATGTCTGCAAAATAAGGCATGCAAGTTGCTATGTAGAAGCAGAATCTTTGATTTTAAATGTAATTCACAAGAACTCTTGCATACTTAGTCATTCCTATGCCTTTCCTACTTGGAAGCAAAACATACTGGGATCAGATTCAGTCACAGCTCAAGATAATACAACTCACATAACCACTCATTGTGGTTACACTGGTGTGAACAATTTTTGAAATCTCAAGACAAAAGCTTGTAGTACAGATTATTTCAAGTGATAAACCCCACAGTACTGCTGTGTGGCATGCAGAAACATAGCTCTTTCTCTGCTACAGCCACCCACCTTCCAGCAACTTCTCCCTTGCTAGAGAGATCCATGCAATTTCTCCATTCAGGTGAAAGTTTATCCCTCTTGGCAAGCCGTAAACCTTCCTCCTCTGGGACAGTGAAGGTAATTTGAAACAAGAGAATCCTTTATTTTCCTTTGTTTCAATGATAATGTATTCCTTCAGGACAAGAAGAAGGCAGTTTCCCTGTAGCCCCACTAGCACACAGCTTGTCCCACTGGCTGCACACAGAGACAGAAAGAGATTTCTTCCCTCTCACAGCACCAGCTATACACAAAGGCTGCACTATTAGCAAATTTCTCCTTTCCACAGATCCTGTTTTATTGTTAAGTCTTCTCTGGGGTCTTACCTAGGACCATTCTGGAGTTACCAGCTTTTTGACAGAAAAGATAAAAATTGCATTTATAGAGACAACAGATATTCATATAAACACAGACTCCCAGATATATTTGAATGTCACAGAAAATGGAATTCCTTCTTTTCTCGGCCTGCCTCCAAACTTGAAAATAGTTTCCAGAAATGAGGAAGTTTTTGTTTATTGTACAAACTTGTAAGATACCACCACAAAAGTAAAATGAACAAAAACTCTACTTCAGAAAAATTTGAGATCACATTTTTAAAATGTTACTGTAACAGTCACGGATGAGAGATTTAGAATTGGTCATTTATAGAGAATTGCCTTCATATACTGAGCAGTGAGTTTCACCTACACTAGGATGTCAAAGTATGCCCTTGGAAATGATGTGTCAAGAAGTAACCCAAGTTTCTAGAGAAGGCAGAGGGGATAGCAGTGGTGCTCAGGAGCCACTTGGTCACCCTTGGGCTGTGCTACACTGGCAGTACGTTGACCCTTCTGATTGATTCAGAGCAGTCAATACTAAAATACAGCTCGTACTTTCCTTGAGTGCTTGTGATACAAAGCTCCATATAATACATGCTCACCAGTGCCTAAATTTCTCTGATTTCCCACTTCTTATTTTCTCTCCACTCCTTTGCATCAGTAGATGCATTTGCTTCAAAGGCTCCAAGGAAAAGTCTGTCCACATAAAGTCTAGTTTTGCAGACCTACAGCAGTTCTAACACCCCACAGAGTCCCAGCATGGTCTGACCTGTGGATGGCTTTACTTGTGGTCAAATATCTTGGGTTAAATTAGGCAATAGGCACTTCAGTTGATGTTAAATATGATGGGTATTGGATACGTCTGTGGTAGCTGTAAGGGCAAAAACTTTTCGGGAACAGGAATGAGCTACAACTTCTAGGTTTACAGTTTCCAAGTTTCTAAGGATATTCTTTATTCTTAATGATTTCATCATCCTCTAAGAGCTTTTTATGGTGACTGCAAGTAAAATTGAGCTCATTTTCACAGATCCTGTACACTTTGCTGTACCTAATGCTTAGTGATATTAGAAGACAATTTGGTGCAATGCATCCTCTCTGCTGTTCCCCTTTAGCACTGTTAATATGTTGGATAGCCTTTGGTTTAATGATAATGTAAAAAAAACCAATCCAAAATATAAGAAACATCTCTGTTTACATTTTAAATAAACAGAATATGAAGCTAAACTTCTCTATATCGACATTTTTAAGCAAAGTCACTTGTGGTGGTCTGGTGCAGTAGTAGATATGAAATGCTTGGAGGCCTGCTCTCTGCAACTGTATTTTAATATTAGTGGTCAAATCTAAATTTTTACCTAAAATAACTTACCTCAATCTTTAAAAGCTTTAGAAAAAGACCGTGACTGGTAGTGAGAGCAATGACATTTCACTTTTGTCATAGAGGAATCAGATGGAAATCTTTAATTTTTTTGGTCTCCTTCAGGCTTCAATCTTTAGTTTTTTCTTTCTGTTGCACAACTCCACAGCATTTGGAAAAGATCATATGCCTGGTGGGAGACGTGTTGCCTTCTTTAAATATCTATCTGATTAAGGATACAGACCAATTTAATACTTTGCTCAAATTTTGCTTCAATCTTAGTGCTAAATTCTTTATAAAATGATCAAAATAATAGCATCTGGGTATGCCAAGATAAGGTTCCAAAACATGAGGTTTTTATCCTAAAAACCCGAGTGCAGATACATGCCTTGTTTTCTCATGCAATTACAGATTGAGTGCTTTGTGTATAAAAACCGGACAACCTCCCTTGGTTGTATGGCTTTCAGTATTGGGTTGACAATTATTTGTTTTCCATTACAGAGAAGGACACTTCTCTCCATTTTGAATACCAGAAGAAATATGCCCACAGAGCCTTGAATTTGTGTTAGTCTTTAGAAAGGATTTATCAGTCATGCTGATGGAACAACCTCAGAGCCCGGATGCACAGAAATCTCAATGCCCATTGCAAATGTACCCTCCATTAAAATTAATTCCACTTGCGACTTCTTGTTCTCAAGCAAGTTAATTGCACAGAAACTGTGAAAACTTGCAGCTAAAAGTAAAACTGAGTGTCAAACATCAAAAACTGCTTAAATTGCACTGAGAGTGCCAATGATCCAGTTTAAAAGTCAGCCAGAAGCAAAGAAATGATGCTTTAATTGTGGTCTCAACCTGTTGTCCTTCAGTGGACAGACCAGTGCCAGGCAGGAGTATCTGTAAGAAAACAGTGCCTCGGAGCTGTCACAGAAGTGATGTCAGCCGTGGCCTCGGGGACAAGACTGTCCCCTCTCCAGCTCTTTCCAGGGGAGGGGAGAACCACAACCTCCTCAAATCTGTCCCTCCCTTCTCTCAAGATAGAAGGATAGCAGAAGGGAGAATCACAGAATCACAGAATCACTAGGTTGGAAGAGACCTTCAAGATCATCAAGTCCAACCCATGCCCTAACACCTCAACTAAACCATGGCACCAAGCGCCACATCCAATCTTTTTTTAAACACATCCAGGGATGGTGACTCCACCACCTCCCTGGGCAGACCATTCCAGTACTTTATCACTCTTACCATAAAAAACTTTTTCCTAACATCCAACCTATATTTCCCTTGGCACAGCTGAAGACTGTGTCCTCTAGTTCTGTCAGTTGCTGCCTGGAGAAAGAGACCAACCCCCACCTGACTACAATCACCTTTCAGGAAGTTGTAGGGAGCGATAAGGTCAGCTCTGAGTCTCCTTTTCTCCAGGCTAAACAACCCCAGCTCCCTCAGTCGTTCCTCATAGAGCTTGTGTTCCAAACCCCTCACAAGCCTTGTTGCCTTCCTCTGAATGCATTCAAGAGTCTCAATGTCCTTCCTAAACTGAGGTGCCCAGAACTGGACACAGCACTCGAGGTGCGGCCTCACCAGTGCCGAGTACAGGGGAAGAATGACTTCCCTGCTCCTGCTGGCCACACCATTCCTGATCCAGGCCAGGATGCCATTGGCCTTTTTGGCTGCCAGGGCACACTGCTGGCTCATGTTCAGTCGGCTGTCGACCAGTACCCCCAGGCCCTTTTCTGCCTGGGCATTGTCCAGCCACACCGCCCCCATCTTATAATGTTGCAGGGGGTTATTGTGGCCAAAATACAGGACTTGGCACTTGGAATTATTAAACTTCATCTTATTGGACTCTGCCCATCCATCCAACCGTTCCAAATCTCTCTGCAGAGCCTTCCTACCTTCCAACAGTTCGACACACACTCCCAGCTTAGTGTCATCTGCAAATTTGCTAATGAAAGACTCAATACCATCATCCAGATCATCAGTAAAGATGTTAAACAGGACTGGCCCCAACACTGATCCCTGGGGGACACCACTAGTGACTGGCTGCCAACTGGATATAGCACCGTTCACCACAACTCTCTGGGCCCAGCCATCCAGCCAGTTCTGAGCCCAGCGAAGAGTGCAGCTTTCCAAGCCATGGGCTGCCAGCTTTTCCAGGAATATGCTGTGGGAGACAGTGTCAAAGGCCTTGCTGAAGTCCAAATAGACAACATCCACAGACTTCCCCACATCCACCGGGCAGGTCACCTGATCATAAAAGGAGACCAGGCTGGTCAAACATGACCTACCCCTCCTAAACCCATGCTGGCTGGGTCTGATACCCTGGCCAACCTGTATGTGCTGCGTGATGACACTCAATATAAACTGTTCCATTACCTTACTGGGTACTGAGGTCAGGCTAACTGGCCTAGAATTACCAGGATCCTCCTTCCTACCCTTTTTTGTGAATGGGCATCACATTGGCCAGCTTCCAATCATCTGGAACCTCACCAGTAAGCCAGGACTGTTGGTAAATAATGGAGAGTGTCTTTACAAGCTCATCTGGCAGCTCCCTCATCACCCTGGGATGGATCCCATCTGGTCCCATAGATTTATGAACATCCAAGCGGCTCAGTGGTTCTCTGACTGCCTCCTCCTGGATAACAGGGGGACCATTCTGCTCCCTGACACTATCTACCAATCCAGGAGGACAGTTGTCCTGAGGACAAGCTGTCTTCCCAGTAAAGACCGAGGCAAAGAAGGTGTTAAGCACTTCTGCCTTCTCTCCATCTGCAGTTACTAAGTTCCCTCCCACATCCAGTAGAGAGCAAAGGTTAGTCTTACCCTTCCTTTTGCTGTTAATATATTTGTAAAAACATTTTTTATTATCTTTCACAAAAGTTGCCAGATTAAGTTCTAACTGAACCATTGGTATACTTCTGTTGAATTCCATACAATAATGTAGGAGGGATGCCACTTGATGTTAGAAGAAGTTGTATCATATTAAGTCTCACTGCAAGCTACTAGCCATCCATCAGGATGGTACAGCTTCACAGCAGCTTAAAGCATACTAGTGGTTTTGCGATTTAAGCCTCAGGTTTATAATAGCTTTATCACAGGCTGAAATCCCAGGAGTGTCAACTTTTCCTTCTGGAAAGAGAAAATTAGTATTATGCAGTTGATTTTCATGTTCATTTCAAATAGGATATAGCTTTAAAAATAAAGAGTGTCTTTATGTCTGTGATTCCAAAGTACTTTCTTTAAAAGGGAAGGAGATTGGTTTTATTTTCACCTTCTACTTGCTTTGAAAACTGAGCTGAACTAATAATTGTGAAACCTAAAGCAATCCCCCCAATCACATATATATGTACATGTTTACACATATATGTGCATGCATGATATTTTATTACACTCCATAAGAATAATTTATTGTTCCTTATATTGAATAGAATATACAATACTTCAATACAATACTTCCAGGCTTCAAAACTATACTTCAAGGCTTTAATACTCTTGCAGATTAGACAGCAATCAGTTTGGGGTCAAGACCACAGATACTGCATGTACCGTGTTGCAATCCTGTGCAGGAGTCAAAGTGGACATTCAGACATTGCATGCTTCTCCCTAAGTACCAGTTACACTCTTCGTGTTCTGTTTCCCGTTAATGGATCTTTTGACAAGGTCCCAGCCAGAGCTCTTAGATACGTGCAAGCAGAAGTGGGAGATGTCAGAAAGTCTGAGCTCAGTTTTTAGGGGCTTATCCATCTGGCAGATAGCCTCACTCTAACAGTAAATCGTCTCGCATTTGGCCAGCAACCTCGGGGGGAAGATGCCAAAGCACAGAGGATATTTCCCCAGCAGCAGATAAGCTGATTACTGTTCATAATCTTTCCATTACCAGCTCTTCAGTTGTTTTGTGTCTCATGAGAAGAGCTCCCACAGCTACCTTGTCCTCCTAGAAGATAGATGGTTGTCTGACACTCCGTTATGTTGCAGGAGAATTGATTACAGTTTCCTGGCATAGAGTTTCTGGGTTTTGTCACTTAAAAGTGAAATGTGCTTATGTGCCATCCTTTCTTTTTTTCTTTAAATTTCAAGACACAGTTGTACTGCCTGGCCAGCCCTACAAATCCCTTTCTTTTAAATCTACCTTTCTTCATACTCATCTTGCACAAGTAGCAATTTGAACAGTGTTGTTGAATTGTTGCTTAAATAAAGGAGTTATGGACCGGAGTTCTAGTTCACAAACATACAAAACATTACTGCAACATGTAAGTGAAGGAATTTCCAGTCTCTCATTTATTCTTACATATAAACCCCAATTCTTTAAGGTTGCAAGTCAGAATTTAAAGTGCTGAAACTAATATCAAACAACTGTTTTCCCTTGACACTGAAATCATGTGTTATCTGTAATGCATTGAACATGTAATGACATGAAATTTTACACCGCTACAGGGCTGCCATATATTATTCATTAAAGGCTGAAGTTTCTAATAAAATGAGCATGTGCACTGCTATCATCTTTTCTAATGACACTAACCATCTGAAGACAGTAGGGCAACTTCACAGGGTAAAATTTCATATATTTAGCAGTTTAAGGGCCTAATTAATTGTACAAATTTCTAAGTCCGTAAATACAAAGGACTGGAATTTCCAATGACTTTTTACAGTGACCACAGAGCATGATCAAGATCTGCTGGTGTTACTTGACTAGATTCATCCCAGCTCCTCTGTGCTGAGACATCTCTGAGTACATCTCTGATGAAGGTCTCCATAACCTTTTACACGATGGGACACACAGCTGCTGGTAGAGTTTTTATTCTACAAGAATAGAACTCTATGGGGCAAATTGAACTTCTCATCAAACATCAGCAACTTCCCACCATCCCCTGTATAAATTGCTATGACTGTGTGTGTTAAAGTTGCCCTCCATAGGATTTGGATAAGTTTATTATACACAAAACACATCCTAAAGAGTAAAGATGGTGATAGTAATTAATTTCCCATTGCCTAACATACTCTTTGTGGATCACAACATGATAATAACACATAAAAATATTCCAAACCCTTTAAAATATTAATATTGACTTTCTACAAAAGCATTCTGTCTCTCAGTCTTGGTTATTAACTGTTTTTGTGACTTCCTGCATTGTTTCATAAAATGTTATGCCCCAAACTATCTCTCGCTTCTCAGGAAACTCCTATTAATTAAAATACTAAGCAGTGAAAATTTCACAGAAAATAACTATCTCACCACTCACGCAGGACTGCTTCACCATTAGATTACAAATTGCAAATAACTGATCAACTGTGCCAGCATCACTAAACCAGTTCACGAACACTAATCAAACAAAACTCTCATACATAAGCGTGTATTGTTGATAGATGTAATTCCTGGAATAGATCCAGATAACAATCATTCATGTGTCAGGTATTTACAAATAGCTCCATTCAACAGCAGAGAAAAGTGTTTGACTCTGATTCCAGGTTCCAGAGCAATAAACAAATAAGAAAGTGCTGGTTTCAGTTAAAATATAGCAACTTTATTACATTCCACTACCTCAGAACATTTATAATTATTTTAGGGATTATAGATTGTATTCCCAGAATAATGCAAATTTCCATGCAAATTTGCATTCAAGGATTTTGAACATGACGGACCTCAATAATAGTTCCCAGACTGTAGTCAGTTTTAAACATTGTTTGCTAATCTTTCTGATTGTTATAGCAGTGGTCAGTCAGACTCAAACAATATGAGTGCTGCCCAAGAGCAGGCCAAAAGAAGTCCCCTGCCCAGAAGATTATGCTACCAGCAGATCTGATCTAAAAAAGACAAGAGAGGCAGGAGCTCAGCCGTCATCCTGCAAGGGAAAAGCTAAAGGTAAAAGCAATTCGCTCAAAACTCAGAGCACACTGTGGATCTTCTCACTCTGCCTTGGACTTGAGCTATAGGATTATGTTTTCTGTGGTGACAAAATGAACTCTGACAGCCTAAATCTGAATAATCCTGGCCCCAAGAATCACTTACGTAGTTGAAAACAATTGAGAGTACAGCATCATGTTTTTTTCTCTCCCTCTCTCTTTTTTTTTTCCTGAGAGCACACAGATGAGTTGCTGCCATGACATCTTGTCTAGGCAGCTGAGATTCTTTGGGAAAACAACTGTGGTGCAAGTAGATGTTGTGCTTGCGAGCCTTGCCAAAGTAAACCTTTAATCCATATGAACACTGCACTGCTCAGTCCTTTCTTCTTTTCCATCTTTTATTACCAGATACCTTTTCTGCAAACTATAGAATAAAAAGTAAAGATGCATTTAACTTCAATGTAGCCCTATAGGTAGGGCTTGCTCACTCAAAAAAAAAGTAAATAAATAAACATCCTGTTATTCTTTTGCTGGTTAGCACAAATGAAAACAGATTCAGCACAGGCTGGTGGCAATGAGCCAGGACTGTGATTTTCTGCAACTGGAAATACTCACTTCTGATGTTCTGAACTTTAATAACTGTCATTATTGCTGCGTGGTGGCAGCTTATTCGGCAACGGCTGGGCTTTACAGAGCACATTCCTCTTGTTGTCTGAGGCTGCCATGGGAAAAAAGTGCATTTAAGTGAAAGCTTCAAAAGAAGACATAGGACTGTCCTTTCCCTACCATGAAAGACTCTAAGGATGGTAAATTAAAAATAATAAAAAAAAAGCATGCTCGGTATCCAGAGACTACAGTACCACTCTGTACAACACAGATACGAGGAGGTGATGATGCCCAATTTTGCCAATCCTTTGAAACTAATCTGCCAGAAAACATCTTAAACTCTTCTGCATGCCAAACAAACACCTACATCCAAAGCTAACTGCTATGGTCTCCAAAAAATGGAAGTCAAGGTTTGGCTTAGGGCATTTGTGTTACAGTTAAGGTAATGACAAAACTGAGAAACATATCAAAGGTCTTGAGGACAGAATCCAGTCATACTAAACTGTCAGGAAAATAAGAAGTATAAATTTACATATTAATAAAAGAGCAGTTTGCACATGTAGGGAGCTGTCTTGGTTTTGGTTCTAGTTGAACACTAGTGTACCCACTAAAATCATCTATTCAATTTTTGCTGTGAGATATGGATTAGGAGGAAGCAAAGCAGGCCCAAAACTTTAAAGAGCATAAAATTAACTTTATTAACAGAACTAAAAGGAAAATAATAAGAATCAGAATAAACCTTCAGAACACTTCTCCTCCCCCCACTTTCTAGCTTTCCTTTCCCACTGACAACGTAAAGAGACCAAACTTAGACTTTTCAGTTAGTGCATCATTTCTAAAATAGTCTTTTGCTAGTTCACTCAGAGAAAGAAAAGTTTCTCTTGCCATGCCACGGAGACTTCTCCACAAGAAACAGTTCTCTTGTAGATTTAATATCACAGCAAAGCAGCGCCTGGGTGGAAATCTGCTTATATTGTGAACGTCCCTCCCACATTTGGTAGTCTTCCCACAACTACCTCTGTG
>VZTG01005938.1:121686-136493 GCA_013397845.1 Melanocharis versteri
AGCCCGCCCGGCCCGAGCCGCCCTCGCCGGCCGGGCTGCAGCTGGAACTCGGCGGCGGCAGGAGCTCAGCCGAGCCGCGCCGCACCGCGGGCCAGCCGGGCCAGGCCGGGGCTGGGCCACTCTGGCCGGGCCAGGCCCGGCCTCGCTGGACCGCACGGGCACCCAGTTACCTCCTTGAAAGCCGGAACTAAAAGAGAGCTTTTGGTGCCTTGCTTTGTTTTAAATATGGGATCTGGAGGCGTGTCCAACCCTCACCATTGGTTCATGCTCAACCCAGGGCAGGAGCCTAGTGTGTACAGCAGGAAGGGAGATGTAATTGATGGCAATTTTTAACAGATTGAAGCAAACAAGGAAAAAGTGATCACTGAGGAGGCGAATCTACATAAAAGTGTCAGGATCAGAGGTTTTAAGAAGAAATGTGAACATGAGAGTAAGCATGAAGAAGTGGAGAGTAATAGAGGTTTTCAGTTGGTCTTGAAAAAATCCTGGTTTGCTTTTTCTGTTGCCTCTGTTCCAAGTAAATGGTGGCTGGGAGCATATTGATACATATATATGTATCAATATTCTGGGGACATCTCCTCTCTCATTACCAATACTTTTTATTATTAGTTTCATGTAAGGCTCAAGACTGGAAATTTTCATCCTAAAAGAAATTTGGTTCCAGCCTCAAGATTCTCAGTTTCTTTGTAAATAATATACAATTAAAATAAATAATATAAATTTAATTGGCTCCTTTTATTTGTGAAGAGTGTTCTACCAAATAAAAAAAGGAAGATGTAAGGGCTTCTGAAACAAATAAACCCTTTTTCATTTGTTTGTAAAGGGGATCCAGTTAGGATTCTGTCATGGTTGCACCTATTACATTTTAGTGCATTTTAGGTTGCATTTTAGTGATGATGTAGGTCTAGAGGCTTTTGCTCTGACCACCTCAGTCTGCTCATCTATTTCACCATATTATTTGCTAATGTAGTCACAGCAAATTTTATATAAACCCCAGACTTTTAGAACAAAAAACATATATGTCTGAAAAATGATCAAATTATCCCAATCAGGTTTCAGACTAAATTGGAGTCTGAAGTTTTGAATACAAAGCAAACTGCAACTTTTTTATCAAATGAGTGTCTCAAAAGATGTGCTGCTATTTTGATTACCACAGGACCTAATTCAAAGCTCATTAAACACTAAAAGAATTCATTCACTGGTCTGCAGTGTCCTTCCTTTCAGCTCATAATAATTTGTATGCTTAGATAGGAAGGACCTAACCAACACAATTTTTTTTGTTTAGGAGAAAAAAATCAAGTTTTTTATGTGTGTGAACAAATGAATATCTGCTCCCCTCTCTGACGCCAATTAGGTATCTTTCAAATGATACAAGAATTCACAAAAAAAGGAAATTTTTTTTCCACATATACCCATAGCTGTAAAGATCTGATCACACTCAGTGCCTGATACAAGTTGGAAAACAGTTATCATGGTACATGTGATGAAGTCCTACTCTTGTCATTCCATTAAAAATACCTTGTGCATGTACATGACCTCATGAAAAAGTAACAGAAGATAATTTACCAAAGGAAAATGAAATGGGTTATTATTTATTTTAGTTATTATTCACAAACTTTGCATCACTATATCAAAAACCTCAGCTGGTAAAGCCATTTCAGTATGAAGGAGCAAGTGGAGTTTTATGCCTGAGGAATGGTTATAATTATGAAAAAAGACCAATTTTCACATTTTTAAGCAAATTTATATGTGCAATTATCCTTCTTCTGGTATGCACTTGTATTTTTTTTGAACGACACAAACAGCCTCAGTCTTGGCAAAACATGATCCTGGATCTTTGCATGAATAGTCTAAGACATTGCCTTTGATTTCAGTATAGTTGGTCCTGAAAATTTCACCACCGCTGAAAAATTTCTTTATGTAGTACAGTAAAAATAACAAAGTGAAAATGCAATTTCACAATAACACAAGACTTTTAGCCTGCATGCCTTTCTTTCTGTCATGGAAGATCTTGCAGGATCATGTTATAGCCATGGTCACCGACATACTTCAAAGGCTACCAACATTAATTTGGCAGCAACAGCCAACTGTCATGCCAAAGCTGACTACAAATCCTTGTATTTCTGCTGTATTGTCTAAAGAAATATAACTGAAGGGTGAAAAAGAGTTCTTGGAGGGATTTTAAACTGGAGCCACACATCCGCAGTTATTGCCAAATAACTTTCAGGCAGCCCCTCCCCTGGGGGCACAGGATGTTTATCATTACCCTTGCAAAAAAAGCCTGAGCATGCAAAATGCCAACAAAAACCTAAACAAAGGATGAATGAAAAATTAGCATTAAAGGCAGCAGGTTTAATTTATGGAAATATATATAATTTTTTTTTATTATGATGATGATAAAATGTGGGTTAAAGAGGCTACTCTTGCAAATAATAACAACAACGAATGAATGAAGCACCAAGCATGAGTGCCAAAGAAAGAAAACAGTGATATTCAGCAGAGGCGAATGGTTCAGGAGGAAAGAACTCTGCTTGAGAGAACTGAGAGATGTAATGGCTTCAGAATGCATATGGGTAAACAAAGCCTTTCTGCCTAACTTTTTAGGTATACCCTTCTGTGAAAATTTTAAACACATCACAAAGACAGATGCAGGTTTAGTGTCACAAAGGAGAGCACTCCCTCTAACACTGAGATGTCCCGTATGCTGCTAGAAATGTATTCTTTGCTCCTTCTTCATGCTGTGGATGTAAAAATTAGTATTCAGTTCAGTGTTGCCTTAAGTGTGGAGCTCTCCATTTTGGTGAGGGATAGTTAGGAGAAAATGGGTGCAAGAATATTTATGACTCCATGTTGCTTAAGTACAATAATTGAATGAACAATATATGGGGTCCAAGTGAAACACTGGTTAAAATGGTATTAAAAATAGACATGGGCATGTGTTAAAACACTTAGCTGAATTTGCAATTATACATAGCATTTGGAGGAAGTTTAGCAAAGTTCCAAAAGCAACACTGATTTCTTTAACTAAAAAACCCCAAAAGCTAATAGTTCAAATAAGTTCCAGAAACAGCCTGGAGAGGTAAATAAAAAATATTTGCTCTTGATGTCCTCTTCAAGACATTTACAGTTTTTCTTATAAGTGGTTAAAATTGCCTACAGAAATATACCACTCTCTACCAAAACTCAGTTTTTAAAATAATTGTACATATATACACACACCCACACCCACACCTCCTCTACATTCACCTCCTGTACACATGCAATGTATATAATAGTTTATATACTGTACTAGTGCACATTCTAGAGATACTGTTTTACATAAATATATATAAGAAAAATGTTTTCTCCTGTTGAACACACTAACATTTTACCAGATCAGTGAAAGAGGTATAATTTAAGTACTATGCTTTTTACAGTAGCAATTAATAGAAGAGATATCAAAAAACTATGTATTGTGAGTTACAGTAATGTATGGCATATAATAATGAATGAGAATTCAAGATGTCAAAATAACTTCTAGTATTCAGCAACAAATGACATCCCTATAGAAGTATATTATCTATGGGCATGATGCTAAATAATATGCTGCCATTTATTTTTCTCTCATAAAGGTCTATTTTTGGTTTTATTTTTTACAACTTTAGACATATATTTCATTTATTTGTAAAAAAAAGTAAATAAATATATATAACTACTACAACATCTATAATTTTTAGGTAGTGCAGCAGTTAGCATTGGATGCAGCTGCTATTAATGTTTGTTAAAGAGAGTATGAATAGCGTTATATACCCATTGCCAAAATGCATATACGTTTCTGTGATTAGGTGAGTGTTGGTGAGCAAAACACCTACAAAATCTGTTGCCAAAGTACAGCAAAATTCTCCAAAGCCAAAGCTAATATCCTTGTTCATCTATTTTCTTCATCTTTGGATATTTGTGCTTTATTACGTGGTAAAACTGGAACATGCCTCTCTTTTTTATTTTTTCTTTTTTCTTTCTTCTTTTTTCCTTTTTCTTTTTTCTTTTTTCCTTTTTCTTTTGTCTGTCTGAGTTTACTACCTTGGGTTGCTTCTTTTTTAAAAAAAAATTGTATTGTGCACATGAATGAAGGAGATTGTCCTTAGCTGGATAAGTTAATGCATTTCAGCCCATTGGTTTCCATTAGTAAAATACAGCAGCTTTCGCTCAAAGGTCTTAAATGTATCAAAGGCGTCGTACTGTTTTTACACAGAGTCATATTTTTGATTTGTAGGCAGCCATTTAACATCAAACTTTGAAGGTGAGATCACAAGTGCATGGTACAGTGGTTTATATCCACCACTCAAGCACTGCGTGCTTGACACACCTGAAGGACAGGAAGCCATCCAGAAGGACCTGGACAAGCTTGAGAAGTGGTCCCATGAGAATACTGGTAGGTTTAACAAGGCCAAATGCAAGGCACTGCACCTGGGTCAGGGCAACTCTGGGCATCAGTCTAAGCTGGGGGATGAACTGATCAAGAGCAGCTCTGCAGAGAAAGTCTTGGGGTGCTGGTGGATGAGAGGCTGGACCTGAGCCAGCAATGTGCACCTGGAGCCCAGAAAGCCAATCTCATCCTGGGCTGCATCCAAATCAGCACGGGCAGCTGGTTGAGGGAAGGGATTCTGCCCCTCTGCTCTGTTCTGGTGAGACCCCACCTGCAGTGCTGCATCCAGCTCTGGGGCCCCCAACACAAGAAGGACATGGACCGGTTGGAGTGAGTTCAGAGCAGGCCACCAAGGTAATGGATGGATGCACCTTTCCTGTGAGGAAAGGCTGAGGCAATTGGGATTGTTTAGCCCGGAGAAGAAAAGGCTTTGGGGTGACCTACTTGCCTCTTACAGGAGGGAGCCTGCAATAAAGATGGAGATGGACTTTTTACAATTGGAGATGGCTTCAAATTGAAAGAGAGTGGGTTTAGATTAGATATAGGAAAAAATTCTTTACTGCGAGAGTAATGAGGCACTGGAACAGGTTGCCCAGAGATGTTGTGGATACCAGCAAGTGTTCAAGGCCGGGTTGGATGGGGCTTTGAACAACCTGCTCTGATGAAAGGTGTCCCTGCCTATGGGAGGTGGGTTGGAACTATATGATCTTTATTGTACCTTCCAACCCAAGCCATTCTATGATTCTATTATTCTGTGATAAGCATTTTGCTGCAATGAGATGGATTTACATACTTGTATTAACAAATGCACCCAAAAAATTAAAAACCAAGACTTATCCAAAGGTATCTGAGCCATTTTCACTGCCCTAGGAGGACAGATAGAGATATTTTGCAGATATTGGCTTGTACAAGTGAACGATATCTAAAACAAAGATTGAGCTGCTTGTATCAAATTTAAATGATCATGTACTTCATTGCTGTATAGACAAGAAAGTACAGATACATCGGCGTGTGAACAAAAAAAGCCTCAGAAAGAAGATATACAGCGAAAAAATGCCAAAGTTCAGAAGAAGAAAATGGTAGATTAACAATATTATAGTAGGCAACCCTCTTGCATACCCCACCTGAGGAAGCATTTGTGGCTACAAAAACATGTTTCTTTTGAGCAACATATGTGTGGAAGGAGGCAATGGCTCCACTTCAGGACTGCATTTTCAGAGAAACACAAGGTGACAATGCTCAGACTCATGCTCGACGTCACTTCACACTAAGAACTTTTTGATATAAAGCATGGGGAGAGCTGCCCCCCCTGCCCCTCTCTCAAAAGTATTTATAAACAACGGATGCAGCAGCTCCTTCTAGATCGTGGCTACTACTGCTGTGCTTTTAGTGCAGGCACAGTCCCAATCTGCCAACTTCATGTTCATTTAAAAATACCTGTCAGCCATCAAGATTTGAATCATACCAGTCCAGAGTAAACAAAAATTTGGAAGGTTTCAGAAAAAAAAAACCCAGACAACAAAAACAACCAAACAGAAAAAAAACAAACCAAACCAAACCAAAACCAGACAAAAAAATTCCACCCTGAAATTTCATATTCTTTCAAGTGGATTTTTCTTTCCCCCAGACTGGAGCTATTTTTAAATCCTATTTCCTTAGTGTTCTTTCCAAAGCAGAACAAAATCTCTCCGTCATACCTACAAGTTAAACTTGCTTTCTCTTTATTTGCACAGGCCACTTAACCATTGTTATGTTCCTTACGCTTCAAAAAGTTCAGCTTGCACAAGAAACTCTTATATCTGGGTTACATCAAGTAATGGTCACTCTGGTTCATAGACAGCAATTTCCTTGCCAAGTTTTATATTATTAATCCCTTGGTAAGCTGAAAGGAAAAATACTGGTTCTAAACTCCTCATAAAGGGGAGAAGGGAATCCCACCCTTGTGGGAGCAGGGAGAGGGGAATAAAAATCTGATCAGTGGAATTTTAACCATATTTATGAACAGTGCTGTTAAAAGTAAAAGAATAAGAAAGGTTCAAGTAAATTTCAGCTCCTAATAAATAAAATTAATTAAAATATTTACAACAAGATGGATGTTTTTAACATAACTGCCAGGTCATTTTTAATAAGAAAACACTAAGGTAATTCCAGACTCACTCATGAGTCTTAAAAAATTAATTCGCTGTAGATATGATAGATATTACCTTTCCCCTACATATTGTAAAATTCTCTGGCTGAATCAGCACAAAACTGACATAGACGTATGTGGAAACAATTTGCCTTAGGTGAAGACATTCCAATACAAGTGTGGAAAAACTGCTTAATGTGCACACTTGCACTTTATGACAGGAGGTAACTCTTGCCATGTCAGCCCCCTCACTGCTGATCTCTGGTACAGTATCCTCACAGGTCACAAAGGACACTTTCCTTCCCTGCATTACTCAAAATGAGAATCATGTGTAGAGTTTATATATAATATTTTACATTTTTTATATGTTGCTTAAATCCTTCTGAAAATGTTTGTAAGAGTAACCCATACGGCAAACATCTCAATAGTGACTTTTAAAGTACAAGCTAGGAAACAAGTAACACTTCAAGAAAATGTTTCATTGTTGCTTACTGCCATCAGAATCCGAGGTAACCCATGCCGGTAGGGGTAATTGCTGCAGTGGCAAACTGCGCCCCACCACCCCAGCATGGTGGTGAGTGCCAGCTTGGCATAGCAAAAGGCTTTCACTCGACATTAACCAGCAGTGTAGGCTGGATGCTTGAGCTGCACACAAGCCAAAGACAAACCACCTATTCAGCTGCCTGGTTAGTTAGCTCCAGTAGGCTAAGTGAAAATTCAGGTTTAAACACTGGAATACAGCATTCTAATGTATAGGATTTCAAGAAGAGTTCATTTTTTCCTGGCATTTACTTTTCTTCCATGTTATTTCACTCCCTCAGGAAATCTCTCAAATATCCTTCGATGTGAGCAATATGTCTACGAAAGCATTAGCAAGAAAACATCTTTGCAATAAATGATATGCCAAAATATTTAAGACAACCTCTTCAGGGTATTCTTACATGGTACTTAGTAACTACAGTTAGACCTGTTATATTGAAAAAATGTCCAGATGCACAGGATTGCATTTCACGCGTGTTCCCATTGCTAGGATCCTCCAAGCCCCTTGTATAGATATATTAACTTACCTCTTTGAAAAATCAGTAAACCATTTCAACATGCTAGGTTGTTCATGTCACATGCTGATTTGTTGTTTGAAAGAAAACACCATCATTTTTTAAACAGAAAAGTAAAATAAGCTCAGACAGTACTCAGGCAGCCAAAACCCTAAGACTGAACCATGTTTTGAAACCTTATTCCACATCTCCCTGCACACACACAATATATTATTTTCATTGTCACAACAGACTGCTAAAGCATACATTTAAATAAAAGATGCATTTTCCAGATTTCAAAACTCTATGTGAACCGCTACCGAGACATAGGCATTTGGCAGCATCCCTATGGGGCAAATGATTAAACCTTCACACTGAGGTGAATGCTATGCAAATTCAAGATATCAGGGAGGTGTGGTGTAACTTGAAAGGTCCTCAAGTGCTCTGAATTCCACATCATAACTCCTAATCACAAATAAAATACAATAAAGTACTATGTGGATATTAGCCACAGGCTCCTCTTCAGGCAGCCCTTCCACTGCGCATGTCTTTTCCTTCATTCAAATACTCTTAGCAGAATATGTCCTTAATGAATATGAGAGCAAGTTTTAAGGTTTTATCAGATCCTAATAAGAGAAAAGTTCTTTCAGAACCTGAAGCATATAGTATACAAAAATAAGGTGCAAGAATGAGAGAAATAAAAGCATAAAAGGGGGAAAAAAGGACAGCTGTTATGCAGTCAACTTGAGCTGATCATAAATTTTTATTAAAGTAGCTTTACTAAGGCATATGAGTTAAGCCTGTTTAACCTGGTTATAGGTAATAAGTTTTGCACAGTATAATATTTTGTGTTTGGATACTCCTCCTGTATCTTCTTCTTCTTCTGCTATCTTTTACATACTGCATTGAGATGATTCACTCCACAGGAAATGCCTTTTTTTCCTCCCCTGACCAGATCCAAAGCAGAGGTATTCTTGTAGATTTTGTTTTATACCACATTTATATGGAATTATCTTTAGGTTTGAACTCAGATGATGTTGTGGTGTGGCAGCCCATGCCTGGGCTGCTAGATCCCAACCAAAGACCCGTGACCAAAGATGTCTGATGGGCGGACCTAGTTGAAGGACACGCCCTGTGACATCAGGGCTCAGATCCATCCCTGCCACATTTGGTAGTCTGTTTGGTCATTGGTTCTTCCAGTCTCCTCCTGGTTGTCCCTAGTTATAGCCATGCCCTGGAACCTTCCCACGTCCCTCGTTCCCCATTGGCTTGGCACATGTCACTCCTAATATGTATCACCCCTTTGCCCCTTACTGATTGGCCCCTTCGTGTAAACTCCTCCCCTTGTGCGGCGGTATAAAATCCGCTGCAACCCTTTGTTCTGGGCTCTTGTCCCCCTGGCTTCCAAGCCTTCAATAAACCCTCCTCCTTTGATGCCAGACCAAGAGCCTGCCTCTCTGTCTCCTGCTTGCTCCCGGCGCTATCTCCATCGAGGAGACGCTGATCCCTTTGTGAGCATCGGCTGCTCCTCCGCCCTGGCGTGCTGCAGTCTGCACCACAGAGGAGTCCTGTGGGGAAAGGACCTGTCGCATCGTCCCGGAGCTAGCCGGTGAGGGACGGCACAGTGGCAAGATGAAATATTCTAACCTAGTTCATTCACATTTGTAGAGCAGGATGCAAGGCTGTTACAGAAACAGCAACAGCAACCCAATACACAGTGCTACAGGGCAAAGGTGAGAGGTTCTCATGCCCAGTGTGCTCCAGAAAAAGCAGGAAAAAAACCCAAAACAAAACAAAACAACCTTTCTCCAACTCTGAGACATCATTTACACTACCTGACAACCATTTAAGTTTCTTGGAGTCAGAATATGCTTCGCTTTGCTCACAATGCATGCCATGGCACAAGATTAAGAAACCAAGCTCTTTGCTTCTACTGGGAGTCTCCCAATATCCGGTACGGTTACTGTTTGTCGCAATAACGGACACGGCCCGGGGAGGAAGGAGAGAACCGAACTCAGGAGTGACTAGAGAGAAATGCCCCTCTTTATTTACATACAGTAGAGTTTTATACTCGGACTTACAGGAAAGCCATTGGATCTTAGCTGACCACCCACCAGGGCTATTGGCTAGATCCAGAACACACACGTTTGCTAAAGAGACCATGGTTGCAATAACAATGTTCAAAAAACATCTCACAGGTGCATGATAAGTAAATTGTTTACAAAAGCCGACTAGCTGTTTTGCAGCTAGTTCCGTGAGAAAGTAGGAACATTCACGGACACAGGCAGATACTGAGAAATTTCTCTGCCACCAAGCTTTCAGTGTCCACAACTGTTTAGTTTGCCTCACAAGCTATGGTTCCTTAATGAGAAGAAAACATATAAGAGAAAAAGAAAGATGCTGATATGGATTGACAGAAAGATTGATGTATCAAGACATTTTGGGATGGATGCGGGGGGGTAGGGGGCAGGTCAGGCCTTGCCGTGGTGAGGCAGTGAACTGTCCCACAGCCCCCAGCCCTGGAGCCTCTCTCCCAGCCTGGCAGTGGTGCCAATCACAGGCACACCGGAGGCAATNAATCACAGGCACACCCGAGGCAATGCTCCACTCTGCCCTAACCCAGCTCCTGAGTGGCCAAATGACCAGAAGTCTCACCTGGGGGAAAGGCCTAGGAAGGCCAACAGGTATTTAAGGCTGAACATGAGGCAAAGCATTTGCCTACCTTCATCTTGGAGTTTCTATCTGAATACCACTGGAACTCAGGAGTTGGTAGCTTTATGCGTGCTTTTCTATATCTTTCCTGTCTTTCTGTCTTTCTGTCTTTCTTTCTTCTAATTCCCTCTTCTTGGAACATTTTGAGTAACACAATATAGAATGGGTTTAATATTTGCTACGTCAAATGGGCCAAGTTAATGCTCTGAGAAGTGTTTTTATGTTGATTGGATGTTGTACTAAATCTTTTACCAAAGTTTCCTGACTTTCTTAAGTTTGCCAGTAAAGCTGTTTTGACCTCTTGAGAATATCCGGTTGGTATTTCTCCCACGCTTCCTACCCAGAGTTACAAGAACTATTGTAACCCCCTTCAAAAGTCTCATTGAGAGAGTTGATCGAGGCCTTACAATGGATATTATTTGTTCATTCCAGTACCATCCATTTAACAGCAAACCCACCCTTTTCTTTCCAGTCTCTGTCTTCCACATGCTAAGCCCTTCCCTGGCATATCCAAAAATTAGCTGCTTAGGCTGCAAAATTTGAAGCCATGTAAAATCTAACTTTCTCATTGGAGTTCAAAAATGCCTATCTGATTAAACTGTGGTCTTAGAACAGTTGTTACTGTACAAAAAAAAAATCCCCAAACAAAACAAAACAAAACAAAACAAAACAAAAACACAAGCAAACAAACAAAAACCCCAAACAAACAAACATCCCCAAAACAAAAAAAACCCCAACAACAACAAAAGAAAAAAAATCCCTAACAAATTCCAAAACTATTAAATACAAAGAATACATGCACAGGTCTCTGCTAAGAGAAGACAGATGCATCTTATGCATAATATGTACATCCATATTTTTCAAACATGTAAAGTCACAGGATGGGTCTGAAAGAACCCCTTGGAAGAGTTTTGCAATTGAATGATGGGAAAACAACGCTATTGATTACTTATATGTATAAAAAGATTGTCATTGCATGTAACGGTATTTATCCAAGCCATTTTTCAAAAGATGTCATTACATTGCTACATACTTAACCTACAGGGATGGAAAGGTGAGATAAAATAATTGTTTCCTTCCTCTGACTTCCTTTCAGACAGAATCGCCTAACTCCAGGTGTTAGCATGGGTAACCTAGCTCTGAGCATAGACAAACTATCTAGCTGCTCAGCTAAATGCCCCTGTTCAGCAGCAAGAGTAAAACCTCTCTGCCAATCATTCAAGAGTGGTGGTCAGATTTAAATCTAGTAGAACTTACTTTATTTCATAATTTTCCACTGAAATAAAATACTATTGAGTAGGAGATTAATGTGGGTATTGGGCCTTTAAACAGTTCCATGTCACTTCAGATGTGAGGTACATAATTTTTCAAAAAGTGTCAATGTGGTTGGATGTTTTCTGTTCCAAAAAAGATCCTGAGCCCTGTAGCTATAATAGCAACATGTTTAATAATGAAATTCACATAAATTATTTCTTTAATAAAGCACTGCTTGTGTATTTCATCTTTGAAAAATTCAACTACACTTATGTTTAATGTTGTTTTTTATTAAATCAGATGTCCTGACAAATAGAAAACATTCCAGGAATATTTTCCTTTTTTGTTTACACCACAGGAAAAGTCAAAAGCATCCAAAAGGAAGAAAGAAAAAAATAAACCACTGCTGACAGTAATCTCCTACCGTGCTTGTGACATCTTTGAAAAGCAGGATTTTGTTACTTCTATTTCTCTTCATGTTTTTATCAAATTACTTGATTTTTGGAAGTGTATATGCTAAAATTGGTTAGTAGTATCTTGACTCATAGAAAATTATGGGTTTTTTTCCCCCTCTTATATTTGCAGGAAATCTGTTATCAGAATCATAAACTGTATCTCACTAATGTCAATTTACCTTCCAATGGTTTTCATTTTAACTTTTCCAGCAAAACCACCTGCTTCAAATCCCAAAACCACCTTATCAGAAGTAGATTCTTTTATAAACATTGTAAACTATTCGAACTTGAAGATACTCTCTAAGGAACTGAAAAGCATTGTAGCAAATATAGTGCTTCTTTTTCACCCTAACTTTGATAACTTCTCTTGGAGATGTATATTTGCAAGTATTGAGTAAAACCTGATTATTTTTATGTGAATTGTGAAAGCAATTGGTGAAAATACTCAATGCTCCTCTTTTACATTGCTTTATGCAGTTAAGTGTAATTTTTTTAACATTAATTAAAAATGCTTTTGGAAATTTATAAACACACTCATTAAAGTAAAAGATCTGAGTTTTCCATCCGAGTATTTTTAAAAGGGAAATTATAATCACTTCTTGAATTATTGTTAATTTTAAAATTAACAGCCTTGAAATCATTAAATAGGTATAAAAAACTTATTCAAACTTTATAGTTGGAAATATAGGCATATGAAAAATATCTGCATTCATTAATTTAAATAGAGTTTTAATTTAGAACGTTAAGCTCAGGAAACAGGCTATTTAAAAAACAAAAGTGGTAAAGATGTTAAAATTTAAGCATTCAATGTAAAATACTGTTATTTTTTCAACAAAAAAGGAGAGATATAGCAAGCAAATATACTGACTATACATTTAACCAAACCTTTAGCTATTTCCAAGACCAACCTGTTACCAAAGTACATCAATAAATAGTTAACCAGCACAAAGCTAAACCCCTGACAGAGGGGAAAGATGCTTCCATTCTGTGTGGATATAGAGATTGCCAATCCCAAATTTGTAGGGAACATCTTTTTTGTCACAGCCTCCAGCTCATTTGTATCCTTACGAAAGTAGTTCTTATTACAAAAGGCTAATTAGAAGAACATAAAATTTCTCTTGGCCAACTTTCTAATGGGTGTATACATGAAATAAGACCTGCAGATCACATGGGAATGGATATATTAACATATTTCAGGGAGATCCAGCCTTTCATGGGCATTCCCAAAGAAAATGTATCTACAACAATTGTTGTTTATTGACTTTGTTCTGTCATGCTTTCAATTTTCCTGCTCTTTAGTATTTAAAATAGTCAAAATTAATTTTGGGGACATTCTGGCTTTTTTTTTTTTTGGTCATCACGTTGGTTGAGGGAGGATAGAAAGAATTTACATAACTAAAACAGCCAGAATCATACCCTTGGAATAGCTTCAAAGGGAGACCTCCCTTTGAGGATGCAATGTGATGCAATAAAGCAGTTACTTAACAGGAATTAAAATGTTCAGTCATTGTATACAAAACAGCACTGAAGAAGCAGGAAAGGGTGGGCAAAGTGGTTTGGTTGCTCTTTTTTTGTTTATTTATTTCTTTGGTTTAGTTTTTTGTTTTTCTTAACAAGGTCAGGAATTCCTTCTTTTAGGCATTATCTAACTTCAGAAAGGAGAGAATTGCTATAATTTGAAAGGGAATAAGCTGCAGTCACAGACTGAAACTATGAAAGTGAAAGGAAGAGAATTGTTATGGATTTGAGAAAGCAAAGAAGATTTTGAATTTTTGTGACACTGTAAAGGCCTACCTAGCATAAAAAATTTCAACACAAGTAATAAACAACTTTAGTAGTAGAAAAGTTAGGTAGTAGAATATGGTCATCCCAGGAACTTCACTGTGATCACTGCAAAGTCAGAGCAATATACCGCACAGTTGCCAAACTGGACACAAATTTGGGGGGGAAAACCAGTTTATATCAGTGGTGTAAAATCATTGTCAGAATTGCATAGAGAAAATGTTAAAAGTCTGTACAACGCTGTCAGTCACTTAACCTCCCTGAGGAATGAATTAGGGGGAAAAAACAGAGTATTTAATTTCATCTTGACTTCTCCTATAGTATTTTCATATTGAATCTCTCTACTGATTTAGTTTTCTATTTCTTCAGCATAGATTCAAGATAGTACATAGATTAATCAGCACTTTGTAATATATTTACTAAAACTGAATCTCTAGAATATTTGGCAAGGGAAAAATATGCCTCTAGATAAGCATCACCTACATGTCCCACTCACACATCCCATTAAATTCAGGCAACTAAACTGAATTTACAGTGAAAGTAAATTTCATATTATTCAGCTAAGCAAATAGGACATGAGAATAGCCTAGAAGAGGAACAGCCAGTATGTATCGAGATGGACCATGTAAGATACAAATTCTTTTATATCCACAGAGCTGAGGTCTTATATTCTTTCTGAGGAATTTGTTATTATTATTTAGATTTTTCACAGCTTATCTGATCAGATAGTGACGTCTAGGCACTTAAAATTATTAGCTCTTACAAATTATTTGGCTTATTACAAAAAATGTATTTGAAAAATGTACTTAATTCAGCTTCTGATGTAAAAATAAAATCAACATTATAATAGTAACAAAAGCATATTCTTATTTTGGAAAAATTAATGCAAACAGTAACTAGGACTACAATGGGATTTCCAGATAAAAATCCATGTACACATAACTTTAGGCATGAGAGGGACCAATAGAAGTTTTTTTTTTTTTTAAGGCCTCAACATGTGTCACAAATGAGAAAATTCCTGTAAAAAGGTTGTGCTG